>OX422209.1:652268241-652690741 GCA_949130495.1 Sambucus nigra
TTTCACCTCAGACCTTATCATCAAATCATGATGTTTAAAGTCTGCGGTCATCAACATATGATGTTTCACCTCAGACCTTGTCACCAAATCATGATGTTTAAGGTCTGAGGTCATCAAACTAAGATGTTACCCTTATAAATTTCACCAAATTACTGATTTTCAAGGTCTGGGGTCATCAAACTAAGATGTTACCCTCATAAATTTCACCAAATTAATGATGTTCAAGGTCTGTCATCAAACTAAGATGTTACCCTCATAAATTTCACCAAATTAATGATGTTTAAGGTCTGAGGTCATCAACATATGATGTTTCACCTCAGACCTTGTCACCAAATCATGATGTTTAAGGTCTGAGGTCATCAAACTAAGATGTTACCCTCATAAATTTCACCAAATTAATGATGTTCAAGGTCTGAGGTCATCAAACTAAGATATTACCCTCATAAATTTCACCAAATTAATGATGTTTATGGTCTGAGGTCATTAAACTAAGATGTTACCCACATAAATTTCACCAAATTAATGATGTTCAAGGTCTAAGGTCGTCAACATATGATGTTTCACCTCAGACCTTGTCACCAAATCATGATGTTTAAGGTCTGAGGTCATCAAACTAAGATGTTACCCTCATAAATTTCACCAAATTAATGGTGTTTAAGGTCTGAGGTCATCAAAATATGATGTTTCACCTCAGCCCTTGTCACCAAATCATGATGTTTAAGGTCTGAGGTCATCAAATTAAGATGTTACCCTCATTAATTTCACCAAATTAATGATGTTTAAGGTCTGAGGTCATCAAAATATGATGTTTCACCTCAGACCTTGTCACCAAATCATGATGTTTAAGGTCTGAGGTCATCAAACTAAGATGTTATCCTCGTAGATTTCACCAAATTAATAATGTTTAAGGTCTGAGGTCATCAAAATATGATGTTTCACCTCAGCCCTTGTCACCAAATCATGATGTTTAAGGTCTGAGGTCATCAAACTAAGATATTACCCTCGTAAATTTTACTAAATTAATGATGTTCAAGGTCTGTCACCTCAGACCTTGTCACCAAATCATAATGTTTAAGGTAAGAGGTCATCAAAATATGATGTTTCACCTCAGAAATTTCACTACTAAAGTAGGATGAAACAAAGTATTGATACAGGAACTGCTCTTCTGATTAATATTCTCTTCATAACATGATACATTTACATAGAAACAATTGCAACATCGTATGTAATACTTCTTCAGGTGATCAGCATTCCATGGATTAGAGAAAGGTTCCCCTTTGAGATTTTCTAATCGGTAGGTACCGAGTACAACTTCATCGACTACTTTGTAAGGGACATGCCAATTTGGGTGAAGCTTGTTTATTTTCTGTAACGTCTTCTTCAGCACAAGGTCTTCTACAACTATAGGTCTTGATTTCACTCTTTGATTGTAGAACTTTGTTGTTATCTGCTGGTAAGCTGCCTGTCTGATCTCAGCGTCTTCCTTTCTTTCCTCAATCAAATATAGGTCAAGTCTTCTCTCTTCCCTATTCTTCTTGGGGTCATAGGTCTGAACTCTGTGAGTGGGGAGTCCTACTTCTGTAGGTATGACGGCTTCTGAGCCATGTGCTAACATAAATGGGGTATCCCCCGTTGGTGTCCTAGCCATTATTATGTAGGCCCATAACACAGTATAAACCTCTTATGTCCATTTACCCTTAGATTCTTCCAACCTCTTCTTAATCCCGTCGAGGATTGTTCGGTTCGTGACTTCAGTCTGACCGTTTGCCTGAGGTCGGCCAGGAGAAGAGAAAAATTACTTGATCCCGACCCTCTCACAGTATTTCTCCAACAAAGAATTCTTGAACTGGGTTTTATTGTTTGAGATGTGGGTGTTCGGAAGGCCATGTCTGCATATGATGCTCTTCCAAATGAACTGGAAGGTCTTCTGCTCCGTAATCGTGATCATTGGCTCAGCCTCTGCCCACTTGGAGAAGTAATTAATCGCTACTATCAGAAATCGATAATTATTCGCAACTCTTGGCAATAGTCCCACCAAATCAATCCCTCATACCACAAATGTCTAAGGGGAACTGATTAACGTCATAGGTTGATGAGGTTGATGCGGGATAGTGGAGAATCTCTAGCACTTGTCACACCTATTCACGTAGGCTGCAGCATCTTTTGCCAAGGTCGGCCATCAGTATCCCTGTGTGATTATCCTCTTGGCTAAAGGTATCCCTCATATGTGACTAAAGCAAGAACCCTCGTGTACCTCCTGTAGGACGTGGGGGACCTCTATGGGATGGACACATCTTAGAAGAGGCAATAGAAATCCTTTCTTATATAGGGCATCTCCTATTATTGAGAACTTTGCAACTCTGTATCTCAACTTCCTCCTTTCTAACTTGGATTCTGGCAGCTCTCCCTCTCTGATATATTTGATAAGGGGGTCCATCCATGAGTTCCCTAGATTCAAGTTGAGGCAAAAATTGGCAACCTCTTCTTCCTCAATGGTCGGTCTGAGAAGTATTTCGACTGGTACTATCCTTCTGATGTCGGTCCTTGTTGCTAAAGCCATCCTTACTAAAGCATCTACATGACTGTTGTTTTGTCGAGGTATCATCTTCATCTTCACCTCTTCAAAGCCTTCTAGCATCATTCTTACCCTCTTCAGGTATTTGGCCATCCTTTCATCCTTGGCCTCATATACTCCAAGTACTTGGTTGACAACCAACCTTGAGTCATTGTGAAGTAGGAGTCGGACAACTCCAAGGGCTTTTACCAACGAGAGGCCTACTATCAAGGCCTCATATTCTGACTCATTGTTCGATGCTTTGAAGTTGAACCTTATGGTATATTCAACGTCGATACCATCCAGATCTGATAGTATCAGCCCTGCACCGCTTCCACTTTCGCAAGAAGACCCGTTAATGAAGAGGTTCCAAACATATTCATTTGAAGATAAGTTCCCCTCTGACAGGGTTCCTTGTTTGAAAAGGTATTTGTCTTCCTCATTCTCAGCTACTCCTTTTCTGGCTCTGCCGAACACAACCTCTTTCGGTTCTCGAAAGATATTACTGTTTGATCCCTCAGTAATCTCTAAATTATTCTCAGCCTCTTCCCATGTGAACTCAGCAATAAAGTCTGCGAGTGCCTGCCCTTTAATGGCCACCCTGGGTTGAGAAATAAGGCCATACTCTCCTAACTCGATGGCCCAGGTCATCAATCTACTTGACTTCTCAGGCTTGTGGAGGACTTGCCTTAGTGGGGAGTCAGTGAGGATGACCATAGAGTGGGCTTGGAAATAGGCTTTCATCTTTCTGGGGATAGTTCTGTTCCGAGGATAGTTCTGTTCAGACCCTTGAAGGGCCTTACTATTGAAGTATACTGGCCTTTGTACCCCAACGTCTTCCCGTGTTATGGCTGCACTTATAGCTGATTCTGAGACTGCTAGATAAACGTATAACTTTTCCCCCAGAATGGGCCGAGATAATAGCAAGGGGGATCCGAGGTAGGACTTGAGATGTTTAAAGGCCTTATCACACTCTTCGTCCCATTTGAAGGCCTTTTTAAGCACCTTGAAAAACGTAAGACACTTGTCTGTAGCTCTGGAAACAAATTTGTTGAGTGCAGCGACTCTTTGAGTGAGCCTCTGAACGTCTTTTATACTTCTTGGTGTCTTCATATCAAGCAAAGCCTTGATTTTCTCGGGGTTGGCCTCTATTCCCCTCTGATTGACTATGAATCCAAGAAACTTCCAAGCTCCTACTTCGAAGACACACTTGGACGGATTGAGCTTTATCCTGTATAAGTCCATGGTGTCAAAAATTCTCTCTAAGTCTGCTACATGAGTGCAGGCATTTAAGCTCTTAGTAAAAATATAATCTATATATACCTCCATGGTCTTTCCAATTTGATCTTCAAACATCTTATTTACAAGATGTTAATACATGACCCCTGCATTTTTCAAGCCGAAGGGCATGACCTTATAGCAATAGGTCCCCTTGTCTATGATGAATGTTATCTTTTCTGAGTTTTCAGCATTCATGAAGATCTGATTGTAGCATGAATACGCATCCATGAAGCTCATAAGTTCATGCCCTGCCATGGCATCTACCATCTGATCAATCCGGGGTAAGGGATAGTTATTTTTCGGGCAAGACTTGTTCAGGTCGGTGAAGTCTACGCACATCCTCCATTTTCCATTGGATTTAGGCACAATGACGGCGTTTGATAACCACTCTGGGTATATGACTTCCCTGATGAATTTTGCCTCTTCCAACTTTCTAACCTCTTCCCTGATAACATTATACTTTTCCCTGGAGTAAACTCTTCGTCTTTGTTTGATTGGCTTAGCATCTTCTGCCATGTTGAGTTTGTGGCACATAACCTCCGGGTCGATGCCAGGCATGTCTGCGTGGATCTAAGCGAAGACACTTTGCCTCTTCTTCAAAAAATTTATCAGCTCTTCCATGATCTTCGGTCTTACGGCCTTGTTAATTTGGACAATTTTTTCTAGTTTGTCCTTATTGAGGACGATGAATTCTACCTCTTCCGCAGCCTCTCCTTTCTTCAATTTTGTTTCATCCCTGGGATCAAGTGTATTAATGTTATACGTGGTTTTTTCCCTCTTATGTCCCTCTCTCTCTTCCGCTGAGTTGAAGTAGCATTCGTGTGCCGTAATCTGGTCACCTTGCACTTCCCCTACCCCGTAGGGAGTCGGGAATTTTAGTATTTGGTGGATCGTTGATGGCACCGCCTCAAATTCCTTGAGGGATACTCTTTTTATGATGAGGTTGTAGGCCGAAAAGACATTTTCATCCATCATAAAAAAATTAATCCTCCTGGTCAACCTCTTAGGCCACTCGTCACCCATTCATACATCCATCTCATACATGCCTAAGGGATGGACCTTCTCTCCGCTGAAGCCAATCAACGGATGATGATAGGGTATAAGCCTTGCTTTGCTAAGGCCTAGGCTTTTAAAGCAGGGCCAGAACATAACATCTGCGGAGCTTCCTCCATCTACGAGGATTCTTTGTACCTCACATCCATGCACTCTTATTGTAATTACCAAAGGGTCATCACGAGGAGCTAAGATACCTTTGAAGTCAAGTCGGGAGAACCCAACTATAAGAGTGTCCATATCCACCTTCTTTCTCTTCAGCTTAGCCTCTGAATACGCCAGATTCATAACCTCCACTTTGGTCACTGACTTAGCCTCTACCATATGAGCTTTACAGTCCGTTACTTCAGAGTCACCCCCTGCCAGTCCTCCACATATGGTGTTAACACCGAAGGAGATCATTCCAACCCTCTTCACAAGGGCATTTGTCATCTTTTGATGGGAGGTCTGGATCGTCCTCATCATCCCCATTAGAGTCATCGTCTCTTCTCACTGGGGTATCGTCTTGACATCTGTCATTTATCTTATTTTTAGGGTCATCTCTTCCCCTCTTAGGAGCCTTACCATCAACATACTTCCTCAACTTTTCGGACTTCAACATCTTCTCGATTTCATCCTTTAAGGCAAAGCACTTGTCTGTCACATGTCTGTGGTCTTAGTGGAACTCACACCACAGGTTCTTGTTCCTTTTATGCGGAGGATCCTTCAGCTCCTCCGGCCATCTCAGAGACCGATCATTCTTGATCTCGTTGAGGATGTGTTCGCAGCTCACGATTAGAGGAGTATAGTGTGCAAACTTGTCATCGGCAGACCTTTTTTCCGTCTTTCTTTCTTCGAAACTTCCCGCTGCCACTTTCACTCTCAACCTCATACTTTGCGGCCATAGACTCTTCAGCATTCATGACCTTTCCTGTAGTTGCCAATAGCTCTGCCATGGACTTGGGGGGTCTTCCGCAAGCTTCTACCGCAACTTCCCTTTATGGAGTCCTCCGGTGAGGGCAGTCATAGCTATATTCTCTTCATAATTTTTAACATCTAATTTTTCTTTGTTGAATCTAGTAATGTAGTCTCTTAGGCTCTCGTTATTGCCTTGCTTGACGTATAGTAGATGAGTGGTCTTCTTCTGAGGTCTTACCCCAAAACAAAAATTATGAATGGACTGTTCAGCCAAGCCCTTAAAGTTCTCGATAAAGTTCTTTGGAAGAGATGTGAACCAGATGTGCGCAGCTCCCGTTAGGGTGCCAGAGAAAGCCCGGCACTTTATATCATCCGGGATTGAATAAATATCCACTGCGGACTGGTACATCTCTATATGATGTACAGGGTTGGTACTGCCATCATACTTGGGAGACACTGTAGGTGGCTTGAACTTGACAGGGGTTGGAAAGCTCACTATCTTGGCCACGAATGGGGAGCCCTCTGAGAAACCTCTTTGTAGTGGGTCTCGACTTTTGATGAGGTCCCTTATCTTCTCTTCAAGACGTTGAGTGGAATCATTCCATGGCTTTGCAACATCAGCCTAGCCGGGGTTATCCCCAGCCACCTTCAAGGGGTGGACTGAGGATTCCCCAGCCACCGCACAATGTCGACTGTTGACCTCCTCTTGATCCCTATCTCGGCCTTGATAGGGTCTGCCATAATGGGGTCGGCCATGATGAGGCCGATGTTCCCCCTCTTCCCTTTGTGAGCCTGCTACACTTCTTGACCTGGATAACCTATGCCTCAGGTCATTAACTGGGCCGAGCCTTTCAAAGGCCGACCCTCTGCTCAAGCGATCAAAAGTTGATCCTCTTTGTTGGACACCACCATCTATTTTATCCCCACAACCTCAGCTTTGGTGGATAGGACGTATAGTGTTGTTAGAAACCTCATACGGCTCCCAGCAGCCCTCTGGATCATCTTCTGCCTCCATATCGTCATACTTATCCTCGGGGAAAGGGTTTCCTTGCCTCCCCAGACGTAAATGCCTAGGGACAGCAACGTCCTTCCTCCACTGAGGAGTAGGTTGGTCTTTTCGCGGTGCCTGGGGTGGTCCCCTGGCTTCCGTATGGGGTTGAGCAGCCGCCAGAGTAATCATCTCCGGTGAGACCCCAGGTGGCCTCATCATATTTTAACTAAGGTGTGCAAATTTCTCCTTCATCGCTTGCTGCATTGCAGCCAAGGACTTCAAGGCTGCAGCCACCTTAGCCATTTCGAACTGGGGTGGTGCCTGGCTGGAACTAGGTCCTCCAGCCCCAGATGGCGGAGGAGGTGGTGGTAACTCCAGTGCCATATGTTAAAACTGAAGAGCTGGTGAAGAAAATGAGCTTAACACCTTAAAGGACCTCTTTCAATGGTGAAATAACTTCACGTAAGGGGTGATGCCTGGTTCACCACCAGAGTCTCCGGTGAGGTTAAGTAGAAAAAGAGGAAGAGGCAGCTTCTCGTTCCCACATACGGTGCCAAAAATGATGATGCTGGAAATAGCACCACCGATCAAGGTGTTTGTAAGCTCAAACCAGTGATAATAATGGCAGCACGAGAGTATACTAAATATAAGAGATTCAGATGAGGAGAAGAGGATGAACACCAATATATAAGTGGTTCAGCCAATCTGGCCTATGTCCACTGTGCAGTAAGGCATTAATGGCCATGGATACAATCTCTTAAGCTTTCTCTCTCTACTGTGTAATTTCACAGAGTTTCAGCTAGGGTTGTAATTTTGGATCCTTCTCAAGGTAGGAGAAGACAAGTATATATAGTGTTTGGGGGGTGTAATGTACCCCCCAAGCATGCAATCAGCATGTGAGTGATGATCTATCCAATCTAATGAAAACATTTATCACTGTCACAGGTAGGGAATGATGATGAGATATTCCCCTACGTGAGGGGATTGATTTAGTTACAACTGATTTTGTCCACGTGTTCATATCCTTGCATATGCTTATAAATGCTCAACCTTGTCCTTGACTGGTACAACCTCGGCCTGGAAGAGTACGAGGTTGGTGAAGTCTAACTGTTGCTTGTGCCGAGGTTATTTATGACGACCTTGACCAGGTTCACAGGCCGGGGTTAGGTAGGACTAGTTGGAACGTCGGCCTGGGCCGATGATAGAATTTCCAGATGATTGATCCCACGTAACATTACTGATTTCGGCTGTTGACTTCGACGTCGGCTGGGGCCGGCAATGATGTTGAAGGGTATTTGAACCCCATAGTCCTTACTGGCCTCGGTTTAGGCTCGGTTGAGGTTGATGTATGAGGTAGGCTTAACGTCGGTTGTGGCCGACTTGATGGATAACTGGCCCAATGAGTCACGTAGACCTCGTCTGATGCCCAATCATGGTGTTACTTGCAACATCGATTGTGGTCGACCAGGTAAAGGACGAGGTTATTGATCATTTGTCTTGAGCCCTTGTCACCTCGGCCGTCATGATGGCTGAGGTTAGTGCCTCCGAGTTGGCAGGTACAATTTGGTCATATAAGATAACCCCAAATGGTCCTATTTTAAAAACCCAGAAAAATTAGCTCCAAAAATTATTCGAATCTCTGATCCGACTTCAGATTTGGATTCTGCACGAAAAATTGAGTCAGGTATGTGTTTTGAGTTTTTCTCAACTCTCTTTCGAATGCACTTAAAAAGAATATCTAAACATTCCAAATTGGCTCTTCTCATTCTACTCGTTTTTGCCTCTTTAGATTTCATTTTTGGCATCTCTTTTTCATCTCCCTTTCCTTATAATCACCCATAATATTCCTTATATAACCCTCTCTCAAACCCTAGCTTGGTGCCTAAGCTAACCTATATTACTATATTGCCCTTTAATTCAAAATTATCAAGTTTACATATTTAAACCATTAAAAAATGTCCAAAAACAATTTAAATTTAAATATTTGATTCTATTTTAAACCAAAATAAATTATTTTATCCTTGATTAATAAAATATTAATCTTACTGAAATCTTGTATAATATTCATAAATAACCCTCAAAATAACAGCGTATTACACCTGAGTCCACACTCACGACTCGTAAATTCATTTTAGTTCTCAACTATAAATAAAAAATAGCTTTGCCCCGCTATATGCTCGAACTTCCCAACCAGCCCATATATTAAATATTCTCAAATTTATCCAATTTAATTCGTTAATGAAAATTTCTCTCCAATTAATTCTCTAATCAATTAAATAAACACAACGTTCATTTCTCGACTACTCGTAGGTAATATAACCACGATGAATTACCCAAAAAAATATTTCTCCCCTTTTCGGAATTAAAATCTACTGCAATTTAAACCCATACTTAAAACATCCCATTCTCAATTTTTCCAGACATCCTAACCAGTTCGGATGTACCCCCGAACCGGTTCGATGTACCTGACATCGAATCCTTCGATTTTCTTCTTCCTTTTTCTTCCCCAAACTCATTCTTATGAACTCTAACCTCCATTAATGTATACTTAAGGTCTGGAATTTTTTTTCTAAACTCGATCTAAACATCACACAATCTTTCACATCAACAATTCATCAAGTAATCTCATTTTAATTCACCAAATTGGTCATTGGGAAGAATATAAACTTACAACCCCAATTTAGTTTTCAAAATTCTTAATAATTTTCATCAAATTTCTACCCATTTACATAAATCTGATTTCTCAGCAAGATTTATATTGTCCATACCTCAATTTATGACTCAAAATTCATTACATTATTTATACAATTCAAATTCAAGTATTAGTTCACCCAAAAACTATTTTTACATGTAATTTCCTTCCTAAAATCATTTAGGTCTACACCTACGATGATATGAATCGAAAATCCCTAGATATGAAATTAGTGCAAGTCAAAGACAATTACTTGCCTTAAATGGTACGTAGAGTCTGAAAATCCGTTGTAGGCGACGAATTTAAGGTTGAATGCTCGAATTCCCCTGGAATTCTCTCCCAATTTGGCCGCTCTAACTTTCTCCTAGCCTTGGCCTCTTCTCCTCTCTCTCTATTAGGGTTTGCCTCTAATGATAATGGCTGCCAACACCTTTAATCTTAGGTTATTAACTCTCTAATCCCGAAATTAACCTATTGGGCCAAGCCCACTTGACCCTTATAGCCCGTAAGAGCCCAGTATAGTCTAAAACTCTCCCGGAACCCAAATAATACACCCGGGTACACTATTCAGCCTATTTCGGCCCATTCAGGATCAACCATGACCTCGAAATGACCATTCGAGTCACTCTACATAAATTTTCCATCTTGACATTATTATACACGATCCCGAATTGAGATATGACTTAGTCCTGTTGCTATTACTCACTACGATGTATAATAATTATCACATGTTATTTACTACACACTTAGTAAATTTACCACATAAATAGTAATCTTAATCTCACCCAATTAATATTTTTTACATACATAACATTTCATTTTAATTAAGATACTGCACACGTATAATTTAAAATACCAGAAATAATTAAATTCATAATTATCCAAAAATACGGGGTGTTACATACTTCCCCCTTACAAAAGAATTTCGTCCTCGAAATTCGTATATTCCTGGTACTAAAACTTCGGATCCTTACACTCAATGCATCCAAACGTATATAAAGTTAACTTGTAATAATATTTTGGTGTTTCCACTATATGCATGCCAGTGGTACCATTTTGACTACAGGTCTACTCACCCCAACTCAAGATTAGCGACAAGTCCATTCAAACTCTTACATACCGATATGTTTCCCCATGATTAAGGTGTCACTTATACCATGATGTGCAAAACTATCGTAAATCTTCTAATGATACTTAAAAAAGGCGAGCCTCTACTTCACTGTATCTATTATCCCCATGTTAAAGAATGCCTCACTAACATAGGTGTCAATTTCCCTTGCTTCCAATTCAAGTAACTCCTTTCGTAGGAGACACCCGCAACAACCCCTAACTACCCATGCCAGACTTCAAAACTTTATTTCACGACAACATGCTCTCACTACGTTCCTGAACCATACAAAATATAATATATATATTAACTCAATTCTTGCTAACGAACCATGAATCACTTCAGGTCCGAGAAGCTTGTTATTCTCCACCTCTTTACCAAAAGGTGGATGACAAGGTCTTCGCATAAAGTCTCAGAAGGCTTCACACAGATAATAAACTGCTATGAGTTATGACACATAACCAGTGGTAATTACTACTCCCAATTACCCTAAAATCCAGAATATGCATTTCTCGTATTCTTTAGCATCCTAGTCACCTCTCGCTTACCCATCGGCCTACAGGTGACACGTCTACCTCGAAATTCAACTTTGCCTCATCGCTTTCTAACTCTTCCCATTAGAGATAGGACTCGTGGGTATTATCTTTATTCACAACAATATTGGGCGGCACCTTGTGCCGATTCATTTCTTCTCTCCAATGAAATATTGGGCATACTGTCCGATAATATACTCACCCTAAATGAATAATAATTATTCTTTTTCGGTCAATTAACTACACAAATTCGAAAGAAAACATGACCTTTTTTGCGATTTTAATAACCTAATAATGAACTTTATCAGTCTGCGTATCCATTCCTTCACTGGAATCATCGATTTATCAAAATATTTTGGTTGTTAATATCAAACCAACCTTTCCATTTACAAGTGGTACACCTGGAGATAACTTCACTATGTCTCACTCAACACCAATCCACGTGTTCGACATTTCACATTATGCGGCACATCTTACTCCCCTTTTGGGGGGTATACCAAAATTATGGCCCGTGCGTATGCTCTAAAACTATGCACTTCCTGGACTATATTTCATCGGGTAGAAATCAACATCTTATCTATGCACAAGCCACCCTAAGCATTGACAAATTAAGACTCCTCTCTACTTTCTAAAATTATGGGGTCCTCCCTTGTCAAGGGATATTTTTTACATGTCTCCACCTTATTTCAACTCACCTCGATTGTGATAGTTCTCCTTGATATACACATAGTCAGACTATATCATTTTTCTCAAATGAAGTTCAGTCCATCATACCATTCCACTTATGTTTCCAACTGCTCCATAAGCATACATTCAACACATTTATCTCCAGACCCCCTTATCCTAGATGATTCTGAAAATTAAGCTAACCAGGGCGCCCATACACCCTATATCTCATTCACACCTACACAATTATCACTAACGTCTCATACGTAATATACTTATCTCAAGCTCGGCCCTGCACTCTTGGCATGGCTATACAATAAGGTTGTACTCAGTTCCCTATTAACCGTGACTTATTTCTCCTCAATACTGCCCCGCCTATGAACTAGTGTGCCAAAAGTTTCCCAGTGATTTCTATACAACACTACCAGCTCCTCTTGCCATATATCAAATAATAGCTCTCCGCCTATGGTTTCACCCACACACACGTGTAATAATTAAAGTGTTGGACCAATTCCCTAGTGACCAACACATCTCTCAACTCCCGACATTCGCTAGGGTTCATACGTGGGACGTCTCGCAAGCAAAATTCAAACAAGGGACTCCCCTAATACACTACTTTCTAGCATTGTCGGTCATCGAGTTTCGTAGGCCCAAAGCATATAACTGGGACGCTCAAAACTCTGCCACCGGACATATAAGTCTAATCATCAACTCCCATATCCCTTAATGAGTCATATAACACTGCATTCGCACTAACACTAAATCCCTATTCGCACTAACACTAAATCCCCAATGCTAAATCATTAATGAGCTACATATCTCCGCTCGATAGAAAACCTAATATACCCTCAATCACATTAGTAAAGTCCTTACACACTGGCATCAAATATAAGGAGACAATTATAGTCTCTGAAGTCTCCTCCACAATATAATATAGCTGTGAGCTCGACCTTGTTTCAGGTGAGACATCATAAAGCCACAAATCCTGACCTGGAATAGTGAACACGATAGCCTTGCCGTGATAGCCTACCATTGCCCAAACCATCGTTAATCAGTCCATACCCAGGATAATACCACACTCGAATATAATATTTCTAAAGTGAGTAAATCCATAAAAAACATATCTTCTCAATGATTGCACCTACTCCCCTGCATGTGGAACCAAAGAGAACCACACCACTCAACGATAAATATATACACACAATAATTATACTAACGATACAATCACTAAACTCGCATCACGTGCAAGTTAAGTGCTAACAAAATACTGTGATTAGCTCGTGTCACACAGATTTTACCCCATCTACTCGAGGATAAAACTCATACTTTCACTTTCCATTAGAAATGGCGGTTCAAATGGTTCCTGGCATAACACTCTGGTCTAAATCGAACAAAAAACTTCTATAACTATTGCCCCTGTTGGGCATCCCGCTCTTATTGCCTAACTCGCTATGTACAAGATTAACATATGTGGCCCTGCGCTCCACACATCAGACTAATCTATATGTTATTCCCTCGACTCTGACCCCTCCGTCCATATCAGGGTTGTCCTTCTCTCGAACTTGGTATACTTGGTCCCGATTGCTATCTTCGTTATTCCTTTGGCACTGCTGGCCCTGCGTAACACACTGCTAGCCCTAACGACCCTGACTGAATCTCACATCACTTGGTAGGAATGACTTTGATATGAATTATTTAAATGGGTCCCCTAATAGGTATCCCGTTGGGATGCCTCACTAGCACTGTTACCTCCAGTCTTGCCCTTTTGGCTAAATTCTCCAACTCTCTTGTCTCCCTTCACATGGAAGCATCGACATCATCATTGTAAAAGTACGACATTTATGCCATATGCATAAGTTATCCAAGAAGGATTTCCTATAAGTGTTGGCGACTTCTACTCATGATTCCATCACCACACTGAAGAACTATTTTCTCCTACCTACCTACCTCATCGATAATGAAGTTCACTTAAACATGGAAATTCTTCCTCACAATTGGCCTATGTTCACCCCTCCTATGATAAGTCCAGAAACTTCCTTCACATTTCTATCTCAACTACATATGGAAGAACTTATGATTGAACCGCACCCAAAAATCCTCGGTCATAATAGTATCTCTCTTCTCATAGGTGGTCGATGACTCCCACCATGGCAACACTGCTCCTACGAGCCTAAAAGTTGCCAAAGTTTATTTCTTAGTGTCACTGCACTCTACCATATGCAATTATCTTAGGATGTTCTCCTTCTATTAGCCTATCACACTTTCACACTTTCTCGAACTCTTATAGATGGCACTTCAAAAAAAACCTTTTGACCCCTTCCTTACCGACTGTACTAGGTGAGTCTGAATTTGCACCACCATCTTCTATGATGGTACTTGGGGAAACTACTGCACCCTAGTGGTTATCACAGCATCAGCTGCCAAAATAATAATAGTGGTAACTTCTACTGCGGTCACCGCTCCCAGAATAGTCTATAACTTCGGTTGAGTCTCTCCTCCTGTAATCCTCCTAACGATCCTCGTTGGTCGTCCTATATTGTTCGGTATACAAAGCCAAACTGAATTCGTATATGATTTGCATCAAACTATACTAAATAGAATGACAATGTGAGTCACATTATGCATCGACAGTCCTAAGTATAGGGCTTAATATCAAAGAAAATGTAACACCCCGTAATTTTAATGATTTTTATATTGTGATTAATTGGGTTTAATTAAATTAAAATGATAAATTAATCCGGATTAAAATAAGTATTAATTAGAGAGACAAGGGTTAATTTTTTTTTATTGAATATTACTTTATGAATAAGTAATAAATTGATAAGAATATATTGCGATTGTCTTGAGTGAAAAATACAGCTGTTACGGTAAATTTAGTCCGGACACCCGTGTTAGTCGTGTCGGAACTTAATTTTATGAAATAAAAGGTAATTTCAATTTTTAAAATTCAAATGGTCATTTCGAGTGTGCCAGTGTCCGGAAGGGTCGAAATAGTCAGAAAAGTGTACTCGGGGGTTTAGTTTGGGTCCCGAGACATTTTTAGGCCAAATCGGCACCCCAGGGGTATTTTGGTCTTTTGAATTTTTAGGGAAAAGGGACCTATGAAAATTAGATGTTTATATCAGCATATGTGATGATAAAGTTAGGGTTAGAAGTTAGAAAATCACAGAGAGGATATTAGAGGAGGAAGGAGAGGAGTTCCCAGGGCATTCCCACACCATCTTGCACCACCACCACCATCGGAGCGTAGATCGGGAGGAAAGGAAACAAACCACACCCCAATTCTGCAGAGAGTCAGACCTTTGATTTGAGGCAAGTATTTATCTTGCTAAATTCTGAGCATATATACCATCCATGTTAGTGTAGGATGAACAATTAATGAATACATAAAGATTGGTGTAAATTGGGGAGATTTAATTCATGTTTTTGGGTAGGAATCATGATAGGTTAAATCTCTTTATACATGTAGAACAAATTTGATGAATTAGTAATGTTAACATGTGAAGAAATCTGGGTTTTATTGAGGATCTTGAATAAAAATGAAAAACTAGGGGTTTTAAGGATTAATCTTGAATTTATTCGATTTAAAGGTGTTCTTTAACCATCTGATGATTCTATTACATTTTAAATCATGTATATATGTTGGTATAACGTTTAGAATGTTTGTTTGGAAGTTTGGGATAATTTTTGGAAGGTTTGGAGGGTTAACAACGGTGAAACCCGTAGCAGTGGTGAAGATAAACTGCCAGGTGTCCCTTAAACCGGTTCGGTGTACAGCTCAAACCGGTTCGGATGACCTATTAGTCCGGGCCTTGGTTTGTCTTATTTTGTTTTAAAGGATAGGATTATAACCTTTCCCTAATGATGATAATTAAGATTTGAAATTATTGGACCTAGTTTGATATTAAATAATTTCTCGAGAATTAAAATGGGTCACAGGAATTACGAGAGAACCTTATACCGGACCAGTAAAAGCAAAATTTTATAACTATTGAGATAATTTAATGGGCAGTTAGGACCTTTTGAGTAGTGAGGGATACTCGAGAATATACGATGAGAAGTATAATCAAAATTTAATAATATGTAGGATATCCGTGAGTTGTATATATATCACGTACGGGACATATAGTATAGGTTGAATCTATACCTATACTGATGTTATATTTATATAGGTTGTGTGAATACCTATTGTGTGAATTTTCATGTATAAACACACCTAGGCCACTTGCTATCACGGAAGATTCCGCATCATGGGAAGTCTTATCCTGATGGGCCCATTGAGGGGATTTTGACTTTTACCTCAGAACATAGAACTTAGGGATTGATCACTACTTGTGAGAGGGTGTGACCGGTCATTTGGGTGCGTTAGGAGTGTACGTAGCCCAAAGGCTTAGAACTATGTTCGCCTCTAAATTTGTGTGAATTGTGAATGTATGGTTCAAGAGTGATTCCGAACCCGATGTCCTTACTTAATACGTGATGTATCGGGACTTAATAGCAAAGTATGCCCGCATTGCAGGTCTACACCTAGGGATGTCGTATACATATATATTATAAGATTGATGTAAATACATATATACGTGCGATTTATTCTACTACGGGCATTTTAGTAGATACTATAGATAATGATATCTAAATTGATCTCAGTATGTGAGAACTTAATAATTAATTGGAGACCCTTAATAAATAAAAGGTATTGGAAATTTAGTAACGTGTTGTATGGGAAATACGGGTGGGAATAGTGAATTAATAGACGGGAAAAGGCTTAAGTCAAACTAGTCAGGCGGGATAGCGTAACTAGGTGGGTTTAGAAGAGTACGTTAGGCGTGCACAATAGTTGAGAGGTGAAAATCTCAAGTGAGAGCACATGAGGCTAACATGTATCTAATACGAACTCTTTAATGCATTTTAAATACTTGCTAAAATGTTTTCAAACTGTTTTACCTAGGCTCTGACCCGTTTCAAATCCATTTTTATAAAAACTTTTAGGTTCCCAGCTACAGGGATGTCAGGCTTAGGAGTTCCTTCATTTGACGTGCTGCTGTTGTTGTGGAAATTGCAGGATCTTGGTAGTAGACACCTCCACATCTATTCATTTCCTATTTATCATATCAATCTCAGTTGGGCATGTCCCCCATCTTTAGCCAGTGATTATTTATAGAGACTTCGCATTTTTTTTATTTCCAGTATTGATGTTGGATTTATATTATAGATGGTTGTATTGGGATTTTCATCTGGAGTGTTATTCCAGACATATTTATTCATCTCGTTATTTTATCATTCATTACTATGTGAATGGAAATGGTGAATGCGAATCATTAGTTTTAATAAATTGCATGTTAATAATAAGATTAAAATGTTGAAATCGGGCTATTAGGGTATTAGTAAAATAAATTGGATTTCGACAGTGATGCTAAGAATGACATCATTAATGATTACTATTTAATTTAATAATGGACCGATCACCCAGGACTAGAATAGGCGGAGTGTTACATATGGTATCAGGGCATCAGGTTCTAGTGTCCTTAGGATCTGTATGGACTTGTCATGTTTCCAGCGTAGCGTTATTTTGATATAGAGCCCTACTATTAGGACTATTGATTTTATCCTTTCCTGTTTCGGATATCGTGCTTCTGCTATTAAATTTTGTGTTGAAGGTGAACTCTTATAGTTTATTATAATTTTAGATGTCGGTTGAGAGAGAACAGCAGACTAGCATCGTTGGAAAGATTAAGGATGGACAGGTACAACAAGTACCTCAAGTACCACAGGGAATAGCGGGTATTGTAGCACAAGAAGTTACTACCACACTATTTCTTTATCGATATCGTCATATCGGCAGACGGAGAGCAAAAGAACGAGGGAAATTTATCAATTGGATAGTGCAGAAGGGAACAACGTTAGTGAATCCTCACAGCAGCGGAAGAATACCCAACAGGGATAAGGTTCTTGGCAGGGGGATTTAGTTAAGAAATCTCGACCAGGGAGTTACCGACCAAAGGTTCATGGCTTCATACATGGCCAGTAAGTTCTTAAAAGCAACAACAGCACGATCCTCGGGGTCACAAGGGGTCAATGGGATAGGTCATTATGACCGGGGCCACCATAGAAAGCCCCAGGGCCAGTCTCGACTTGGCCAGCAGGGCCAGGCCTGTAGACAGCAAGATCGCTCGAACCGTTGTTCCTTGTGTAAGAAGAAAGGCCACCAGAAGATGGAATGCCCCTTTGATGGTCGTTGTTTTACATGTGGGAAGGTGATTCAACAACCGAAAGATTGCCCGCAGTAGAATAGCTTACCATAGTAGAGGGTTCAACAAGGACTGCAGGGACAATTACTCCATACAGCATCAACTTCGCCCCAGCAGGTACAACTAACGTATGGATATGCCTATAAGATCCGATATACAGTCATTCCACGAGCATCGTAAGTACCACTAGCGTTTAAAGGTATGTTATTTTGTTAATTTTTATATCCTTGTGGAAATGGAGAACATTCAGTGACGTGGGTGCATCAAAATATATAATTATTAATACTAAAATTCATAGGCGACTCGGGTTTAGTGGGTGCATTGACAGTATTAGCCTTATAGTTGAACGATTGTACTTACCATTGAATAGCGGGGCTCTTTGGCATTGCCTATGGGGAAGCGGGTGTAAACAATAACTGCATATGTATAAAATATACTAGTTTTACGCCTTTAGAAAGATATGAGAGTAGAACGTATAACTATCCTAAGTGTATGTTAGTTAACAACTGTTTAAGCGACGGTAGGTGGTTGCAACAAGGCTATTGTGTTCACTGTGTCAGGGTAGAATATATTTTGAAGTATCACCTGAAAGGGGGTTGAGTCGGTATAAATATTTTTATATAGAGACTGGAGAGAGCATGCACGTCTCCTTATACTGGATCCCGGTGAGTAGGGGTGTTTACTGATGTAATTCGGGATATATTGGGTCTATTGTTGAGCGGGTAAATTTAGTTTATTATCGATTTAACGCTGAGGACTTAGTGAAAGTGAGAGCGTTGTGTTTATGTCATCCTTTGGACATGGGAGTGGATGAATAGACTTTTATATCGGAGGACGGGATATTAAGGGGTACAGGTTATGTGTTAAGGGCTTACAGAATTCGAAGATCGACAATGCTAGGTAATAGTGTATCGGGGGGGTTCCTTGTTTAGATTTGGCTTTGTAAGACATCCCACGCAGGAACTTTAGTAATACGTTCGGGCTCAGGAGATGTGTGGTCATTAAGACATGGGTTAGTACCTTAGATATTATACGTACATATAGTTATAATAGGAAGCTATTAATGATAGCTTCCAGTTAAGGCCAAGGAAGCCAGGAAACATTGGTGTGTGAACTATTATGGGACGTTCACACAGCGAGTAGATCGGTTGGGCAATGAGGAGAATAATCGAGTTGCGATTAGTGGGGTAATTAAGTATACCCTTACTGTATATCTAGGCTAAGCATGCGAGGCTTAATTTCAGACAAGGATATTGCATTCAGTAAAGTTGTGCAGAAATGCACGGGTCGTAGGGTGTATGGGCACCCTAGTTAGTGAATCTCCAATATCGTCTACGATGAGGAGAAATGGGGATGAATGTGTGAAAGCTCATTTGTGTGTATTACCGGTAGTTAACTAAAGTTACGATACGGAATAAATATCCGGCATATTGAATCGATGACTTATTCGACAAGTTAAGAAGAGCCGCTTACTTCTCTAAGATAGACTTGAGATCATGGTACCACCAGTTGTGCATCCGGGAGCAAGATGTATCTAAGACCGCCTTTCTGACGAGATATGGGTCTTATGAGTTTTGAGTTATGCCAGTTGGGTTAACCAATGCGCCAGTTGTGCTTATGGACTTAGTGAATAGAGTGTTCGAAGAATTCTTGGATCAGTTTGTCATTGTCTTTAGTGATGACATTCTGATTTATTCGCAGACTAAGGAGGAGCATGCAAAGCATATACATATGGTTTTACAGATGTTACATGAGCTCCAGTTGTACGCTAAGTTTGAGAAACTCGGATTTTATCAGCGTGAAGATAAGTTTTTCGAACATATCGTATCTGTTGGGAGGATGTCAGTGGATTCGAGTAAAGTGTCAGCGGTGAGGGAGTGGGGACAGCCCATGACACCGACAAAGGTACGCAATTTTTTGGGGTTATCCGGGTACTACAGACAGTTTATACGAGGATTTTCTAAGATTGCAGGTCCGTAGACCAACTTGACTCGTAAAGGGGTACCATTTATATGGGATAACACTTGTCAATTAGCATTTGATGAGCTGAAGGACAAGTTAACTTCATCACCCATACTCGCACTTCCCAGGGTAGGAGTGGAGTATCTTGTTTTTACAAACGCGTCCCTACAAGGACTTTGTAGTGTGCTACAGCAGGAGGACCAGGCTACAGCTTATGTTTTCCGCAAACTTAAGCCTAACGAGAGGAATTACCCCACGCACGACTAGGAGTTAGCGGTAGTCGTGTTTGCACTACGGATTTAAAGACATTACCTTTGGGGGAGAAATATCACGTATTCACATATCATAAGTCACTATAGTACTTGTTCACTCAGAGAGAGATGAATATGCATCAACGTAGGTAGCTGGAATTTGTAAAAGATTATCAGTTTGACATCCAGTATCACTCGGGAAAGCTAACGTAGTGGCAGAGGCGTTGAGCCGCAGGCTAATAGGTGATGTAGTTAAAGTTTGGAAGGAGAAATGGAGGGAGTTAGGACACCAGGATTCAGTTGCCAGATCATTTATGTCGATTATGACCGTCACCCCCCAGATAGTCACGAGGGTGGTATAGGCCCAAACAACGGATTCTTTTTTCCAGGATCAGATCAAACAGCTTAAGCGGGGGGAGCAGAGTCCTACTTTGTGAGTTAAGAGGGAGGCTTATGCTTCAACAGTTGATTAGTTATCCCAGAGGGGGAGGACTTACGACACGCGATGATATCAGAGTCACACGGGTCACGGTTTGTGGTACATCCTGAAGGGGATAAGATGTACCAAGATATAAAAAGACAGTATTAGAGTAGTTGGATGAAGAGAGATATTACAAAATTTGTCTCGAGATGTATCACTTGTCAGTTGGTGAAAGTGGACCATCATAATCCATGAGGGGTTCTGTAGCCATTAGATATTCTAATGTGGAAATGGGACAACACTTTCATGGATTTTATTACTGGGTTGCCTACTTCACAAAGGGGTCACGATTCCATTTGGGAGATAGTGGATCGGTTGACCAAGTAGATCACTTTCTACCAGTTTGAAAGGATTATGCAATGGGACAGTATACCCATATTTTTATTGATGAGATAGTGAGATTTCATGGAGTGACACTCGATATTGTGTCCGACAGGGACAAGATTTTCGTATTTTGATTTTGGGAGAGTTTTTAGGAGGCCATGGGTACCGAGTTACGATTGAGTACGGTCTATCAACCGTAGACGGACGGACAGACGGAGAGGATAAATCAGATGCTGGAAGATATGCTACGGATGTGTATCCTTGATTTTAGAGGAGGTTAGTAGCAGTATCTTCCACTGGTGGAGTTTGCGTATAATAGCTCCTATAAGTTTACTGTTGGTATGGCACCATTCGAGTCGTTGTACGGTAGACCTTGTCGTTCGCCCGCTTCTTGGTTAGAGGTGGGGGACAATAAGCTACTTGGGCCACGGTTGATTCAAGATACTAAGCGAAGATTGAGCTTATTCGAAGTCGTATACGGATAGCTTATGATAGACAAACGAGTTATGTAGATGCCAAGCGGTTCTTTCTAGATTTTAGTGTGGGGGACTAGGTGTTGTTATGTGTATCTCCTGTGAAGGGGATAATGAGGTTCGAGAAGAAAGGGAATTTGTCACCAAGGTATGTGGGGCCATTCCCTATCATTGAGAGGATTGGTCCAATTTCATATAGACTCGGGTTGTCGAAGTACTTGCATCGAATTCATGATGTATTTCACATTTCTTCGCTGAGGAGATATCTTCGGGACGAGTTAGCTCATACTCATATTGTGTTGGAGGAGATTGATTTACATCCCGATATTTCATACGAGAGGCCACTTGCTATCCTGGACCATAGTGAGAGGAGATTGAGGTCGAAGGTAGTTCCACGGATACATGTTCAGTGAGCGCATCATAATGTCGACGAGTCATCTTGGGAGCGCGAGGATGAGAAGCGTGATAAATATCCAAAGTTATTTTTACTAGGTATTCTTTTTCTCCGAATTTTGGGATAAAATTTCGCTATTAGGGGGGAAGTATGTAACACCCCGTAAATTTAATGATTTTTATATTAGGATTAATTGGGTCTAATTAAATTAAAATGTGATATTAATTCGGATTAAAATAAGTATTAATTAGCTAGGCGAGGGTTAATATTTATTTGTATTGAATATTACTTTGTGAATAAGTGATAAATTGATACGAATAAATTATGATTCTCGTGAGTGAGTAATATGATTGTTACGGTAAATTTAATCGGGATGAGCGTGTGAGTCGCGTAGGGACTTAATTTTATTAAATAAAAGGTAATTTCATTATTTTAAATCGCAAATGGTCATTTCGAGTGCGCCAATGTGCCCGGAGGGGTCGAAATAGTCAAAAAAGTATACTCGGGGGTCCCAAGGTATTTTTAGGTCAAACCGGCACCCTGAAGGGGTATTTTAGTCTTTTGAATGTTTGAGGAAAAGGGACTTACGAAAATTACATGTTTATATCAGCATATGTGATGAGGGAGTTGGGGATAGAAGTTAGAAACTAACATAAAGGCTATTAAAGGAGGAAGGAGAGGAGTTCCTAGGGAATTCCCACACCATCTTGCACCACCACCACCAACGGAACGTAGACCGGGAGGAAAGGAAACCAATCACACCACAATTCTACAGAGAATTAGACCTTCGATTTGAGGCAAGTATTTATCTTGCTAAATTCTGAGCATATATACCATCCATGTCAGTGTAGGATGAACAAATTCCAAAATACATAAAAATTGGTATTAATTAGGAAGATTTAATTCATGTTCTTGGGTAGGAATCATGATAAGTTAAATCTCTTTATGCATGTAGAACGAATTTGATGAATTAGTAACGTTAACATGTGAAGAAATCTGGGTTTTATTGAGGATCTTGAATAAAAATGAAAAACTAGGGTTTTTAAGGATTAATCTTGAATTCATTCTATTTAAAGGTGTTCTTTGACAATTTGATGATTCTATTACGTTGGAAATCATGTATATATGTTGGTATAAGGTTAGAATGTTTGTTTGGGAGTTTGGTATCGAATTAGGAACGTTTGGAGAGTTACCGATGGTGAAACTCATAGCAGTGTTGAAGATGAACTACCAGGTACCCCGAACCGGTTCGGTGTTAAAAGGATATGATTCGAACCTTTCCCTAATGATGAGAGTTAGGATTTGAAATTATTAGACCTAATTTTATATTAAATAATTTCTCGAGAATTAAAATGGGTCACGGGAATTACGAGTGAACCTTATACCGGGCCAGTAAAAGCGAGATATTATAATTATTGAGATAATTTAATGGGCAGTTAGGACCTTTTGAATAGTAAGGGATACTCGGGAATATACGATGAAAAGTATAATTAAAATTTAATAATATGTAGGATATTCGTAAGTTGCATATATACTATGTATGGGACATATATTATAGGTTGAGAGTATACCTATACTGATGTTATATTTATATAGGTTGTGTGAATACCTATTGTGTGAATTTGCATGTATAAACATACCTAGGCTACTTGCTATCACGGGAGGTTCTGCGTTGTGGACAGTCTTATCCTGATGACCCCAATTGGGGGATTTTGACTTGTACCTCATAACATAAAATTTAGGGATTGAGCACTACTTGTGTGAATGGGGGTGTGCCAGTCATTTGGGTGCGTTAGGTGTGTGCGTAGCCCAAAGGCTTAAGTCTATGTTCGCCTCCAAATTTGTGTGAATTGTGAATGTATGGTTCGAGAGTGATTCTGAACCCAATGTACTTACTTAGTAGGTGATGTATCAGGACTTGATAGCAGAGTATGCCCGCATTGCAGGTCTCCACCTAAGGATGACATATACGTATATATTATAAGAGTGACGTAAATACATATATATGTGTGATTTATTATAATATGGGTGTTTTAGTAGATACTACAGGTAGTGATATCTAAATTGATCTCAGTATGTGTGAACTTAATAATTAATTTGTGACCCTTAATAAATAAAAGTGATTGGAAATTTAGTAACGTATTGTATGGGAAATACGGGTGGGAACGGTGAATTAATAGAAGGGAAAAAGGCTTAAGTCAAACTAATTAGGCGGGGTAGCATAACTAGGTGGGTTTAGAAGAGTAAGTTAGGCGTGCACAATAGTTGATAGGTGAGAATCTCAAGTGAGAGCATGTGAGGCTAACATTTATCTAATATATACTTTTTAATGCATTTTAAATACTTGTTAAAATATTGTCAAACTGTTTTACTTGGGCTCTAACCCGTTTCAAATCCATTTTTGTAAAAACATTTTAGGTGCCCAGCTACAGGGACGCCAGGCTTAGGAGTTCCTTCATTTGACGTGATGCTGCTGCTGTGAAAGTTGTACGATCTTGGTAGTAGACGCCTCCACATCTATTCTTTTCCTATTTAGCATATCTATCTCAGTCGGGCATGTCGCCCATCTCTAGCTAGTAATTATTTACAGAGACTTTGCACTTTTATTTTATTTTCAGTATTGATGTTGGATTTATATTATGGATGGTTGTATTGGGATTTTCATCTGGAGTGTTATTCCAGACAAATTTATTCATCTCTTTATTTTATCAGTCATTAATATGTGTATGGAAATGATGATTGTGAATTATTAGTTTTAATAAGTTGCATGTTAATAATAATATTAAAATTTTGACATCGAGCCATTAGGGTATTAGTAAAATAAATTGAATTTTGACAGTGATGCTAAGAATGACACCATTAATGATTCCTATTTAATTTAATAATGGACTGATAACCCAAGATTAGAATAGGCGGGTATCACAGAAAAACAACGTTGAAAACGTAGTAAGTTCGCATTGATCCTATGGACTTTAGAACCTGATGCTCTGATATCATCTGTGTCACCCCGCCTATTTTAATCACAGGTGATCAGTACCTTAATAAAATAAAAAAGAATCTCATTCAGTTCATTCTTAGCATTAATGTCGAAAGCTTTTTAAATTACTAGCCACCTAATAATGAGGAGAGAGGGATGAGTGATAATGACCTTCGCCATTGGAAAAGTAGAAACAGAGGGATGAGTAAATGGTGTTAATGAGGAGAGAGAGAAATGAGGTAGTTTTGTGAGAGTGTGTGATGTGTTTATAGATGTTTGCGAAACAAATGTTTGGATAATATTGGGAAAAAATCTAAAATTCTCAAGAGAAAAAACAAGAATTACAAAAAAATAAATAAAAATTACAGCAAATCTAGAAATTTGAAAATTACAAAAAAATACTGAATAATATTTAAAAATGTTTGAATAGTCTGTTTAAATCGAAAAAACTATCTAAAAATATGAAGAAGGCTTTTCCAAACATCTGGATATGTTAGAAAACATATAAAATGTTTGAATAATATTGTCATTTATTTGAAAAAAATGTGGAAAAAATAAGTAAATTACAGGGGAAAAAGTATGTTGGTTTGAGGGTTTTGGATATTGTCACATGAAATTGTATTTCTTAAAATTGAGAGACATTCTTTTTCATTGATGACCACAAAACATGGCATGATCACACGAGAAAACTCACTAAAAACCCCGAATATCAAGCAAAGATTATCAGTGAAGTATTAGAAACAAAACGGATGTTTTCAAAAGTTAATGAAGGAAAAACTTAAAGTAGCTCGAACACAAGGGATGTCTAAGTTAGTAGTTCCATATCAAGCTCCCACGCAGTAAGGTAATAGTAGCCATGGTGTAAATCTGCTACATTAACTTCTTAAACATATTGTTTCTTAATTGCCCAACATCTACAACATGGCCTATAAAACTTTTTCAACTTCACAAGTACATGCCATAAACAACTAATTTTCAATTTTAATCTTCAACTATTCTCCCAACTAAAACAAACTATAACAAAAAAAGGATAACAGCAACATAGAGAACATATGTGCCCTCATTATCCAAAATAGAATTGGAGAACATTATTAGAACTAACAATCCAAAAAGATAGATTGGCTAAATCTGTATAGCATAGTATATAACCATTGAAATATTTAACTAAATTTTACTGTAAGATTGGGCACGGAATTGCAATTGAAGGAAACTAATTCAAAAGTACAAATGCCTCGAGTATATGAAAAACACTAATATTATTTAAAATAATGCAATTACAGGTTTTGTGAAAAATTGGTATATAACCTGAAATTGAATTCTACACGTCTATTAATAAAATGAAATGTAAAATTTTTTAATGTTTTTTGTCCATTTTCATGATAATCTCACTCATATTTGAATTGAATTTTATATAAATAAATATTTTCAATATCAAGATCCTATCACAATGAGTGTGTACATGGTTTGGTCAATTTCCAATTCGGTCCAGGATTGATTTTCGATTTCCGATAATGTGAATTTCCCAAACATGCCTATTCGGTTCAATTCGGTCTTGGGTCGATCTCAGGTTATTTCAGCCTAAGAGATAAGATGAGATTAAAAAAAGAAAAGCAAAAACCATTTGCATATTTTTTTTTAGAAGAGAAACAGAGGATCCAAAATGTCAAGCTTCTCTCTGTCATGTGGGAACTAACAGATTTAATGGTGGGTGTTTATTTGATTTTTTATTGGAACTTTAATTGAGTGAGGAAACAAATGAATAGGGCTTTAAAAATTAGGATTTAAAAGTTGCAGAGAGAATAGATTAAAAATAAAATTGAAAATAAACAGAATGTCCAACATTGGAATTATATATATATATATATATATATATATATATATATATATGGAGAGAGAGAGAGAGAGAGACCTTTGTTTTCATGAGGGAACCTTAAAAGATCTTCCATTATCTGCCCTTAAAAATCAGTTGAACCGTAAAACATTTCATTTCGTTCTTCGATTCGGGCTTGGATCATGAGGCAGAAAAATCAAAAATCCAAAGAAGCCCTAAATTGAGTTTATTCGAGAATAAGAAACAGAAAAAGGAAGCAATGATAAAACCATAAATGATAGTAATAGATTTTCAGCTTGCCTTGATAGACGATGGGAGATTTAGAAACCCTAGATAGGATTCCTTCGCTTTTCTTCTTCTCTCGACGCTTTGGTAGATACCTTTTGTTGTTTTTTTTCATGGAGACGGAGAGATCAATTTGTATCTTCTTGAATATGGAGGGTCGAGGAGGAGTTATTTTTTTTCCCAGACGTTTGGTTTCTTCATCCGATTTCGTGGGTTATTGTAGATGCTAATGGCATTAATTACTATTAAACCTCTAATGCTATCGTATTAGAGGTATATAATAGATATGTTCACAGTTTATATATATATATATATATATATATATAAAATAAACTACGCTATTGTATACGTAATGAGATACTACAATAAACACACATATGTTCACTCATAATTTGTTACGCCCGTATATAATTAACCACACTATTATATACGTAGTGAGATACTATAACAAACACATATGTCGCGTATAGTTGTCATCCCCCAAGTAATAATTCATTGGATACCATCCCCTGAGTAATAACTTATTTGATGCCTTCCTCCGAGCACTACTCAATGAATGACTTTTTCTATCGTGCTATCATCATCCAGGGCATACTCACATCATCCCGTATACCGGCGGTCGGACCCTAACACCGACTCGGTAAAATCGCAAAAGTATTAGAGGCGAACATAGTCCTTAGATAGTAAGTCATAACCATACCCAAAATCTCCTCACCTCGAATTTTAACCCTCACAAGGGCATATGCGTGGCGCTATGACCTGAGGACTATAATCACCCGGCATTCACTAGTCAGGGGGATCATCCACATCGCGCAACCTCCCATTATAGCACTAGAGGGGTATGTTTCACATAAATATCATACCTAGAGATATTTTTAAAATACACACACACACACACGCACATATATATATATATATATATATATATATATATATATATATATACAAATCCGGCTAAACCATGACCCAAAGCACTCGCCTACTATCCCGAGTCGACACTCACGACTCGTAAATTTATTTTAATTATCAACTATAAATTAAAAACATCTTCACCCCACTAATATGCTCGGACTTCCCAACTATCCCATGTATCAAATATTCTCGAATTTATTCCACTAAATTCGTTAATGAAAATCGCTCGCCAATCAATTCTCTAATTAATTAAATAAACACAACTTTCATTTCTCGACTACTCCTATGTAATATAACCACATTGAATTACCCAAATAAATATTTTCCTCTTTTCTGGAATTAAAATCTCAATTAAACCCTGCTATTTAAACCCATAAATACATAAAACAGCCTATTCTCAATTTTTCCAGACATCAAAATAGGTTCGAATGTACCCCCCGAACCGGTTCGATGTACCTGACACCGAATCCTTTGGGTTTCTTCTTCCTTTTTCTTCCCCAAACTCATTCCTATGAAATACAACCTCCATTAATGTATACTTAAGGTCTAGAATTTTTTTATAAACTCGATCTTAACATCACACAATCTTTCACATCAATAATTAATCAAGAAATCTCATTTTAATTCACCAAATTGGTCGTTAGGAAGAATATAAATTTACAGCCCCAATTTAGTTTTCACAATTTTCCTCAAATGTCTACTCACTTTCATAAATCTGATTTCCCAACAAGATTTATATTGTTCATACCTCAATTTATGACTCAAAATTCATTACATTCACTATACAATACAAATTCAAGGCTCAGTCCACCCAAAAATCCTTTTTTACATGTAATTTCCTTCCCCAAATCATTTAGGTCTACCTACTATGATATTAATACAAAACTCCTACTTATGCGATTAGTGCAAGTCAATTACTTGCCATAAATGGTTCGTAGAGTCTAAAAAATTGTTGTACGCGATGAAATTAAGGTTGAAAACTCGAATCCCCCTTGAATTCTCTCCCAATTTGACCTTTTTGGCTTTCTCCTAGCCTTTGCTTATTTTCCTCTCTCTCTATGGGTTTGCCTCTAATGATAATGGTTGCTAACACCTCTAATCTTTGGTTATTAACTCTTTAATCCCGAAATTAACCTAATGGTTCAAGCCCACTTGACCCATATACCCCCGTAAGAGTCTGGTATAGTTTAAAACTCCCCTGAAACCCATATAATACACCCGGATACACTTCCGCCTATTTCGGTCCATTCAGAATCAACCGTGACCTTGAAATCGCCATCCAAGTCACTCGACATAAATTTTCCATCTTGACCTTAATATACACGACCTCCTATTGAGTTATGACATAGTCCCGTCGTTATTACTCACTACGACATATAATAATTATCACATGTTATTTATTACACACTTAGTAAATTTGTCACATAAATATTAATCTTAATATCACCCAATTAATACTTATTAAATACGTAATATTTTATTTTAATTAAATTACTGCACACGTGTAATTTAAAATACCAAAAATAGTTAATTTCATAATTATTCAAAAATACAGGGTGTTACATAATGTCACCGTTGTTATATAGTCTTCTGTGTTATATAAAATATTTAAAAAATCAGATTTAATCCATGATAAAATAGTAAATAAATGATTTTAAGTGACTGTGTATTTTAACATGATTTTGTATAGTGGGCAACTATAGAATGGCTAGGGATTGGGTATCGAGGGTTTCGTAGTTCGAATTATTCCCTCGGTGTGGAATCTAAGGATTGTGAAGTAGTTTCCTATAATGTTGTGTTACACTGAATAAATAAATTAACTAAATTGTGGACATTTGAATTCAGACAGGCTAAGTTACAATATTTTTTAGTTAGATTAGTAATTTATTTTATGAAATATGGTGGGTTGGTTTGGGGATATGTGTAAGGTCTGTTTAGTCTTAAAATATGGGGTTTAGACCCATCGGGCTAGTAAAAGACTTGGGCAAGGTTTTAAACTTATTAGAGTTATTTTTGGAATAAGTTAGATGAGGCTCATGCAGGAGTATAACCTAATTTCGTGGGTTATAAGTCTTAAGAGGTTATTAGGGTTTCCTTATTTCATAAATTTCAATTGGAAAGGCTTCTTAACGACTGGAGAAGAGAGACTTCAAAAGAAGGGGAGCAACTAGGAGGAATTGGGCATCATTTCTTCACCATTTGTGATTGATCCAAGTTTAATTATGATTTGATTTTAATTGTGTTTGATTATCACATTCTTATTTATTTTAATCTGAATTAAGTCACGTGTAAATTCGAATTAAAAGTTGTAATTATTTGGATTATAATTTGTTTAATTAAAATAAGAAACTAGACTGATGATATAGTTGATTATTGAGTATTTCTACATAATTTGTAACTAAGATTGTTCATGGAAGAGTAGGAATTGATTATATTTTGTTTAATCTTCAAATTCTCCATGTCAATGATTCGAATTAATGTATAATTTAATCAGATTGGTTGGATTATTTATAAATTAGGGCTCTTAATTTAATTTGGAACTTACTCTTTAATCCTATTATAATTATGTAAAATGGTTGGATATATGTTTTGAATGTTTATAGATCAAATATATATGAAGTATATTGAATTACATTCTGATTTGAGGAACTTGATATACGTTAATGGAGGTTTAGGGGTTTCAATCACGCAACTAGGAAGAGTGTATGGGCGGCTTGAAGATAATATCGGGACTAAAGATAATCCTCCCCAGCTAATACAACAGACTTAAGGGAATAAGGCAGCGTGGAAGCTCGAGTGAGGCATCTCAGCGAGGCAGCTCAGCCTGGAAACTCAAGCTAGGCTACTCAGTGTGGCAACTCAAGTGAGGCAGCTCAGCGTGGCAGCCCAGGGACGTCTCCCAGTGAAGAGGTTGGACGAGAGATCTCACCATTTATTTACTTTATCTTACCTAGTTATGTTGTAATTTAACCCATATTGTAATGATGTAACGATTGGAATGAGGTCAAATGGTACTCGAGCGAGACTAAGCCTGGCATGGCCTAGGAGAGCTTTCATGCTCCATCGAATGACCTCATCGTGGGAACTTCAGAGGGACTTGGTTTGGAGGATTGAGAAGTGAGGCAGCGTTGGGACTTATCCTGACCATCTTAGATACACTTGGTAAAACATCGAGAGACTTTTCACCGTGAAAGCTCGAGCGGAACAGCCTTGAGTTCCATCGTTCATTGAGTTTTCGAACCAAACAGCCCTCTACCTAATGTCACATCTACTTTAGGTGATGTCACTAGCCAGATAAAACACTGTCCAATCCGTAATTCAGTAAACCACCGTGGTATTTGGGGTTGTCAGATAGTTGATGAGCCACCTTTGTGGTGACATTGCTCTGACGCACACTGTTTAGGCAAAAGGCATGTCTTGGAATTTAGTGTTTATGACGTAGAGATGACTGGCCCATTATGCATTTAATATTTGTGACGTAAAATGTGAGGGTATGTCTTTCACAGCTGTGAAGGACTGAGGCATCTCGAGAATGGTGTGGGGGTTATTTATTGGCCTCAACCACTTCTGAGAAAGGGGGTTCTTTTCGAGAGATTTATTGGCTAGATAGAAAGGAGATCAGGGAGAAGTTATTGCAAACCAGAGCTCTTACTTACCCACCATTGCCATTTATTATGAATCTTTTAATAGCTAACGAGAGATATTTCAGAGGTTGTTGGTGTGTTTGGTGTAACACCCCGCCCGCTCGGGGAGAGCGAACGGAGCGCCACTATCGATAAAACTAAACTAATTCCACAATAACAATGTGTATAGAGCATCTAAAACAATCCCACAATAATATAAATCCACTAATCTCAATACTCAAATTTAATACAACAAAGTCTCTCGAAATAATATAAATCACCAATGCTTTATAAAACACAATAAAATAATACAAATCTTCCCACAAATATTCTTCCCAAAATAATCCACGCTAAAATCATCCTAATTGGTCCATAGTGCTAAAATCCACGCTAACCTGCTAACTAAAAGAAAATATGGGTAAGTACACAATACGACAGGAAAGATGCTCAACAAATATACGTTAGCGATGAATAAAGTGTAACAACACGAGTACGAATATTCAAATCAAATGCAAATCTCAATAGCATTTATCAATAAATTTCTCAACAACACATCAATGGGTCACCAGGCCTCACCCCATCTGCATATGCTTTATCAAGACATAGCCCCGGGAAGAAGAAATTTTGGCGGGTGCCCAACCTCCGTGCCACACTCAAATCTCATAACAACGCTCAACAACAACATGATAATACCACATGAATCAAAATAATTCAACAATTGTTTTTCCAGATTTCAATGAATTTAGCAATTCAAATATGAGTCAATAGTCACAAGAAAATAAAGGGAATAACTCTCGCGAGATTAAGAAGCATATTGTGTAAAACCTCATACCTTAAAATCATTTCATGAATCGCCACATAAATTCAACCTCAGAATCTGATAGCACCATCACGTTCCTCTCGCGAAAATAATCAAATCATGTTCTAGCCCCAACACGAAATAACCCCAAATAGTCCTATTTTAAAAACCCAGAAAAATCAGATCCAAAAATTATTTGAATCGCCAATCCAACTTCAGATTTGGATTCTAGACGAAAAATTGGGTCAGGTATGTGTTTTGGATTTTTCTCAAATCTCATTCGAATGCACTGAAAAAGAAGATCTAAACATTTCAAATTGGCTCTTCTCATTCCACTCATTTTTGCCTCTTTGGATTTCGTTTTTGGCCTCTCTTTTTCATCTCCCTTTCCTTATAATCACCCATAATATTCCTTATATAACCCCTCTCTCAAACCCTAGCTTGGAGTCTAAGCTAACGCATATTACTATATTACCCTTTAATTCAAAATTGTCTAGTTTATATATTTAAACCATCATAAAATGTCCAAAAATAATTTAAATTTAAATGTTTGATTCGATTTCAAACCAAAATAAATTATATTATCCCCGATTAATAAAATAATAATATTACTGAAATTTTGCATAATATTCATAAATAACCATCAAAATAACGGGATATTACATTTGGCTGCCTGTCGAGGTGTATTTAGGGTGTTTACACCTCTCTCCCTTTGACTGAGTTTCCTTTATTATTGTTTGAGCTATACACGAGTGTATTGTGATTCCAATCTGAGTGTTGATCAAATATAATATTATGTGTTTATTTGTGTCCATTAAAGAGTTTCTGGGTTATTATTTATCACCATACATATAAGGGTTACACCTCAACTAGTATTACCATGCTCCTAGGCTACAAGGGGACTACCCTCTTACATTTGGCGACTCCGTTGGGGAGGTATTCTTCTAGAAGTATGTCTCAATATAATGTTAACCATTCAACGTCAAGAGAGCAAGCTGCAAGAGAGCTTGAGGTAGCTAGAGATGGGGTCCCTAGGGTGGATGTGCCTCCAGCTCAAACGACAACGGGCGTCCCAGGGATAACGCAAGCTTCCACGAGCGCTAGGATGGGGAAACCTCAAGTGGCCCTCCTCATGAGTAATTTTTACGAGTTTTTACATAAGCTCATTGCTACAACGGTGTTGGGGGGATTGATGTCAGTTCTTTCGTGACGCTAGTGGTGGCTACGATAGCCCCAACAAGTGCAGCTCCAACGGGCACTGCCCCCTCGAACACAGTAGCCACTCATGTTCCAACGGTGGGTGCCCCAGGTGTGACGTGAGTTCCACTCGTTGGGGTTACTCCAGGTGCAACGAGTGTCCCACCAGTGGTTCCTCTGGCTATTCCCCCAATGATAGAGAAAACACCAGCATCTGCTTTGGAAGAGATGAGTGATAGACTGGATTTTTCCGCAGCGCGAGAGTCACCTACGCGTCGGTCATTTTAAATTCGTCTCACCTGAACTATACAAAAATCAAAACTTATGACTACACTCAACGGGTGAGTATAGCGGCCAAGTCCGGGTATCAAAAATCTACAAAGACGAGTTGCTAGAATTTATAGGATTTAATACTCCTAAAATAAAAGTGTAAAAGTTGATTATACACAAAAAGGGAAAAGATGCATAAAATGGAAATAGTAATCTAGGCGAGGTAAAATAAAGCAAGATTAAGAAAGCGAGCAAAAACTATAGGTTGCGTCGAATATCCCTCACCCGAGTTAATTAGTATAAAATGGTTACATGGGTCGACGAGTTATTACAAATGCGTCTCGTTTCGACAATTAATTAAATCAAGGGTTGTCACGCCCCTAAATTTGCATAAAAGCCTAATACGATTTTGGTGTCAACAAATACCCCAGAAATTATGCACGCAAGGTCGTAAGCACGGAGCATACATGATATGCCCCGTCAAATCCCCTAGGCGTAATAACTAGGACAACATACCCAAAATAAACCCGTAAACTCCATCACCAAATCAAAGCAACATGTCAACCCTAGGTGAGTTCAATCCGACACAACCTAATTTAGCCTAGCTATAAAGCATGGTAAAAATCATGAATTAAATCTACACTAGAAAGAAATAAATGGAAAGCAAGTAAATAAAGCAATAAACCTAAATTAGAAAGCAAGAAATAAACAACACAAAGCTTAAACAAAGAAATAACAATTAATAACAATGGAGGAGATAATGAATAGTGCTTATAATACCCAAATGGGTGCAAACCATAGGAAGAAAAGCTCCACCCAAAAATTAATAACAATGGCGCGAGAGTCACCTACGCGTCGGTCGTTTTGAATTCGGCTCACCTGAACTATACAAAAATCTAAACTTATGACTACACTTGACGGGTGAGTATAGCGGTCAAGTCCGGGTATCGAAAATCCACAGAGACGAATTGCTAGAATTTATAGGATTTAATACTCCTAAAATAAAAGTGTAAAAGATGATTATACACAAAAAGGTAAAAGATGCATAAAATGGAAATAGTAATCTAGGCGAGGTAAAATAAAACTAGATTATGAAAGTGAGCAAAAACTATAGGTTGCGTCGAATATCCCTCACCCGAGTTAATTAGTATAAAATGGTTACATGGGTCGACGAGTTATTACAAATGCATCTCGTTTCGACAGTTAATTAAATCAAGGGTTGTCACGCCCCTAAATTTGCATAAAAGCCTAATACGATTTTGGTGTCAACAAATACCCCAAAAATTATGCACGCAAGGTCGTAAGCACGGAATATACATGATATTCCCCGTCAAATTACCTAGGCATAATAACTAGGACAACGCACCCGAAATAGACCCGTAAACACCATCACCAAAGCAAAGCAACATGTCAGCCCTAGGTGAGTTTAATCCGACACAACTTAATTTAAATTATCTAGAAAGCATCATAAATGGCATGTAATAAATGCAAGAAAGTAAACCTAAATTATAAAGAAATAAATGAACAACACAAAGCTTAAACAAAGAATAGCAAATAATATAAATGGAGGGGAAGATGAATAGTAACTTACACAACCCGAATGGTGTTAACCCTAGGAGAGATAAGCCAAACCCATAAATTCCCTCCTCTCTAACCTAAAATGAAATATATTCTCTTAATAAAAGCCCCAAACATTCTATTTATACCCCCCCCCCCCCAAAAAAACAAGCCAAAAAACCCAAAATAAGTCAATTTTCATCCATATCTGATGGGACCGGTCGACCTCATGTTTGAGATTTGCCTTGGGCTGGAGACAACCCACTTTTCCTCTTTGAACCAATTTTGACGCCTTGCACGGAAACGGCCATAACTCCCTCATACGGAATCAAAATGAGGCGTGGTAGGAACCGAAGCGAAGCTAATTCAATTATATGCATGATTATATTTTGAAATCCTCCAAATTTTGCAGTATGAAATTACCAAAATGCCCTTGAAATAGAAGAAAATACTGAAACCTTCCAGAAACGGCCATAACTCCCTCATACGGAGTCAGAATGACGTACGGTCAGTGGCCACGAAAACATAATTTGATGATATACATGTTGGTAACTTAATTCCATAAAAATTAGTGAGTTTGAAAATAAAAATTACCCTTGAAGTAGCATTCGACGACGGAACTTCTCCGGAATGCAACCGAACCTCACGTTTAGCGTTCCAATACCTACAAAAGCACAATTAACCCCTGCAAAACATATATATGTCCAAATCCGAGGTTGTATGGTTAACGGGCATAAATATAGACATTAAGAACGTAAAAGTGCTAGAATGTATAAATATAAAGGGCGCAAATATGCAATATTCGTGATGTATCAATTAGGAAAAAGATGCAGAAAGAAATGTTGAAGATGATAATAGCTTCCTTGAAATTAGCCGACGAGGTGGCATCGGTGTATGATGATTTTCGTACGCCCTATACCCAGGAATACAATGATGAGCCCTACCCGAAGGACTACATTCCTCCCATCTTCAAAAAATACACTAGGAAGGGGGGAAACTCGAAGGAGCATATTAAATGCTTCATCGAACACTTGAGAGCTCATTGTAACAACAAGAAGCTTAGGTAAAGGGAGTTATCCAAATCCTTAATCGATAAAGCCTATACCTGGTACTCCAATTTGACGCCAAAAATTATTTCAAAGTGGGAAGAGATGCACGTGTTATTTGTCTAGAAGTTCTCTCCGGTAGAAGATGAGTTTACATTAACTCAGTTAGGCAGGGAAAAGCAACGACCAGGGGAAGATGTGGTGGCATATGTCCGAAGATTCAGGGAGAGGTCCCTCGATGTGAAGGAGGAGGCCAAAGAGTCCAAACTGTTACAGTTTTGCGCTGAAGGTTTGCTCCTGGAATATATTTGTCACCTCATTAATGAAACATGCAAAGGAACTTTCGCATCATTTCTAAAAGCATCAAGAAATATATCACTGGTGGTTCGGCCATGCCCTGTTATAGTATCGGTAGTGTTCAGGTAGCTGATACAACCCATTACAACACGTGGCCAGCCCCCATGGGTAGGATACGCCGACTGAGGTGAAGGGTCCAAGCAGCCAAAGAAAGATAACAAGAGAAAGTTTGGAAGAGATAAAAAAAGACCCACCACCACTGCCTTACATAGTTGAAGAGGTTGTTAGTTGCTACAACACCATGGTCCAAGGGGGAACGGTGTACGAACCCAAAGGCATTCCGACTGTGGAACCAGATGTAGCAACGGGAGCTAATCTCAAATACTACCAGATCCATCGAAAGGTGGGTTACCCAACGGAGACTTGTTTAACGCTGAGGAAAATCATTAGCAAATATTTGAAGATAGGGACTTTGCAGATCCCTCAAGAGAATGTAAATGTTACCCTCTCCCACCACATGGGGTAAATCTGGTGTTTGACTATGATGAGGAGGCCGAACGAGAAGCGAGGGAACTAGAGTTCCAACGAGAAGACTTTGAGGATGCTTTGGAAAATTGTGTAAGGGGCATTGCCAATATGGTTATAGCCTATGATGAAGCAAGTATGAGGGATGTGGAGGAGGTATACAACCTGAAAGGGGAAGAAGTGGACCAAAGGTTAGTGTACCAAGTTGTTTCGCAGTCGCCCAAGTTCTCGTGGTTCTATAACCAAGTGGGGATGCCAAAGGAAAGCCATTTGGAGATAACACAAGTGATTATAGACATCACGAGGAATAATGCAGTACCATCATTAAGATGGAAGGTGCCCATGGCCAGGCTGGGGAGAAAATTCATGTCTGAAGTAACTTTTAGTGATGCTGACAGGGCTGTGAGATTCCCACACAATAGGCCCTTATACGTAACGGCAAGCATCAACGGGGTAAGCTTTGCAAGGGCCTTGATGGATGGGGGAGCATCAATAAATATCATGCCTATCTGTTCCGTACGGATAGCCAATATTCCGGAGTAAAGATTATTACCAATGCCTTTGGTGATTTCTGACTACGATAATTAATCGTCCAAGTCTATTAGAAATGTGAATGTGGGGATTGTGATGGGGAACCTTACCTCTCATATCAAGTTTCACGTGATTGAAAGTGCCACTTCGTACCACCTGATGATAGGGAGGGTATGGATGCATAACCATATTCTAGTCCCTTCGACGTATCACCAATATGTAAAGGCAAATGTTAAAGGGATCGAGATCATTATAGTGCCATGAAAAATCCTTTTACCACCGAAGAAGCTCATTTGGTTGACGTAACTTTCGGTACGAAGCTGGAGGACGATTCTAGGGTGCTGACTAGAAGGATGAAAGGAGCAAGAGTTCTTATCATATAAAGGATAGGGCCTCTGAATGGCCAAAGCAGTGAATGGACAAAAGGAAAAGCAGTAGTCGAAGAAGTTCACTTTACTAATCCTAAGAAGCAGAACCTCTCGAAGTAGCTCATGGATCGAATGAGGCCCACAATGGACCCGATGGAACATCAGGTCCAAAGACAGAGCATGTTGAGTAGATATTCGGGAGATAGACAGGTAAAAGATTTGAGGAAAGGAAGAGAAAAGAGATTGAAACGACGAGCAGGAAGTGAAAAAAGAATATCACAAATGATGGGAGGGTGATTTACCTCCTCTGAGGGTGTGAGCGGACAGTCGAAGGAACTGATCTAAGGCTGATGAAGAGGCTGACCCGATATACGAATGTTTCCTGGTGGACCAGCATGGGTAATGCATGGTCATTGATAACTCAAATATACAAGATTTTGTGGAGGATATAGCCGAAGAACCAAACTACATGATGGATCATCCAAAGCCCTAGGTACAAGATTTGGAACAGTTGAACCTAGCTGAAGAAGGAGAAGATGCAAGGCCCATTTTCATTTCGAAGGACCTGAGCGCAGAGAAAAGAGGGGCCTTGATAGAGTTGATTTGATAATTTAGAGATGTCTTTGCGTGGAAATACACAGAGATGGAGGGGCTAGACGAAGAGTTGAGTTGCCACATGCTGAATGTTATGCCTTTAGCCATACCGGTGAAGCAAGCCACAAGAACCTACAAGACGGAGCTAGATTTTAAGATTAAGGAAGAAGTCCAACAGTTACTAGAAGCAGGGTTCATTGAGCTGATACAATACCCAATTTAGCTTCCAAGCATAGTCCCAGTAGGGAATAAGGACAAAAACTAGATAAGGATCTGTGTGGACTTCAGAGATCTGAATAGATCCTGCTCGAAATATGAGTTCCCTCTACCCTCTATTGATAGCCTAATTGATGCTACGGTGGGTCATAAAATGTACTGTTTCATGGATGGGTATGTAGGATACAACCAGATCAAGATGGATCGAGATGATGCATAGAAGACGGCATTCAGGATCCCGTTGGGTAACTTCATGTAGAAAGTGATGCCCTTTGGGTTAAAGAATGCCGGGGCAACATATTAAAGGATAATGATGGCCATTTTCCATGATTTCTTTCACACGTTTTTAAAATTCTATGTGGATGATTTGGTCATCAAATCCTATAAGGAAGAGTCTCATCTAGAAGACCTGAGGAGGATGTTCATTCACTGTAAAAAATACAAGCTGAAGATGAACCCACTAAAGCGTGATTTCGGGGTCACAAGTGGGAAGTTCCTAGGATTAGTGGTGGATCAAAGGGAGTACAGATGGACCAGGACAAGCAGCGAGCAATCTTAAACATGCCATGTCCAAGGATAACGAATGAGCTCAAGAGTTTCCTCGGTTAAGTCTCCTACCTTAGGAGATTTGTACCAGGACTAGTCGAAATAACTCACCCGTTGATAGAGTTGTTGCGAACGTGCGCAAAGTTCAAATGGGAGGAAGCTCACCTGGAGTCTTTGACCAAGCTGAAAAAACTATTGACCTCTCCACAAACGATGATCCCTCCAAAATAAGGAGTACCGTTACAGCTCTACCTCACATCAACCACCAGGTCCATCGAAGCACTCTTAGTGCAGGAAGTTGATGGGTAAGAAAGGCCAGTCTACTACCTGAGAAAAATCATACATGGACCAGAGGCAAGGTACGGTAGTGTAGAAAGGCACTGTTTAGCCCAAGTTTTTGTAGCACAGAAACTTAGACATTACATGCTATCTTTCACATTTCACATTATGACAAGATGTGGCCCAATTAAGTTTTTATTGGTAAGAACTATTTTGATTGGAAGAGCAGCTAGGTGGTTCCTCATTATTTCAGAATATAACTTGAAGTGTGTAGTTCCTCGCGCGATCAAGAGCCAAGCATATGCAGACTTATTGGCCATCTTTCCATTTGGAGTATTTGAGCTACCCCAAGAGAACGTCCCGGGCGATAACTTCCGGACAAACATTTTGTAGATCGACCTTGAAGAATGGACAATGCAATTCGATGGTTCTTTGGTAGAAAAGAAAGGAGGGGCAGTTTTTATCTTTTTTAAAGGAAAGGGAAAATTTTTCGTTTTATATAAATTAGATTTCCCTTGCTCCAACGACGAAGCAGAGTATGAGGCGTTAGTACTGGGGCTACTAGAGGCCCTTCGAAGAGGCATCCGTTAACTATGCATCAAAGGCAATTCCAACTTGGTGGTTCAACAAGTGAATGGGGAATATGCGTTGAAGCACCTTAATTTAACGCCTTACAAAATGATAATCCAATGGTTGATCAATTAGTTCCATCAAGTCAAAATAAGAAGGCATCCTATAACGATGAATAGACATGCTCATGCCTATGCTACAATTACTCTAAAGCTGGCTATGAAGACCGATACAACTACTGTAGTGATTCGATGAAGAACAGCCCCATCGATTGTGCAATCAATCCTACCTATGGAAGGTGATTCGAATTAGAAGAGAGAAATTAGAAAGCAGTTGGATTCTGGGGAAGGCAAGATAGAACTGAAAGATCTAGCGTACTACTTTGTCAATCATGGTAACCTCTACTTCAGGAACATGGGAGGATGGTTGTTAAGACGGGTCGGCCCAAAACAAGAAGAGCAAAGATTGAAGAAAACACATGAAGGCCACTATGAAACAACAAAGATCCCTCTGTAGAGAAGAATTCAGAGGGAAGGATATTTTTGGCCAAAGATGAAACAAGATGCAGCTTAGGTGCAACGGAAGTGTGATAAATGCCAACTTTTCTTTCAGGCGGCTGAATTCCACTTCATCGAAACTTAAACAGACTGGAGATAGCCCTATATTGACTTCATCAAAGACGGATTTATTCCTTTGCTAGAAAATAGATGCGATGGGACTCAAATGGATGGCTCCATGATTTTACGTCCAGGAGGATCAGCTCTATCGAAGGGGATACTTCAACAGGCCTTTGAGATGCATCACGAAGGAGGAGTCAGCAAAAGTATTAAAATAAGCTCATGATCAAGCCCACATTGGAGGGGCTAAGATATATGACCAACTAATGACCTCAGAGTATTATTAGCCAATTATGGAGAAGGATTTTGGTGAGTTGGTGCGAAAGTGCAAGGCGTTCCAACTGCATGGAAATATCATTCATGCCCCTTCGGTGAACTTACATTATTTGGCCACCCCTTATCAACTCCACACTTGGGCGTTTAACCTGGTGGGGGAAATACATCCTTAGTTAAGAGGAAATATCTGGATATTGGTGGAAACGGAGTGCTTTACGAAGTGGGATGAAATGATACCACTCAGAAGAGCAATGGCTGGTGTGGTAGCTAATTTTATCATAGAGTACTTAATATGTCATTTTGGGATCTCAAAAGTCATCCTCTCTGATAACGGAACCCCTTTCATCAACAAAGAAGTAACGATGCTTAACGACAGATACTCCATCGTCTATCATACCTCAACAGTGGCATACCCCAAGGGAAACGGTCAAGCCGAAGTGACTAAAGAGACTTTGCTCAATATTTTGGCCAAAATGATGGAAGACTTCCCAGGATCGTAGGACGATAAGATTTGAGCAGTACTATGGGCCTACCGAATAACCGAGAGAAAATCCACAAGATATACACCATTATCCCTTGTATATGGTGCTAAGGCAATCCCACCAACAGAGTTGGAAGCTCTTTCTGACCGTTACGCCTTATGAAGCAGTATGCTCCCTCAGAGCAGACACGTACACTGAAAGCATTGGACGAGCATAGAGATAACACGATGCAACACTTTCAAATGTACATGAAGCAAATATCAAGGGCATATGATAACTTGGTGAGACCAAGGAAGTTCGTTGAAGGAGACCTCATTTTAAAAGAAGGTGTGAAGCATATCAGAGGGCTCCCTCTCCCTAAGTTTGCTACGAATTGGGAGGGACCTTTCATTGTGAAGGAGGCTCACGATCCAGGTTACTGTTTAATTTCAAAGATGGAAGAAGATAAACCATTCAAAATTAATAATAAATGGTTGAAGGTCTATCATGTATAAGCAAGTAACCTTAGAATATAGATGTATTTGGTTTCCATATATATACAAATCATTTTGAAGTTATATCTATTGTTATAACTAGAGTTTGATTAAAGATTGTAAGAGTATTAATTTGTATAAGAGATAGAAAAGTATTTATAACACAAAGAGATGATAAGATAAAAATGAGCTTTTTTTCATTCATATACTTGGAAATACATTACAAAATTAGGGACTATCGCCCAAGAATTACATATAAAAAAGGGGAATCTTTTTTCAAGGCATTGGGAGTCATCAACCTAAGAGGAACCACGAGTTTGGGGAAGAAAAGAAATCCCCAGGTAAGCCTGAAGAGGCTTCAAAGCATTTTATCTACGCACTGATAGAAACCTCAAGTCTTGCTTGGACTTGGGCATGCAAAATAAGGAGTCTTTCGCATTTCAGCTTGGCAGCATGGAGAGCCACTTCGATAGTTTGGACCTCTTGATTAACTTCTTCTAACAACGGCACCAACTCAGCGAGCTTTGCCTCCTCAGCCCGTTGGGCCTCCATATTCTTCTGAAGTACCTCCCTCTGGTTCACCAACTGACGGCTCTTCAAAATATTCAAGTAACCAGTCAACTAGTCGAATTGAAAGCCATCTATACCCAACTCCTTTAAACTACCTAGGTATTGATTAATGAGGGGCCTGGTGAGGTTTGAAGTCTAGGTATTGATAATCTCTGCAATAACGGTCGCCTTACCCTAAAGTATGAAACTCATCATTGTAATGTTTGAATGAACGCAGTCAGCCGTAAAAGTATGAGGATGATAAGTTGCAATTTGTTCTATAATAGAACGATGACACGATGGGACCTGGGGAGATTAACGAAGCACCAGGAGGAAGAACTCATAAGGAGCCATTGTGGGTAGAGTAATCTCACAACCAGGCTCACTGTCAGCTGGAACATTGGTCGTGGAACCCTGATCGTTATGGCTGGACTCCTCAGAATAAGTTGGTTCCTGATGAGGCGAGACAACTGGCAAAGGGACATGCTGAGTTTTCTATTCAGCAAGAAGGGACTCCCTAGCAACCTGATGTGAGAATAAAGAGAAGAATGAGTTTGATGGAAAAATCTTAACAAGTGTTTTTCATTGTTAAGTCACCATTACTGGTGGAGTTAGACGAAAAATCTTAACAAGTGTTTTTCATTATTAAGTCACCGTTACTGGTGGAGTTTGATGGAAAAATCTTAACAAGTGGTTTTCATTGTTAAATCACTGTTACTGGTGGAGTTTGATGAAAATTCGTAACAAGAGTTTTTCATTGTTAAGTCACCGTTAGTGGTGGAGTTTGATGGAAAAATCTTAACAAGTGGTTTTCATTGTTAAGTCACCGTTACTGGTGGAGTTTGATGAAAAATTCTTAACAAGAGTTTTTCATTATTAAGTCGCCGTTATTGGTGAAGTTTGATGGAAAAATCTTAACAAATGATTTTCACTGTTAAGTCACCGTTACTGGTGGAGTTTGATGAAAAAAATGTTAACAAGTGGTTTTCATTATTAAGTCACCGTTATTGGTGGAGTTTGATGAAAAATATTAACAAGTGTTTTTCATTGTTAAGTCACTATTACTGATGGAGTTTAACGAAAAAGCTTAGCAAGTGATTTTCATTGTTAAGTCACCATTACTGGTGGTGTTTGGCGAAAAATCTTAACAAAGTGTTCTTCATTGTTAATTAAGCATTATTAAAATGATATATATATATATATATATATATATATATATATATATATATATATATATATATATATATATATATATATATATATATATTATGGTGACTGATCATTCTACAGGCATAACGAAAGAATTTATGCAATAGAATAAAAGGCACTAGTTACCTCGGTGGCAATGGTAGGAGAAATATCTGTAGGAGCTGTAACGCCCACACCCTTTGGGCTCTCAACAGAACCTTCATGCATAGGAATATGAACCGAGGTACCTTGGCCGTTAAGGGGCACAAGAGCTAAGACTAGAGAAAGATACCCTGAAGTAGTGGGGACATGGGGAGATATGAATGACTCCGTAGTCAAAGGTACCCCTGACCCACCAAACAAACCAGTCCTAGCCTCAAGCACACGTAAGCCCTCAAGTTGAAACGGGGGAGTCAGAACTGGAGAAAGCTATAATAACAAAGTTATGTGTAACATACTAGAGATTAAACATGAGAAGAGGCAAAGCAAAATGTAACATACAAGAGATTAAATGTTTCTACTTACCTCAGTTATGTTGGAGAAATGGGAAAACCCAAAGATTGGCCTCATAAGAGGAAGCTGAAGAAGAGATTCAACGACAACTGAGGCTAATCGGGATCTAGCTCCAACCTAAAATAGGTCAAGAGACTCAGTAAATATGAATGAAAAATAAATCTAAGGTATAATCAAGTTATTACCTCTGGAGGGCTACTAGAGTCGACGCGGACAATGTACAGGGGAACCACTGGAAAGGTAGATGGCACAAAAGATGTCAGAGGAGTTTCCTTTGGCTGGGAAGAACCTCTAATGATTTCCAGAAGAGCACCAGCTCCCTTAACAGCCACTTATGCATGCCTGGAGGCAGAACGGCGTGAGTAGGAGAGCCCGTACATGAGAGAACGGGGAGGTGATGCATCGGACGAAGCGCTCCCGAAGCGTCATCTCACGAAGGGACTCACATAAGGACTTAGTCCTTCTTCTTCGATATGCTGGGAAAAATTCCTAAAAGGGTTAGAAAATACACTCAGTATACTGAAAAATGACTAAGTATGAAAAGAAATGAGTTACCTCTTATTCAGGAGGGGGAATGGGATGATATGACCATTGGCAAAGAAGGTAGAGAAGGAACTGAGGAAGCCCTATCGGTTTGGCCTTGGTCGGCGTTAGGACTGTCATCCACAGTTATAGCTTCAATTGGATTTGTTGGGGGAGAGGCCTCAGCAGTAAAATCAGTAATAATGGGTTACACCTCGTGAGCTCATTTCTTCTGAGTCTTGGTGCTTAGAGTATTTTTTCTAGCACCAGAAGCACCAATGACAGAGGGAACTCTTGTACTCATCATTCGCTTCGATCCCACCTTAAATGGATATACCAAAATGGTGGGGAAAGCAACAGTAGGAGGAACGAAAGGAGTGTGCTTGTGAAATTCAGTGCTTATTCGTTCCACCTCAGCTTAAACTTTCTTTCTTAATTCCTCACTCACTTCGAAAGACATAGGATGAGGAACGAAAGCAATGGGGAATGCATCCAATGGAGTTTGAGGTTGAGGTTGGAACTTGGACTTTGAAGAAGTCCCACTCTTATATATCCTATTCCTTTTGGCCGATGGCTTGGAAGGTCCTTCGCGAGGAGTTGCACCAGTTGGAACATCCTCACCAAAAACACCTTCAGAAGGGGCAGGCTATTTTGGGGTTGGAACATTCTTGGGCTTGGGCTTGGGCTTGGGCGTGGCAGTGGGGATCATGGGGAAATAAGGAGGTATCTCGCTTGAAGGGTCTTTAGGGGTATTTCTCAGAGGGAACTCAACCCCAAGAATAGAGTTGCCCTTGAGGCTTAATTCCAAGGCAGGGTAAGAGAGAACTAGGGGATACTGAGGGGGAATTTGTATAAATTCACGAATCCTGATCAGTTGCATCAGCCAGAATTTGATAATAAACAAAGTGGATACATCCCCTTTCTTGGTGTCACTAGGGATGGTAACCCGACCATCCATATTAGAAGTTACGCCAAGTACAGCAGCAGAAAGGTAGAAAGTGCAGGCCTCGGCAAAAGTAAGCCTTTCATTTGTTAACTGAAATACAGGTCGAGGAGCCCCTTGATCAAAACCAAACTGATTGTGGCATCGATCGGGGATGTAAGGTTCAAAATTAAACAAAAACACCACGGCTTGCAAAGGATCTTCTACAACGGGAACATACGTGACCGTTCTAGCTGTAGAAGAGAAAATTCCTAGAGTGGGCAAAAGTTGATTCCCTATATGGCCTCATGATGAAGGAGTCCAAACGGTAAAAAATGACCATTATCTCCTCTTGATTTTATTTTTTATGAAAGCACAGGAGGCGAGGGGGATTGATGGCTTGGCTAAGGGGATAAGGAGCATATTTGGCAATAATAGCAGGAAAATGGGTGTAAAGGAAACCCATTAAAATAATGGCGTTGGAGAAATTAGCTAGGTTGTAATGGCCAAGGGACCGTTCCATGTCAAGATGGGTCCGATCCAACTGAGTGTAGAGGGACCCCAGAGCAATAGTGGCCAGAGGAAGATTGAAACCTTTGGCCAAACGAATGGATATGTTTATAAGGTCCCTCCTAGGCTGATCGTTGGGCTTTCTAGTCAAGAAAAAACGGGATAGAAAAACAAGTATGTAGGCTGGTAATTCTAGGGATGTGCCTTTACCCTTGCCTGTGACATAGGTGGCATCCTTCGTAGTAGGAGCTTCGAAGAAATAATTGATTAGGGGAGTAAATGTAGCTTTACTGGAAGACCCAGTGCAGCATCAAAAGATTCGATCTAACTTTCCCCGATCAACAGCTTCCTCGGCATCCAAAGCCTCATCAAGATAAGCAAACTCACACATGGTTTCAAACCAAGTAGCTCACAGACATCTTCTAAGGAAATGGTGAACTCTCCCCAGGCAGCAAAGAATGTGTGAGTTATGATGTTCCATCTAGAGACCAACACTTGGTGTGCAGCATTGTGTTTGGAAAGAGTGAACTCCCCAAACCATTTGGCTTGGTGAAGACCAACTTTGGCAAGAGCTGTAGCGTGGGAGCTCTATATATGTGCATGCCAGGCGACGAAATGAGCTAGATATCCCACAGGTGCTTCGAAATCAATATCGGAGCAAGAAAAGTCACCACAATCTAATCTGAAGCACAAAGTCCCCTCTAGAGGGAGAAAACTCCACTTAGTTGACTCTTCATCTTCATCACCCAACAACAAAGGGTCATACTTGGTTGAAAAATTACAAGTCTTACATGCATCAGAAAAATCGTCGTCCTTACCAAAAATAGGAGAACGACGGTAGAAACGTAATTATTCCTAGCACGCTGCCAGTAAGGCAGTGGCACTCAAGGGGTTGGTAGGGGCAGGTGTAATGGTGGTTACAGGTGGAGCGCTGTCAGTGGGATCATTTGGAGTGCTGGAAAAAGCCATGGAAAACAGTGGTAAGAGAAAAAAAAAGCTTCTAAGGAAGAAGGAGGAGGTTGAAAGTGGTAGAACACAGTCGCTGAAGACGACAAGAAAGGCAAAAAATGGGAAGAATCGGGTGGAAGCTTGACAACAATTGAGGTTTTGCTTTTTTCTCTCACTCTAAAAGCTCTGGGACTTTGAAGAAGACGAAACCAAGGTAAATAAGAAAAGTGGCTAAGTGTTGGATAATAGCCGTTTATTTTTATTTTTCGAATTTGGCATTTGAGTTTCCCACCTACACACGTAACAAGCCGCCCATAATCATTTCAAATGGACACGTGGCACTTTGGGGAGTGCCCTGATAGTTGAAAAGATAGTACCACGTCATTAATAAAGTGACGCATGGGGAAAAGAGAGGGTTGCTTTCAAAATAAGTTATGATTTCGGATCCAGAATTTTTGTCAAGCACATCGGATATCCCACAACGCAGAAGCTATTACCATAGTTCAAAAAGCTACGATGTCCCCTGGCCACAAGTCCAAACGGGGTTAGATTTGACTCAGGCACATCGGGGATAATTTTTCTTTTCAAACAAGATGAAATGATGACATAACACAGTCCAAACGAGGCAGTACCTTCAACTTGGGAGAATTTATAAAGGAGAATTCCAATATTAGAGGAAAGGCTCCATGCAGCGCAGTATAAAAAGTTCACGATGTCCCCTCGCCACAAGCCCGTTTGGAGTTATTTATGGCATTGGTACATCGGGGAGAATTTTATTTTTGAACAAGACAAAATGGAGAAGAATAGCAGAATGATGAAACTTGGGAGAATTTTATAGTTCAATAGTTACTTTGGGAGAATTCCACAAGTCTAAACGCTAGGAATGTTTATGAGGGAGATTTCATACCACTAGGGGCAGTCCTAATGCAAATACCAACTTATTACAACTATGCTGCATGGTGGCACAGAATAGTGCAGACAGGGGAGAGTTTAACTTTTGAACAGTCAGATCGGATAATCAGCAACTTCCTCAGATGTTTCAAGGAATCCCAATATCCAGTGAAGAAGATAGAACGACAGAAAAAAGTTACGATGTCCCCTTACTATTTGTCGACAACTTGCAGCGCTTTGGTTCAGGTACATCAGGGAGAATTTAACTTTTTTCTGGCAGAGATAACGACAGAAGTTGTAACGGATACAGAGATGCAAGAATTTTTTCACAAGTAGAGGGTTCATCAGATTGTAAAGTTTTTCGTGCAGACAATTCTTGTTACCACAATAAATATCTACACGGAGGGGAAAATGTAGGGGGGTTGAAGATAATCTCGGGACTAGAGATAAGTCTCCCCAGCTAATACAACAGACTTAAGGGAATAAGGCAGCGTGGCAGCTCAAGTGAGGCAGCTCAGCGTGGCAGTCCAGGGACGTCTCCCAGTAAAGAGGTTGGTCGAGAGAACTCACCCTTTATTTACTTCATCTTACCTAGTATGTTGTAATTTAAAACATATTTAAATGATTAACGATTTTAGTGATATTTAGAGTGAGGTCAAACGGTACTCGGGAGAGACCAGGACTAGAAGAGCTTTCATGCTCTATCTAATGACCTCAATGTGGGAACTTCAGAGGGACTTGGTTTGGAGGATTGAGAAGTGAGTCAGCATTGGAACTTGTCCTGACCATCTTAGATACACTTGGAAAAACACCGAGAGACCTTTGAACGTGGAAGCGTGAGCGAGGCAGCCTAGAGTTCCATCGTTCATTGAGTTTTCGAACCAAATAACCCTCTACCTAATGTCACATCTACTTTAGATTATGTCATTAGCCAGCTAAAACACTGTCCAATCCGTACTTGAGTAAACCACCGTGGTATTTGGGGTTGTCAGACAGCTGGTGATCCACCTCTGTGGTGACATTCCTCTGACGCACAGTGGTTAGGAAAAAGGCATGTCTTGGCATTTAATGCTTATGATGTAGAGTTGACTGGCCCATCATGCATTTAATGTTTGTAACATAAAGTCTGAGGGGATGTCTTTCACAGCTGTGAAGGACTGAGGCATCTCGGGAATGGTGTGGGGGCTATTTATTGGCCTCAACCACTTCTGAGAGAGGGGGTTCTGTTCGAGAGATTTATTGGCTAGAGAGAAAGGAGATCAGGGAGAAGTTATTGCAAACCAGAGCTCTTACTGAACCACCATTATCATTTATTGTGAAGCTTTTAATAGCTAACTAGAGATCTTTCAGAGGTTGTTGGTGTGTTTGGTTGTCTGCCGAGGTGTATCTATGGTGCTTACTCCTCTCTCCCTTTGACTGAGTTACTTATGAGTTTTCTTTATTATTGTTTGAGCTATACATGAGTGTATTGTGAGTCCAATCTGAGTGTTGATCAAATATAATATTATGTGTTTATTTGTGTTCATTAAAGAGTTCTTGGGGTTATCATTTATCACCATACCTATAAGGGTTACACCTCAATTATTATTACCATACTCCCAGGCTACAAGGGGACTACCCTCTTACAAATATATATAAAGTATATTAAATTACATTATTATTTGAGGAACTTGATATACGTTAATGGAGGCTTAGGGATTTCAATCCCGTAACTAGGAAGAGGATGAACATTAGGACCATCGATCATTCGAAACAGTCGATAGATCGACCATCACTATCTGGATCAAAGTAGTTTTATATCTTATTGTGAGTTTATTTTGGGTAATGGGAGAATAATTTAGAATGACTTGGAGGTTCTTTATCCATATCTAAACTATACAAATCTTACTAATTAGAAATATTGAAATCGATGTTGGATCCGAATAATTAACGTTATGGAAATTCGTAAAGTAATAGGTTTTGGTAAAGACTTAGTAACCCTTGTATGTTAGGGTTTACTATTCTTGTTTTTTATTTGTAACGTGCATGGACTTGAGTTATCGTGGTATTATTACTAAAGGGTATATCCTTATGGGGCGAGTTCGACGTTGATTGTTACCCCGGTTACGAGATGGGCTTTACCTTGATTATTTTACATCGGACACTATTATACTTGTGTTATTCCATGTTGATAATATAAGAGAAGTCTTTCATATGGCCTTGGTTATGGTACCATAGGATTAGTTTTAAGGCATAGTAATTGTTGATGTAAAAAATTAGATTACTCTAATTATTCAATCACAGATAAATAAATGAGACAAAAGATTTTAAAGTGGTTCAGCCTTATTTGAATGGCCTACGTCCACTGTTATATTATTGCTGAGTGTTTGGGAATTCTCGATTACAAGTGCTATCCAGAAATTCCGGTCCCCTTGAATGAGGGTGATACAAGGTATTTATAGCCCTTAGGCTGTACATGAAAGGGTGATACATTAAATGATATACATATGAAAGGGTAACTCATTTAATGCTCTTCAAGCGTGTGCGTCAAGATGATAAGCATTCAATGAATAGTTGAACTGTTGATTATCTGGCAATCAATGCTGTGGTCGAGATGCAGCTCGAACCGCCTTTGTTGCTCATCGTCCAATAGTTCCTCGGAGCACTGGAGTTCCTCGGAGGACAAGAGTTTCTCGGAAGACTGGTGTTCCTCGGAATACACCTGTTGCTCGGAGCAAGTATAGTTGGTCGGAGGAATGATCTTCCTCGTTGCTATTGTGCCACGTAGATTGACACGTGTCTTCTTATTATTCGTCCACATTAGTATACTAATTTTGGTATCAACAGAAGCCCAAAATGTTTCATATTTCGAACTTTGAGGAGTATGGAACATTCTTTCTCGGTATATGGCAATATTAAATGACCTTCCTGGGTTTTAGGAGCCTTTTCTTCGTATTTGAATTTCCTTCCAAATTCGCAGAATCCGCCTTTTTGCATTTTTATAAGCGCTTCGATCTTCGTGCACTTTTTGTCCTTTTAGCCGCCGGTAGCGCAATAGTTTCCTTTTTGTAATCATTTCTTTCGCCGTTTCCCAAGGCAAAGTATTTAAGCTTCAGAGGCAATCCCATCGTCTTCTACTTTTTCAATTTCTGCTTTCGAGTTTTCTATAGCTTTTCTCTCTCTTGTGCGTTCATCCCTTCCTTCGTTTGTTTGTCAACAGATCTCCTTTTTCCTGTAAGATTTTCTTCCTTCTTCTTCATTTCTTTTTATTCATCATGGTTTATATTATCGAATCTCTTGAGAAGTTCCGTTCTGACTTCTCTATTCCTTCTTGGGTAACTTTGGAGAATCTTTCTGAACCTTCAACTTATTTTAATTTGGTTGAGGGACATTGGTTCCCTAGCCTCTTTATTGCTGAATGTGGATTTTCTTTTCCACCAAACCCTTTGTGTTTAGAGTTCTGTCAGTATTTTGATGTCGTCCCTGCAAAAATAGCCCCCAACACATGGAGAATAGTTAATGGGGTGTATAGGTTAAATCAAACTCATGGAACTCGTATAGGAATTCCTGAGATTATGTACTGTTACAGATGGGCTGTTTTAGATAATGTTTTTTATTTAAAAACTAGGTTTTTGAATAGGGCCTTAGTAGTCAACCTCCCTGATGCAAACAGGGATTATTTTGAACACGGGGTAGTTATAAAAAATTGGCAACATGCCCCTTTGGTTGGAGATGCAGTATATGAGGGTCCCAAATGCCCTCCATATGGCAATGGGATAGGTTATTTTCATTTTATTTCATTTCTGAATTTATGATTTCATTGTGTTTGACAAAATGTATGACTAATATTTCACTATGTATTTGTTTGCAGTTGACAGTAAGAGAAAAACTCCCAAAGAATCAGAAGTTAATATAAAGCATTTGAAACATATCTGGAATTTGCATCGAAGAGTTGCAGACGAGCACATCAGGTCTGCTTCATATTTGTTGCAGTACAGGAGCTACACATCATCCTTTACTGCCCGTCCTGTGGTCAGCATTAGTGACCCATTGCCAGCTTCTGAGGAATCTTCACCAGAATCTCACACTCCTCTAAGTCAGAAGATGGGCAAGAGAAGAGTTCCTGCTATCTTCGAGGAGACTTCCTCTGTCGGGGATGGAAAGAGAAACAAGGCTGAAGTCCCAAAGGGGACAAAGAAAGTAGATGGTGCCCCTTCTGTTGCTCCTCAGAAGGCTGCCGAGAAGCCCCCAGTGGCTCCGAGCAAGAAAAGTGCACCTGTGGAAGTGGTCCCAACCAAAAGTTCTTTGGTTGAAACTGCCGAAGTGCCTCTGAGGAGATTGAAGAAATCCTCCTCGGTCACTTTGACTGAGACCATTCCCCAGCTCCAAGCTAGTGGAGCTGGTGTCCCAACCATTATTCCCCCGAGTTCTGCGATGAGCTCGGTAAAGACTTGGACAATTCCTGAAGTCCAAGGAATTGAAGAAAACATGTCTAGGGATATGCTGACATCCCTAGCTACTCGTCACATTGCTTCAGTAAGTTTCTCTTATCTTGAATTTTTCTTTCTTTACATCAATTCATGTATCTCGGCACTGGCTTATCATTATTTTCTTTTTCAGTTGGTGAGTTGCTTTAACACCATAGTGAAGAAAGATGAAGCAATCAAGGCTTCCAGCTCCTCGTCTGGAGTAGAGGATGCTTTCCAGGGCTTGGCCCAATCTTTGAAGGATTCTCGTCAAAAATATGACGAGGATAGGGGTGACTGGGAGAAGAAGATGGCTGCGTCTGAGGCAGAGAAGATACAGTTGGGAAATAAGGTGAAGGACTTGGAGAGAGAGAATAAAAAATATGCCGAGAAGCTCACAAGTTTTGGGGAGCTTGAGAATAAGTTGAAATCAGCCGAGGAAGAGCTGACCCTTCTGCGAGAAGTAAATCGCCAGAAGGAGGAGGTGGAGGCCAAGTTGAAAGCCACCGAGGATCTTCTATCCGAGAAGCTCTCCTCGGAGAAAATGAAGAGAAAAATGGCCGTTAAAAAATCCTTTCGAACCGGTTGGGACAAAGGATGGGATAGGGGGTAGCTGCAATGATGGCTCAGGTGCAGTATGGGAGTTTGAAATACTTCCGAGATGGTTGGGTTGCTGCCTTGCAAGAATTGAAGGTGAGCGAGGACTCTGAACTATTTCAACAACATCTTCCTGGTCCTCCTCCAGCTATTGAAGATGAAGAAGAGGATGAAGCTGCATCCGAGGAATCTTCACTGATAGTGGGTGATCAAGTCATTGCTACACAACCCAACCAGACATCTACTGAGGAGATTTCTTCTTTGCCTGATCCTCCTGAACAAATCCCAACTCCAGCCGATCAGATTATTGTTCCCACCGAGCAACCAAGCTCCTCGTCCCAGCCTCCCGAGAAAGTTTTGGGAGACAAGGAAAAGGTGTGAAGTTGTTCGGTATTATCTTTTATTTTTCCTTTTACTTGTACTTTGTATCCCAGCTCTTTGTAACTTTAACTTATGATCTAATAAAATTTGAGTTCTCTTCTTCCATATGATTGTCTCTTCTCTATCTGCACTCTGTCTTGGTCTTCTTTTTAATGATCACTTTTTCTTTCTTTGCTAGTTTCTGGCCAGGATGGATATGATATCTGCTAATGACACTAAGCTGATGCAGCAATGCCATGAATATTATAAGGCTGGTCACACAGAATTGAGTGTATCAGAAGTTGTTGACATCCTCGGCCATGATGCTTCAGAGCAGGCAGTAGAAGCTTATCAATACCTGAAGGGCTTACTTGATCGAGCTGTGGCCAATAACGTGGCTTACTATGACATGATCGAGGAGCTTCAATATACTCTAGAAGATCTTCAGACTCAGTATAAAGAATCAACTGCCCTTCTGCACGAGGGGTATGAAAAGAAGTATCAACAGCTTTCTACCGAGACAGGCCACAAAAAGATCCTTGCTGGGTACGATGTCAGGGAGAGAACCCTAAAGGGTGAAGTTGAAGCTTGTAGACAGATTGCCGAGCTGCAAGAGCAAGAAAATAACAATTTGCAGAAAGAGCTGGCACAGTATAAGTCTGCAGCATCTTCTTCAACAGCTGTAATCCCAATGACTGACGAGGGATTTTCTTTTCTAGAGGTTGAGAATGCCAAATTAAGGCAAGAGTTGGATACCTTGAGAAGATCTGGTACTTCTGCTGCTACTCGGGGACGAGGAAGAGGTTCTCGTGGTCGAGGAAGAGCTGCTCAGAATGTTGTCGAGGAACTAAGTTCTCGACCTGCTCGGGGAGGATCAAGAGCTCTTAGTCGTAATCTTGAAGAAGCTCGTACTCGGTCAACAGTGGAAACTCAGGCGTTCCAATTGAATGCAAAAGATCGGGCTTTGTCTGAAATGTCCAAGAAAATCCAAACTCTGGAGGATCAACTTGCTTCGACAAAGTCTGCTCTGAATAATAAGGATGTTTTTGCCAGGAACCTTCATGAGCAGTTAGAGAGAATAACTTTCCAATTCCACAAACAACCTCGTGAGTTTTGGATGGCAGGCTACACCGAGGCCCTTTGTCACTTGGATGCTCGCCTTGAAAATGCCAATAATGAAGGTTATAAACAAGGATGGTTGAATGCCCTGGGTGTATTAAAACTAGAGCAGGGCCATTATTTATGGGATTATCATGCTCCTGGTCTACTAGACTTGCCTGTGCCACCTTATAAATTGGACATGGAATGGATCCCAGCTCGTGCCATTCCTCGGAGCTTAATTTCAAAATACCTTGGTGACTACAATCTTCATTCTCAGATCGAGGTATCTCGTCCCGAGCATCTACTGGACATACCTTCTGTGATGAACGTTAGGATGCTGAAGGACTTGAACTTTATTAACTCTCCTCAGACTTTAAATGATCCGCTTGCAGGCGAGGAACCTATTTCAAAAGCAGAGGGAAAGAAACCAATAGAGTAGGGATCTCAATGTAATAGTTAGTACACATATGTAACTTGTAATTCGTTTTGAATTGTAATGAAAGTCTTCATTTTCTATTTGCAAATCTGTATTGCTATTGGCTTGTGATTATCAGACACTCTATATTTGTGCTTGCATAACAATATTGTATGGTTCCTCGACCAACTTAGTAATAAAAAATTACAAGTATTAGTAATGTTGCTCGATCACTTAATAATAAAGTAATGAGTATAAAAATGTTAAAAATTCTTCCAACCAACCAAGGTTGTTAAATTGAGCTCGTCGACCAATTATAGTTAATGGGTTTTTATCCCCGACCAGCTATACTTGGTAAACTTTGTCTTTTTCATAAAATGTACTCGACCAACCAAGGTCAAAGATTTTTCCTCGTCGACCAACTACAGTTAGTGGGTTTTTATCCCCGACCAACTATACTTGGTTCAGTTTGGAATATTTGTTCTCCGATGAACTTTTATGTAATAAACTTACTTCCCGACCAACATAAGTTGGCATTTGAGAGCATGTCTTGTTTCCTGACCAACCGAGATTGGCCTTTCGTCGATCATCTTTTGTTCTCGCCCTTTTACCAACCGGAGTTGGTCGTGGGTTTGAAGTATCATGTCCACTAGTTCTTTTACCAACCTTAGTTGGTCATGCTAGTGTACGCCTCCTAACCAAAGGAGTGTAGTTTATTCTCGCCCTTTTACCAACCTTAGTTGGTCGTGGGTTTGAACTATCATGTCCACTAGTTCTTTTACCAACCTTAGTTGGTCACGCTAGTGTACGCCTCCTAACCAAAGGAGTGTAGTTTGTTCTTGCCCTTTTACCAACCTTAGTTGGTCGTGGGTTTGAACTATCATGTCCACTAGTTCTTTTACCAACCTTAGTTGGTCACGCTAGTGTACGCCTCCTAACCAAAGGAGTGTAGTTTGTTCTCGCCCTTTTACCAACCTTAGTTGGTCGTGGGTTTGAACTATCATGTCCACTTTTTACTGTTGAGCAGCGTTGCGTACCGAGCAGCGTAGTGTTAAACACACTAGTATTCCCCGAAAAACTTTCAATAAAAGGAGAGAAGATTGTGAAATATCATCGTTTTATTCATATTGATGGAACTGCTTTACATTTTACATCACTGATAATACTTGCGTAGGTGTTCAGCATTCCATGCATTCTTAAATTCTTCTCCTTCTAGAGTTGCTATTCGGTAAGTTCCTGGTCGGACAACTGCAGTAACTCGGTAAGGTCCATGCCAGTTTGCTTCCAACTTATTGTGCTTCTGAATGACCTTCTTTAGCACGTAATCTCCTTCTTTTAAGTCGTATTTTTTCACCCTTTTGTTGTAGAACAGGGCTGTTCGTTGTTGATAAGCAGCATTCCTAATAGCTGCCTCTTCTCTAACTTCCTCGAGCATGTTCAAATCTAATCTCCTCATCAGGTCGCTGACTGGGGAATTGAAATTCAGCACTCTGTGTATTGGAAGACCCAACTCGGCAGGTATTACAGCCTCACTTCCAAATGCCAGCATATATGGTGATTCTCCAGTCGCTGCTCTGGGAGTTGTTCGGTAAGCCCACAATACTGATTGTAGCTCATTAATCCAATTAGCTTTAGCCTCACTTAGCCTTTTCTTCAAACCATTTAATAATGTTTTGTTCGTCACTTCAGTCTGCCCATTGCTTTGAGGATGGCCTGGTGATGAATGAACCTTCAAAATGTTTGACTGATGACAATAGGCGGCAAACTCCTCATTATCGAATTGTGTTCCATGGTCTGTGATGAAGGCATGGGGGAGACCATATCGGCAGATGATGTTCTTCCAAATGAATTGGTACACCTTCTCGTATGTCATATCAATCAGAGGCTCAGCTTCTACCCACTTAGTAAAATAATTCACTGCGACGACGAGGTACTTGAATCTTCCTCGGGTCGTTGGCAGTGGTCCAACCAAATCCATTCCCCACATGGCAAAAGGCCAAGGGGAAGTTATGGGTGTCAACAATGCTTGTGGAGTTCATCGAATGGAGGAAAAACGTTGGCATTTATCACATCTCTTAGCATAGGCTATACAATCAGCCCTCATCGTTGGCCAGTAGTATCCTTGTGTCATCACCCTTTGCAAAAGTGTCCGACCTGCTACATGGGCGCCACAGGACCCTTCATGGATCTCTTCAATCAATTCTTTCACCTCGGAGGGATGCACACATCTTTGTAAACCTTCCATGATTCCTCGTCTATACAAAACACCATTAGTTAGTACATACCGAGCAGCTTTAAACTTCAATTTCTTTGCTGAGAGCTTATCCTCCGGCAATTCTCCCTCCTCAATATATGCTCTGATGGGATCCATCCAAGATGGTCCTAAATCAAGGGTAATAACATTCATCGTCAAGTCTTCATCTATACTCCGACTTTCTAATACTTCAATTGGTATCGTTCTTCGCAGCTCGGTACGAGTAGCTGATGCTAGTCGGGCCAGTGCGTCTGCTCGTGCATTCTCCATTCTTGGTATTCTGATCAATTGAATGGCATCGAATTCTGCCAACAACTCCATCGCCTTTGCATGATACTTGACCATTAATTCTCCTTTAACTGCATACGTTCCCATCATCTGATTCACAATTAATTGAGAATCACTGAATACCATCACTTGTTGTGCTTTCATAATCTTTGCTAAATTAAGACCTGCTATCAAGGCTTCATACTCAGCCTCATTATTGGAAGCTTTGAATTGGAATCGTAAGGCATATTCCACGTCAATCTCGTCTGGGGTGTTCAAAACAATCCCTGCCCCACAACCTGTTGTGCAAGATGACCCATCTACATATAATCTCCATGTAGGTAACTCGTCTTCAAATTTCTTATCTGACAGAGTTCCTCGGTGAAATATCTGTTGTTTCCTTTCATCCTCCCCTGGTATTTTTCGTTCTTTTTCGACCATCTCTTCTCGCCCTTTTACCAACCGGAGTTGGTTTGGGTTTGAATTTGATGATCTTCCTACATCCACAAGCCCTTTTACCAACCGGAGTTGATCTGGACTTATGTCTGTTGATCCTGTAACATCCACAGGTTGGTCAGCGAGCAACTTTTGCTCCTTGGGGGTATCAGGATATGTAAACTCTGCTATAAAGTCTGCTACAGCCTGCCCTTTTAATGACGATCTGGGTTCATACACAATATCATATTCACCGAGCTCTATTGCCCAATACATCAGTCTTCCTAATTTTTCTGGCTTATGAAGGGCTTGTCTCAATGGCATGTCGGTATATACGACGATGGTATGGGCCTGGATATAAGGCCTCATTCTTCTACTTGCTTCAATTAATGCCAATGCCAATTTTTCCAGCTTCGGGTACCTGATCTCTGCACCTCGGAAAGCCTTGCTTGTGAAATTGGCTTCTGGATTCCATTCTCCATTCTGATCAATGCCGAGCTGACTGCATTCTCTGATACTGTCAGGTACAAGTACAATTTTTCTCCCATTACTGGCCTGGATAACAGTGGAGGTGCTCCCAGATATTTCTTCAAGTCTTGAAAGGATTTTTCACATTCATCATTCCACTCGAAAGTTTTTCGAAGTGTTTTAAAGAATGGGAGGCATCTATCAGTTGCTCGGGATACAAATCTGTTGAGCGCTGCAACTCGTCCTGTAAGACTCTGCACCTCTTTCTTCGTCGTTGGAGATCGCAACCCTAAAAGAGCTTTGATCTTTGCTGGATTTGCCTCAATGCCTCGATGGTTGACGATGTACCCGAGGAACATTCCTTCTCGTACTCCGAAGGTGCACTTCGTCGGGTTGAGCTTCATCTGGTATTTATCCAGTTGATCAAAGGTCTGACCTAAGTCAACTAGATGATCCGCAGCTTTCTTGCTCTTTGTCAGCATATCGTCGACATAGTCCTCCATATTGCAACTGATTTGTTCGGTAAAAACCTTGTTCATCAGCCGCTGGTATGTCGCTCCTGCATTTTTCAAACCAAAAGGCATAACATTATAACAATAAGTTCCCCTAGGGGTAATGAAAGAAGTGCTTTCCCTGTCTTCAGGTTTCATTTTGATCTGGTTGTAACCAGAGTAAGCATCCATGAAGCTGAGTAGCTCGTGTCCCGAGGTAGCATCCACTAGTTGATCAATTCTGGGCAACGGAAAATGATCCTTTGGGCATGCCTTGTTGAGATCAGTGAAATCAACACTCATTCTCCATTTATTGTTTTTCTTCTTCACCATCACCACATTTGCCAACCAGTCTGGATACTTCACATCTTCAATGAATTGGGCTTTCTGGAGCTTCTCGACCTCCTCTTGTATAGCTTGATTCTTCTCGGGACTAAATACTCTTCTTCTTTGCTTTACAGGCTTGATCTCCTTATTCACATTGAGCTCGTGATATAAGAAGTTTGGATCTATTCCTGGCATGTCTTCATGACTCCACGCAAAAGTTTTCTTCCTGTTTCTCAAGAAAGTTATCAACTCCTATTTTATTGAAGCATCTAACGACGAACCTATCTGGGTTACTCGTTCAGGGTGCTCGTCGTCCAGAATAACATTTTCTGTAGATTCCACCACCTGTCCTTTTACAAGTTGGGATTCATCTCTAGGATCGAGTGTTTCGATTTCTGTACCTTCATCCACCTGGTAGGTAGTAGTCTTTTTCCTTGATTCTTCAAGCTCCTCTTGCTCGGCAGACGAATAATAGCATTCCCGAGCTACCTTCTGATCACCTTTCACAACTCCTACTCCGAAATTTGTAGGGAATTTTCAGCACTGATGTACTGTAGATGGGACTGCTTTGAACTTCTTCAAACCAACTCTTCCCATGATGATGTTGTAAGCTGACTGCACATTCCTATCCATCACAAAGGAGCGTATTTTTTCTGTTCGACAAGCAGGACAAGTTCCAATGAATATATCCAACTTGATCGTCCCAAGTGGAAAAACTTTCTCGCCAGCAAAACCCAGAAGAGGTCTGTGATAAGGTTCCAATTGAGATAATTTCAAATTTAAACTGTCAAAGCATGAATAGTACATGATGTCTGCCGAACTACCATTGTCTACCAGCACCCTTGAAATCACTACTTCTTTCATCCTCCTTTTGATCACCAAAGGGTCATCATGCGGGTAAAGAACACCTGCCAGGTCGTTTTTTGAAAAGCCAATGACTAGCTTCTCTTTGTTTACCTTCCTCGGACGATCCTCCTCGGCCAAATTTATTCGCTGAATGTACGAACAAGCTTGGGCCTCTCCGAGGTAAGCCTTTCTTTCTGCAGTAAGGTCTCCTCCTCCTGCATCTCCTCCTGTAATAACATTACAATCAAATGATCCAAAGCGTATTGAAAATACCTCTCGTTCTGGCTGTCTTGGTTTCTTGGGAAGATCGGGGTCATCTTCTGTATCATCTTCATGATCCCTTTTCTTTTTCTCCTCTGCTCGACGAGGAGATCTAGACCTTTCTCCAGTTCGGTCATTATTCCTTCTTTCGCCTCCCCGATCAACATACTTTGCTAGTTTCCCTCTTCGGATGAGTGTTTCAATCTCGTTCTGAAGAGCTATGCACTTTTTGGTCATATGGCCGTGATCCTTATGGAACTCACAATATTTATCCTTGTTCCTCAAGTCAGGGTCTGACCTCAGTTTCTTTGGCCACTTTACTTCCTCGTTATTCTTGATTTCTTCCAAGACATGATTAATACCCATTTTCAAAGGAGTATAATTATCGAATTTCTTCAGGACTTCCCATGACGACTTATTATTCTTGGAATGCTTGTCACCACCATTGCCCTTATGCTCTTTCCTCTTGGATTTGTCGTCTTCCACCTTGGTTTCTTTATCCATATTCTTCTTCGCAGCCATGGCCTCCTCGGCATTCATGATTTTGGCCGCTTTCGCCATCAACTCTGACATAGTTGTAGGTGGATCTTTGGCCAAAGTGTAATACAACTTGTTAGGCAACAACCCACTCATCAAGGCGGTGATTGCTGTCTTTTCTTCATAATCTATGACTTCCAGCTTCTCGTTATTGAAACGAGTTATGTAATCTCTAGTACTCTCACCAGATTTTTGTCTAACACTTAACAAGTGTGCTACTCTTTTTACTGGCTTTGCTCCAAAACAGAAATTGCCGATGAACAACTCGGCCAACTGAAAGAAAGTTAAAATCTTACCCCGAGGAAGATTGTTGTACCATATCTGAGCAGATCCAGTAAGAGTTCCCGAGAATGCTCTGCATCTCATCTCGTCGGGAACAGCATAGATGTCGGTAGCAGCTTGATATTGCTCTATGTGTAGAACAGGATCTGTCTTTCCATCATATTTGGGGGTCACCACTGGTGCTTTAAACTTTGACGGGGTAGGAAAACCCACAATGGCCTGGACAAAAGGTGTCCCTTGAACAAAAGTTCGTTGTAAGGGATTCTTCGCCTTAGCCATTTCTCCCAATCTATCCTCCAACCGCTGAATGGAACCCTTCCACGCATCGTTTCCTTCCTCGGGCTTATTAGTCCGAGCAATTGATTGTTCTGATGTGGCCTCTTGAGATCTATCTTGACGAGCAACTGGTCGTGATTGTGCTGATCCTTCTCTTAGATCTGATGGTCGTCGAAAACTCCTTGACATGGTCTTAGGTGGACTCCTATTCCTCCTAGGGCCTAATCGACTGAAAGGAGACACCCTACTCAGTCTTTCCAAGGCACTGGGTCTTTCTGGAGAGAGAGTGGTACGTTGATCAGTATCTGTAGCCCTTATTGACGAAGTTCGCCCAGGTTGATAAGAAAAATCATCAGATTCCTCATTACGATATGACTCAGTACGCCTGGATCGTGAAGAAAGTAAATAGGTTTGCCTTTGACCACTTCGCTGTCCTGAACGTGAAGGTGCACCGCCATGAAGGGTTTGTATGAGTTGACGCATTGTTTCTTGCATGGCGGTTTGTCCTTGAGCCAGATTCGTTATAATTCCAGCCAGATCTGGAGGTGCAGAGGGATTCGGAGGATTTCTAGCATTTCCAGCGTTTTGATTGCTAGATTCTGGATTATCCGCCATTGATGATGAATGATTTTTGGTGAAAACGATAATAACAAATCGTTCCCACAGACGGCGCCAATCTGTTGATGTAAAAAATTAGATTACTCTAATTATTCAATCACAGATAAATAAATGAGACAAAAGATTTTAAAGTGGTTCAGCCTTATTTGAATGGCCTACGTCCACTGTTATGTTATTGCTGAGTGTTTGGGAATTCTCGATTACAAGTGCTATCCAGAAATTCCGGTCCCCTTGAATGAGGGTGATACAAGGTATTTATAGCCCTTAGGCTGTACATGAAAGGGTGATACATTAAATGATATACATATGAAAGGGTAACTCATTTAATGCTCTTCAAGCGTGTGCGTCAAGATGATAAGCATTCAATGAATAGTTGAACTGTTGATTATCTGGCAATCAATGCTGTGGTCGAGATGCAGCTCGAACCGCCTTAGTTGCTCATCGTCCAATAGTTCCTCGGAGCACTGGAGTTCCTCGGAGGACAAGAGTTTCTCGGAAGACTGGTGTTCCTCGGAATACGCCTATTGCTCGGAGCAAGTATAGTTGGTCGGAGGAATGATCTTCCTCGTTGCTATTGTGCCACGTAGATTGACACGTATCTTCTTATTATTCGTCCACATTAGTATACTAATTTTGGTATCAACAGTAATGATCTCGAGTCAATAATTTGGGACTATAGGGATGGGACAACCCATATCTCTGCCTAGTATGATGTGAGAGTTGTCGAAGGCAATTTGGTAGGACTTCGTTATGTGGGGGCTTAAATAGAGCCCTTATATGGTTACGTACGTGACTGGGACCATAAGTATGTTAATAGTGGACATATTGAATGTCTTTACTTTTACTCTTATACACTGATGATATTGAGTGTAGAATTAGTTGAGAACTATTAGTTATATTCAATCGAGATGAATAATACCTAATCACGGGATCGCTTGGGCTTGGGAGTAGACACATGAGATATCTAAAGTTATTTGGGGTTGGGATAAACTTAAAAAAAAGTAAAACACGAGGGGAATATGTGTGTAGTAATAAGTTAGCCAAATTCAATTAAAATAGTATTCTACTTAGACTTGTTGTTAACGCTGTTGATTTACCATTTTTAGGATTTAGGTCGTTGTCACTTCTGCCCTGATCTATGATTTGCCTCTTCATCCCTTATTATCAGTAGTGGTATCAGATGTGTATGGACTTTCCTCTTACTTATGTACAATTATTTACTTTATCTATTTATGTCACGACCCGGTTTCTCGAGTGTGAGTTTTATCTTAAAACAATGTTAAACCAAATAAGTCTGAAACAACTGGGGTATTTATTGATTCTCAAATGTGTTATAGATAAAATCTAAGATTCATTCTTATATCAGACTTCTATATAAAGGTATTTCTCCTGTCAAACTATGTTCCTTTTCTTCTAATATGACCTTTCATTGTCTTTATATATCAATTGATTTCTGAAATATTCATCATTACCTATAAGTACCTACTTAAAATAACTGAAAAAGAAGGAATAAGCAAAACTTTGCCCAGTAGATGATTCTCATTCTAAAATAAGGATAAAAATAATTTTTGAAGATAAAACCTTGCTTTGGAGGTTAGTAATTTTAGGAGTACAATAAGAAATTTGATTAAAGGGTTAAAGTGAAATAAGCACAATAATATATGATGGTATTGCCAAAAATATAAATATTAGGGGCTAGATCAGGTTAAAGGTTGTGGATGGTTTCCAAACAAATAACCTATAATTATTTGTTTAGAGGCTTTAGGGCAATAGACATACATATGACAAATCAATACAATAAAATTGGAGATAATCAATCCAAATAACTGGAGATAAAAGTAGCCGTGATAAGTCAATCTCAGACATTCTATATGGTAGAGATAACTAGGCCCTCAATCATCTGAGTCCTACAGAACAAATAATACAGTGGTGAGTTTAACAAAAGATTATTTCCTGGTCTTAATGTATGCTACAATAGAACCAGGTAAAACTACATCATATGAAATAATATGATTGCATAATATCAACATAATAATCTGAATCAATCGTACGCAACAGTTGAACTACTCAAACGAGTTCATCAATGAGAATATGATATACTGGGTATATCACATAGTGATATTAATAAAAGGCGTAATCAAAAGCATCGCGTGAAACTAATAATGAATAAAAAAAATCACCTACCTTAATTCCGTGGGATTTTGACTGGTTTGGTACAAATCGCATTTGATGTCTCTGGCTGCGATTTAATGTAAATGTTACTACGTATAATGACAAGGCATATATGTAATAGTCTAGTTGGAATTCCTATACTATGATAAAAGTTTTGAAGCACCTTATACTTTTGACTCACTTGAGTCTGTATTGTATAAGTGTTCATCTAGTTTGGAAATTGTGACAAAATTGTGTCTATCCTAGAAACCAAAGAACCTCAGAGTTTGGTTTGCTATTTTATTCCTCTTGCGCAATGGATCTAGATACTTTTACCAACACTAACACACATTAGAATTGCATTTATACCTTTCATATTGCATATAATTGTGTGTATATATGTTGAGTGTGTTTAAATCCCTAAAATTGATTTTTAATATTTTTTGGGAATTTTATAATCTTTTAAAATAAGGCTTTCATTAATTAAAATCTTGTTTTAAAAAGTTTTGGGTTCATTCTGCAATTATGGATTGTTGGTTATATTGACTGAAAGTTCCCTTGGGTAGAATCCGAAAGCGGCAGAGACTTCAGGGTGCGTTTGTAATTATTTTTGGACGCACGTTTGTTAACCTCTTTTTGCCCAACATATGTTGCATTCTGATTGGTTGAATTTGTGATTCTTCAAAGAGAGTAAACCAGTGAATGTTAACAGCCCTTGGATCGTTTTTATCAACGATCTTCATGCACTCTTACATAATCCATGTGAACCTCATTTGAGCCAATCAAGAGAATTATAATCACCGCGTATCTTTAACCCTTGGATCAAAGTTAATAAACCTTAACTCAATCTGAGCCATTGGTTTTGAACCAAATTCTCGAATCTTCTCAGCCCCCTATATTAGGAGCCCTACTCTCAGCCATATCAGACTTTTACCATTTCACCCTTTCCAGACAGAGAAATGGAGAAGAGAGAGAAGAGAGAAAAGAAAGAGAAACTAGAGAAGAGAGAGGAAGAGTTAGAAACCCTAACCCTAACCCTAAATCGACCAACACCTTTTTCAAACCCTAACCTCTTTTCAAAATCAGTATATACCAAACACAATCTTGAGTGTTTGAGAGTTTGAGAGTTGGGTTGATTAGTTGTTTGATGTTGTAACCTCTTCGTTCTTAGATCTTGTGTCCAACTTAGGCATTTCATTTAGATCTAAGTTTCTGCTTCATAGAAATATTAGATCTGAGCATTTTATGTTACATTTCACTTAGATCTGCATATTTCGTTTCTCGTCTTGAGAAATCTATTGTTGATTATTTTCTGTAAATGTTTTTATCTACAAAATCAACAATAACATTTTATTTTTCTAGTTCTTGTAAAACAAAACCTTCGACCTAGTTAGAATCGCACTTGGTGATTTTCAATCTCAAAAATATTTTCAAAACTTGAGATTGATTAAGATCTTTATACGTCTTCCGAGCAAGATAGCCATGGATTCTGGGATTATAATAAAGATCAAATAAGGTTAAGTTTTCTAAGAAGAGAGAAATAGAAAATCATAGCATATAGATCTCATATGTAATTTGATAGGACTGTTTGTATAAAATAAGTGTGTGTGTGTGTGCATGCATGTGTTAGAAAGCACCTCCACAAACACTATCACTCTAAATTTATTGTGGTTTGTAACAATTTTAGATAATATAGAAAACTTATAGTACAAGCACTACACAATAAAATAGTAAATTTGACTAGCTTTCAGGGCCCGTAATTGACACAATGGCCTAATTTTAGCGTCGCTGAAAATAGTACCAATTATAAAATGTTTATATATTATAATATTTGTTTCGACGCTGCGAATCCAACGGTACATTCCGTGTATTTTTCTGAGCAATGGTTTAAAAGATATGAATTTTTGAAGATGACAAAACTGGCATTTTAACGCGTATTTAAAATTTTATCGTTGGATTTTAAAAACTAATGGTATTTCCTCCGGATAAATAAATATATACGTATTGGAAAATATTATTACGACTAATATTTTTGGACCTTTCGAAAATTATCTCATTTTTTTCTTTTTTCCCCTCACAACATACGCATGTGTGTGTGTGTATATATATATATATATATATATATATATATATATATATATATATATATATATATATATATATATATATATATATACACACACACACACGCGCGCATATATATGTATATATATACATAAGAATAAATAAAATGCACACACCTGCGAAAAAATGCACAGAGAGCACCCACACACGCTTACTCGCCATATATATATATATATATACACACACACACACACTACAACCTCCTTAGTAAAAATTCGTAGAGCTACTAGAAAAAAACACCATGGTTTTTAAGAAAAACACCATAGTTGTTCCCAAAAATCCTCATTAAAAACATTTACACATAACAATCTTATATATATAACATATTTGCTGCCATATATACACGCACATACACGAGTTAAAAAAAATTAGGAAGAAGGCATACCCAATATAAGCTCTGGTTTTGACCATCGAATGCATCCATGGTGTTGGTTGAAGAAGCTGAAGGTTTTTTTTTGGTTGGGTTTGTCTTTCCTGTTCATGGGTATTATAGGAGAAGAAGAAATGGGTCTCTTCTTTTTATTTTTTTTCCTTATTTGTTTCTTCCTTATATATGTCCGGGTATATATATATATATATGGGGTTTGGGGGAAAGGTCCAATCTAACTCAAAGTGTATAAAAATAGGACACTCCACATAATTTTATAAATGTAGTCCATGTACTAAAAATACCATGAAAAATGACCAATATGTCATTTGACAACTCATACAAAAAAAAATCATCAAATTTTTAAAAGTTCATAACTTTAAATCTACAAATCCAAAATTAAAAAAAATTATATATTTGAAATCTACTCATCGAGATCTATCCAACAACACCCATATTTGATATATTTTGACAAAAAATTGAAACCGATAAATTTACTATTTCACTAAAACCTCCATTTTTTCCGGCGAAGACTCCAATTTTTTTCGGCGAACACTATATTTTTTTCGACGAAAAAACTTTTTATCCGGCGCTGACAATGGTGCCATTGGCGCGGACTAAAAAATGAAAGAAATAGACGAAGGGAGAGTCAAACGAGGAGAGAGAAACAATCCTATGAGAATTTCAGCGGTCTCCGTCAAGAATTTCGGTGTTCCGACGAGGATTCTGGTGGATGGGGTGAGTGGGGTGGGGTGGAGGTGGAGGTGGAGTTATGTGTTTATTTTTATAATGAGTTTTAAATGAGTATGACTAAGGGTATAAATATAGATACATCTTTAACTAAAATAAATGGAATTACGTGCTTTGTGTACTCCTAACTTTAAGGGGACCACACAAATAAATGTTATCGCACTACAGGGACTAGATTTATAAACCTGAAAACCACTTTCCGAAAAATCCAAAAATAGGAAGGAACATGACCTTGACCTTAATTCTCTAATATATATATATATAAGGTTGGTTGAGTTTTGGGGTTTCATTGTGTTTTAGCAGAGACGTGTAGGATGGTATGGGATAAAATGGTAGGGGGATAAGTGTGGGTACGCGAAGAGATAAGGTGGATATATTTGTATTTTTCTTTTTTTTTCTTTTTGTATAGGTTTTGTTATTTAGGTTTTGATCCTCTATATATTTTAAAGGTTTATAATTATACTTGTAACCCTTAAGTTTTTGTTTAAATAATACCACATGAAATTATATTTTAGTTAAATCAAATTTGGGCTCTTTTAGTTTTAATGCAAATGAGTATATTAAAAAAAATTATAGTAATCCTACCCTATAGTAATACATATATAATTTTATGTATAAAAGAAATGTATGCTCGGTACTTTAAAAATTATTATTTATTTATAAACTTATATATATATATATATATATATATATATATATATATATATATATATATATATATATATATATATATATATATATATATATATATAAATTATCATTTCGAGAAATAAATAACACAACTTTAAATTTGAAATTATGCATCAACATGGACGTTATTAAAATCTACCCACCTAAAATACATCATCCTCGAAATTCCTATATTCGTGAAGTTTACGATTCTCATAGTGCCTGCAACATTCAGGTATGTAGATAGGTTTATAAGTTTATCACATAATTATGACGTTTTTACCAAGGTCATTACTCTCAGGACTATTTATGCAATAATCGTATAAAAGATAATGATATAATCAGGATTGAAAGCAATGGTGTTTCAGATAATTAATCGGCATTTTTACAAGCATTTGCATGTATCGGATATCGTAACAGAGGTTCATGTATAGTCTAGTTGTCTGAAGTTCATTTCACATAATGTATGTCATGCTTATAGAGTATTTATAAGAGGATATTATAAGTGGTATGCTGATGTTGGTAAAATAGCATTTTACGTTTTGTTGCATAGTGGGTAATTGAAAGTATGAATTTCTTTAACAATGTAAGGTGGTACTTTATACTCGATTCATTAAAGACAGGTCTCATAAATTTAACTCACATTAGGGTGATGATATCTGAATCGTAAGTCAGGGTTTCAAAAATACTTAGGATTATTGTAAATGATCAAAGAAATTCTTTTATTTCTAAAACTATCAAGTCTACTATAAGAATTTCAATTTCTAGTGTTGTGGTATAATACCTTACACTCGTTGCTTATGTCGGCATTTCTATTGATAGCGTACAATTTAAGAAATTACTAGAAGGTCTTATTGTGGTTGTGGAGTCACTCATTGGTTAATGGGGAATATATATCAATGGTTTATTTTAGTTGATAATTTCTTAAAGAAGTTTATTTAAAATTTCACATATACTAAGGGAAGATGTACTTGGAATCTAGAGGTAATATTTACTTAATTTCCTAAATATCATGGTAATGTATTTGTAGGATTTAACTTTTTTTTAAGCCAATAATTGAGACAAAAGGTAAATATCTGGTAGTTTTGGATATCACTATGGTTATAATGGCTAATAAAATAATCTGAGGGATTTTACTATAGACACATGAAGTCAGAAAGGATTCTTTAAGGTACATCGGGGTTATTCTAGATATACCATATATATTTGGATAAGGTTTTGGATTTAATGGATGGGTGGAGTTTATGTAGCCTATGGTGTATTGATAAGAATAAAAATGATTTACTTAAATGTAGTTTATATAACAATGTAAATGAAGTCTTTAGCATCTATACTATTCTTATCGGAAGATACTACTGTGAGGTGGATGTTTATAAAAGTATAAAAAATTCAAATAATGTATATACTGATATTTATAAGGCCCTAGTCACTAATGCTTGAAATTTTGCTAAAACTGAGTTGTATAATTAAGGTAAGATAGAGTTAAGTCATAAAAGGTTCGAGCTAAACTCATTTGCTTGGGGTGGTTATATAATCTAAAAGATCATGTTCTTATTCCTCAATTCTTATGTAATTTGAGCTTATAGGTATGTCTATTTTTTTACTCAATGAGCTACTGGATTATTCATGTTAATTATATTACTATAAATCCTTATACGGGGCTTTTGGAATACTTAATATTGAAGAAAATAAGTATATTTGGTGGGTCGGTCTACTATCATTCATACTAAATTATATCCTTGGGACGTATGAAACAGTCCACTAACAAAATTCGTAGGGATATGATCCTATTTTCCTTCTGGGATAGGAAGAAGTTCAAGAAGTTCACTGAGACACCATTGTCTTATTTGAACCTAGTGATAAGTAAGACATTTTATCAAAAAGTTCTTAATGCATCGATACTATTTCTTTAGTACACGATACACTCTTATGTTTCTGGGGTGTATCATGAACCTAAAACAATCAGCTTATTGTGATATATCTTAACGTTGTGATGATTCATCAGGGATATGAAATATATTTTTAATTCATAAATTTGTTTTCCTATGGTATGATAACTGTTAGGTCTCACCTCTGGTTTGTGTTTTCTTACAAAAGGGATAATGGAGTCCGTTGTTCTAAGGTTTTCTTTCTTAGGTTCTGGTAAGCAATGGTATTGGTGAATTTTGAAAAAGTGCAGGGTTGGCTAAACATTGTATTGCTCTTTGGTAGCATTAACATCCTATGAAATCATGTTGTTACGTTTTCCACTAAGGTTACGGCTTAAGTCATCGACTATACGTTTATCTTTTTGGATGGAAGTTTAACTTTCATCTGTAATCCTTTAAAATTTTGTTCAATGTTTATGTATCAAACTCAAGTTCTATCGGTTGAAAATGTGTTTCAAACTTGGATGACTTGAAGTTACTTGGAATTTCCTTACCGTTTAATAGAATATTATTGCTTCCATATATTTATGCAGGATATAACACCAATATGAAAAATAGGAAGTCCTCTTATGTGGGTGCTAACTAGATATCTGGGACACTGGTAATAAGATGGATGTAAGTAATTAGGATATAGTTTGAATTGATGGTCATTTTAATTTGGAGTACGATATACAGATGATAAAGAGACTTATAACTAATTCAACTTGAATGATGTAAGGATTTAGTTGATAATTATTCCTAATCCATCGGTGCTTTAAAATTTAAAAAGGGTTTTAGGGGTGTTATATTCAAATTATTCTTTCAGGATATCTTGTAAATATACTTATAATGGAATTCTAAAGTTTAAGATACTATGTATCAATAACATTTTACTAGGGAGTCTTACATATTTTGAAAATAAAAAGAACTACACTGAATAAGGTGCGAGCTAATGTAACATTCATTATAACGTAACAGAAATGTAACGCCCTGGCCCGGATATATGGGTTACCCGTGAGTCAACCCGATCCGAACCGAGTCGTTAGGTGTGAAATGCAATGGAACAACCTATATAATGTTGCTAGTACAGTTTTATTTCAATTAACGTTTCATTTGTTTAACATGTGATTCTAGTTCCAAAATAAACTACGTGTGGGACCCACGGGGAGTAACCCGAAGTCCAAGTGAACAGAGCTACTAACGTAAAATAAATAAAGTACTTACATGTGTAAAGTTCTCGAAATATGAAACTGCTACCAACCTGCCATGACAAAGCGATGGTGTGAGCCGATGACCAGTGGAAATATACAAGCAGTATAGAGACGAACGACAGAAATAGACTCAACATGTTATAACTACATATACGCGCAACTTTCTTATATATATATATATATATATATATATATACATATAGATACGCTTTAATGTGTGCAACCGTTTTATCACAAAAAACATTGCTTATTTATACTAATGCATCTAAATCTCATGAAGAACCTTTTGTTAATGATTAACAATTATCTCTTCATTTAACTCGCGCGGTTACTTAACAACTATACTTGTTCAAATCAGAAGACCATGCCTTTACCGAAATTGCCCCTTTTTACACGACTAGTTCATTTTAGTATTTTCATTGAAAACACCCATTCAACACACGCGACTGCCACGTTAGAAAATACTTATTAAACCTTTGGAAAGCATTCATAAACACATTCTTGTGTTAATTATGGGTTGTTCCTCTAAGGTTGATTAACTCACCCATTAGCCAATATATCTTAAGCTTTTCATTCACATTATGAACATTATTCACTTTTCACATTACTAGTCCACCTAACCCTTAAGTGGAACACTTATTAATTCACTTCAAGTCAAGTTGTATTCACATGTTTTACCATGCAACCCGTTTCTTGATATGTTCCACATTCCATTACATTATTCTCGAAATCATTCCACATAACCACATACTTTAACGGGCTCCATACCGCCGGCTATGTACACCATATGCTCTCACTAGTGATTTAGGGCTTTTCACCCAAGGGCTTCGGGTCCTTCTTACTTATTTCCCGGTTGCATCCGAACCTGTATTAATGTGTTTAACATTTTACACATGTCCACATTATTGCATTTCTTTACCTTTACCCGGCCGAAGCCAAAACCCGGACTTAACCGTCCATTTTTCCATTAACACTTGGAAAATTATTTATTTCTTCTTTAAGTCCCTTATTCACACACACGTGATTTATGTACTAGAATCGTTCACACTTGAGGACTTAATTTATTATTTACCCATACTAGTGTAAGACATTCCTTTGACATTTTTACTGCATAAAAATATTCCACTTTAAGCAAATTACAAGTTTACCCTTTGTTCACCCAACTTACACTCTAGTCCGTTAACAAGTAATATTCCTCAAGATGGTTACTAAGTTTCCAACTCAATATTTGAAACACCTCTAGCCATTTTAACCCTTGTACAATACCACTCTAATACTCAATTCTCACACTTGACACTTTTACGTTTTGAATATGCAAACTAACGTCTTTACATAACACACTCCCATTTAAACACGCATTCATTCTAGAATTTTTGCCATTTGCAACAAACATGCATTTTCCTTTTATTCTAAACAAGAATAATGATTCCTCACATATTTATGTCATAAAAATGTCAATTATTTTCCTTTACTAGAAAATATACCAAAATAATATCTTCACACATTTTTATACCATAAAAATGTCCAATATTTCTTTTTTACTAGAAATACACACAATTAATATTTTCTTACATTTTTTATACCAAAAAAATGTTCATTTCTTTTTACTATAAATACACACAATTAATATTTTCTTACATTTTTATACCATAAAAATGTCCAATATTTCTTTTTACTAGAAATACACACAATTAATATTTTTCCTACATTTTTATACCATTAAAATGTCCAATATTTATTTTTACTAGAAATACACACAATTAATATTTTTCTTACATTTTTTATATCATAAAAATGTCCAATATTACTTTTATAAGGAAATACACCAAACTAATATTTTCTACCATTTTTATTCCATAAAAATGTCCATTATAACTTTTACTAGGAAACCCACTATTATTTTCATAATAATTCTACTCACGTCATTCAACAATCACAAGACTATAATATACACTAAAAGAGTCTTAATTAAAAGAGTAAATATCTCACCTAAACATCTCTAAAGTGGTGATGATGAAGATGGGTGACTCCCCCATCTTCAAAGATGGCCCTAAATGGAGTCACAATAGTTCTACCATGCAAGCTCCAAAAAGACCTCGGCAAAGCCCCCTTTCAAAACTCCCAATACACATTCATCTTCTTTCTAAAATATCCCCCAACAATATACCCATCTTCTTCATTCTACAAGTTTATCTAGGGTTTTAGTATTGTGATAGAGGATGGTTTGAGCTCCTCTAATTGGGTTAATATGAGGTATATGATGGTGGGAAAATATGGTGAAGTTCGTATGCAAAAGGGTTTTTCTCCATGGAACCAATGCTAGAGAGAATAGGGAGTTTAAGTCTTGCAAAAATGTAGTGTGTCTGACCACACGCGGTTCTATCCTTTCTTCTAACCCAACACTGTTCTCCCCGTTCTTATAATACAACCCATGAGATATTGACCAACCAAGAAAATCTCATTCCTAAAATCGTTTCCACAATGGGTATGATATAATCCACCATTTGACAACACGTTAATCGAATGGTTATAATATTGACAGCATGATGGCGTGTAACTTGAAGCTCGTGTCCCTCTCTAATATCTGATATTATATACCTGTTAGTCTATGTACTATGTTTAATCAGCTGGTACTGAGCTAATCGGTTCAGTGCCCTTACTCACCGGAGGTTCCCATTCGAGTAGACATTAGTTTTGAACCAACAAATAAAGGGTTGACCGCGCAATAAGGCAGGTCGTCCTCGCCCTGGTCGTTCGAACGAAGATTTGGGTCGTTTAAATGACAGCCTCCCGTCATTCGAACAATGGGTTGAATTGTTCTAACGGCGGTCCTCTCTTGGCTGAAATGGACGACTTTTCCTCTTCCTCATTTTCGTCCATTAATTGCCTCACCTCATACAGGTGTACCGAATTCAACATAATTAAAAAGGGTGGATCTTCAAAACATAAATCCTCTATTTTCTTTTTCTCTTATAACAATAATCCCGCAAAACATTGGTATATCCCTTTTTCATTCGAGGAGTAGTATTTTAAATGAGAGAATAGGATTTTTGACCTAAATCTTATTTTTTCTCGATTTTCGCATTTGCCCCAACTTAGTTTCTACAATCTTTAAAAGGATTATAAAATTCATAACCTAAGAACTCCATAATCGTTATATAATTCATTTATAGTCCATAACCTCAAGGTACTCTTCAACCACAATTTATTTCACATCGTATAAAACCCATACATATAATTTAATTAATTCACCGGGGCGGGATTTTACAAGAAATCCAAGTCTTCTGAAAGTAAGTTGTCAGATATAGTTGTAACGTTTCTTTATAAGTGATACATGAGATTTGATTAAATACTTATAAATTGGATTACTATTAATTAGTAATTTTCTGAGAATTTATAGTAGCATAATAAGGAAAATAACAAGTAATCTGAGGCTAAGGGTTCGGATAATGCGAGATATGACATAAATCTCTGATTGACTAAAGTAAACAACTACTATTTCATGTAGAACTTACGCAGTATTGGTAATTTATGCAAAGATCATTAACACCGGTTACTTATATTTACGTCGGTTATCCATATTTTTTCTTAAACCTAGAAAAATAAGGGAACTTGTTTGATCATTCACCTGCCAGGGGTGAAAAACCATACGGCTTATTAATAATATTATTTGGGTTCAGATTCAGTTCATTTTTAAAAATGGTTTATAAGAGAAATGGACCTGGGGTATCAAGGTTATATAAAGGTACTAAGTAAGATTTAATTTGATCACAACTATTCTAGTTGTTTAGGAGTAAGAATTATGTTTACTATGGAGCCCATAATGTTTCCGGTGATATTAAATTTTCAGTAATATTTTGAATCACGGTAGCTTGGGAAAGTAATTAGCAGTGCTTATAAGGCATATGATACTGGTTAAATAATCAAAATTCGTAACCAGGATTAAGAAATATTTTGGGAAATTATAGTGATGGGATAAGGTCCAGTAAGTAATTACCGTTACGTTTAAAGAGTATAACTGTTAATCGTAATATTTCGAATGCCTTTACTCACTTATAAAGAAATTCCCAATGTCCACTAAGGAATTCTTTTAATAGTTTTCCCTTTTAATCCTGTTCGGGTACCATTCTAAAAAATTAAAGTAGTCTCATAATCTAGTATGAATAGTATACAGTATAACAAGAGTACTATGTGAAAGATGAAAATAAAAGGTCAAATAGAGAAGTGTGGTAACTTTCAAAGATGTAAGTTTTTGGAATTTCAAATTAAGTAATACTTTTCAAGGGGGAGTATTAATTGAATAATTTAGACAAAAGAACTCTGATATACGTACAAACTTATGGAGTATATTATATACAATCCCTTCCAAAGATAACTTTCTTAGTATGCCTCTAATCTTCAATCATATCATCGACAATCCCAAATTTCTTAATGATTCTTTCGGCCACATAAAATCTGAATATCTTAACCAATATCATATCTCAAAATTTGTAGTCAAGTATTTATTCTCATTATACCTACGTAAATATAGTAGCTTTACAACTACTACTTATGCCCTTAAAGCCATTTCCCTAAGTAAAGTCCTAGTATCTCATATGTAATTTTGATATCGATTTTTCCTACTCAAGTCTAAACATCGTATCTATAGTATCCTTATGATTTGAACCACTTTCCTAATAGTAAGCCCAACTCTCGTCCCTCATAGGCAAACTTAAACCTGGCGCTCGATCTGATATCATGTTGTTACGACCTGATTTTCTGAATGTGAGTTTTCTCTTAAAACAATCCTAAACCATAAATAAGTCTGAATATAAAAACAACTGAGGCATTTATTGATTCTCAAATGTGTTACAATTGAAATCTACGAATTCATTCTTATATCAGACTTCTATACAAAGGCATTTCTCCTGCCAAACTATGCTCATTTTCTTTTAATACGACATTGCCTTCTCTTTATATATCAATTGATTTATGAAATATTCATCGTTGCCATTAGGTACCTATTTGAAATAACTGGAAAAGAAGGAATAAGAAAAACTTTGCCCAGTAGTTGATTCTCATGCTATAATAAGGATAAAAATAATTTTTGAAGATAAAACCTTGCTTTGAAGGTTAGTAACATCGGGAATGCAATAAGAAATTTGATTCAATAGTTAAAGTGAAATGAGAACAATAATACTTGGTGATATTGCTGAACATAGAAATATCAGGGGCTATATTAGGTTAAAGGTTGCGGATGGTTTTTGAACAAATAACCCATAATTATTCATTTAGAGGTGTTAGAGTACAATAAGAAATTTGATTCATAGTGCTAAACATAAAAATATCATGGGCTATATTAGGTTAAAGATTGCGGAAGGTTTCTTAACAAACCCATAATTATCCATTTAGAGGTTTTAGGGAAATAGACATACATACATCAAATCAATCCAATAAAATTGGAGATAACCATTCCAGTTATAACTGGAGATAAAAGTAACCGTGTTAATTCAATCACAGACATTCCATATGGTAGCAATAGTTAGGCCCTCGATCATCTAAGTCCTACAGGCAAAATAATACAATCGTGGGTATAATGAAAGATTATTTCATGGTCACAATGTATGTTATAATAGAACCGAGTGAAACTGCATCATATGAAATAATATGATTGCATAATTTCTGCATAAAAATCTGAATCAATTATGCGTAAATGGTTGAACTACGCAAATGAGTTCATCAATGAGAATATGATATGATGGATCTATCACGTAGTGATACCAACAAAAGGCGTAAATTAAAGCATTATGTGAAAATAATACTGAATAAGAAATCACCTACCATAATTCCGTGACATTTTGACTGGTTTGGTAAAAATCGCATTTGATGTCTATGTCTATGATTTAGTATAAATGTTACTACGAATAATCACAAGCAAATATGTATTAGTTTAGTTGTCGTTCCTATACAATGATAAAACCCTTCCATATTCGTAGTTCGGTTTGAAATTGAATAAAACTTACGTGAATATTTAAGTATTGTTCAATGTGTGTATATGAATATATATATTTGTGTAGCACCGAACTTACCGTTTTTATAAAATGATATAATTCATCAGAATAATTTTTGAAAAAATAAAATAATGTTTCATAATTGAGTGTTGTGGTTTGTAACAAGTTTGGATAATATAGAAACATTATAGTACAAGCACTAGAAGATAAAATTGTAATTTTGACTAGTGTCGAGGCCCATAATTGACACAATGGCCTAATTTTAATGTCACTAAAAACAATGCCAATTATAAAATATTTATACACTAAAATATTCGTTTCGACGATGCGAACCCAACGGTACGTTTCGTGTATTTTTCTGAGTAATGGTTTACAAGATATGAATTTTTTAAGATGACAAAACTGACATTTTAAAGCATATTGAAAATTTTATTGTTGGGTCTTAAAAATTAACGATATTTCCTCTGGATATATATACGCATTGTAAAATATTATTACGACTAATATTTTTGGACCTTTCGTAACTTATCACATTTTTTTTCTTTTCTTCCCTCTCAGCATATGCATGTATATATAGATATAGACACGTACACACACACACACTACAACCTCCCTGGTAAAAATCCGTATAGCTACTAGCAAAAAACACCATGGCTTTCCCAATAACCCTGACAAAAAAAACACTTATACATAACAATCTTATCAATATAACATACTTAGTTCCATATATACACGCACATACACGGGTTAAAAAAAACCATTAGGAAGAAGGCATACCCGATATAAGCTTTGGTTTTGACAACCAATGCTTCCATGGTGTTTATTGAAGAAGATAAAGATTTTTTTTGGTTGGGTTTATCTTTCCTGCTCGTGGGTATTATAGGAGAAGAATAAGTGGGTCTCTTCTTTTTATTTTATTTTTTCTTTTGTGTTTCTTCATTATATTTATTCGGGTACATGTATATATATATATTCTTTTTTTCCTTTTTGTATAGGTTTTGTTATTTAGGTTTTGATCCCATATATATTTTAAAGGTTTATAATTATATTTATAACCCATAAATTTTTGTTTAAATAATACCACATGAAAATCTATTTTCGTTAAAAACAAATTTGGGTTCTTTTAGTTTTCATGTAAATGAGTATATTAGAAAAAACTATAGTCGTCTTACCCAATAATAATACGTGTACAATGTAATATATATATATAAAAAATTGTATGCTCAATACTTTATAATTTATAATTTATTTGTAGACTTTATATATATATATATATATATATATATATATATATATATATATATATATATATATATATGTCATTTGGAGATATAAATGATACAACTTCAAATTTGGAGTTGTGTATCAAGATGCGGGTTATTAAAATTTAGTTTTGTTTCCAATCATGCTTAGAATGATACTCAATTGATCGACTGTCGTAAATTTAAATTAGACCTGATCAATCTAGTTATAATAATTTTACGAGGTGTCACAGTTGGTATTTGAGCATTCCAAGTTCTAGTGTCCTAGGGATTTTGAGTGCGCCTATCATTTTTTTCTCTTTGCATTCTCTTATTATTTTAAAGCTTTACCGTTTGGGATTTGTATTATATATCCTGACGACTGCATAGGGTGTTTCACACCATTATCTCAGATCAATGATTCGAATATGACCGGGTGTATAGGGAGGGTTACTTGTTTAGATTTCCTTTGCGAGACATCCCATGCATGAGTTCGACTTCGGTCTGGAGTTAGAGGGGGGTTTTTTAGGGGGGAGACCTTTAATAAGTGATTAGCGTATGATTCACGGGAAATGCTCTTACTCATCATTTGTAACTGTTGTATGTAAAAATTACTCTCCTACGTAAATCAATGAAAATTAGACACATGTCCTCCTATGTGGCCACTCAGTTATCTTATCGGCTTCAGAGACACCTGGTCGGTTGGCATGCCGACCAACACCCAAAAAGTGAACCACCAAGAATAAGAAAGGTTACTCGAGTGGAATGGCAACTAACACTAAATATCAAGAGTCTTATTTATTGTATACATATGTAAATGCATGAAAAATAGAGGCATTCCATCTCTTGAGTTCCCAACCAATAAAAATACATAACCTTACTTAGCTCAATAGGAGGATCCAATCAAGTACAAACACACCCCATATATTGAGCTATTGTAACCGCGTGAAATAATATTAACAGTGGACGTAGGCTTTCCTTATAACTGAACCACTTTAAAAACCTTGCCTCTTGTGTGTTTGTTTAGCTTTCTTAAACTTTCTGTGATTATAAATTTAGACCCCATCCATTTTTAGACATCAACAGATTGACGTCGTCTGTGGGAACGACTGTTTTTCATCGTTCTCTACCCCTTTTTATTTCTTTTGATTCATTCTCAGAAGAAATACCATTATTCCTGAGAGCAGCCTTGTAGCTGTAGGTAATAATCCAGATCCATCTGTTCCCCTAACGTGACAGATCTATAGGGAATTTTGCTCAACTTGGCTAGGGGACAAGAATCCATACAGGAGTCAGTTAGGCAATTAGCTCGTACGTTGTAGGACAAATCCACCAATGAACCTTCCAGCAGGGATATGCCACCTCCGCCATCAAGGAATGAGGGAAGTCATCACTCTAGGTCTTCTCGTGACAGATCATACCGTCCTGGAGCAACATCATTATTCCCATCAACGGATTACTACGACGGTCGATCTTTCTCCAACGAGCGATCGAGCGTGTTGGAACGGTTGAGTAGGGAATCCGCATTAGATCGTTTGGGTCCCCGAGCAAACAAAGTTTATCACAAGGAGCAGGATCATCATTGCGAGCGTCTAGAAGGATCCGTGAAATCTAGGGCTAGCATGAGAGGCTCTGTGCGCACCGAGCAGACTTCTCAGGAATAAAATTCAACTCGTGTGCACAGTAAAGCCACAAAAGTTGTTTTAGCCAAGTCTAAAGCAGAGGAACGTTCGTGGAAAGGATCTAGGCAACGATTAAAAGATTTATTGGGGGAAATGTCCAAAATAAAGAATCACTTGTAAAGAATCTTTGTTAAGGGATCGCCTTTTATCCAGGCTATTATGGACTACCCCACACCTTCCAAATTCAAGCCACCAGTTGTTACGCCTAAGTATGATGGGAAGACTGATTCAAGCCTCCATATTGAACAGTATCAAGTTGTTTCTGATATCTATTTACTACCCGACGAAATGAGGTGCAGGGCTTTCTCTAGTTCCATCACAAGTCCAGCCCAGATATGGCACAACAATCTTCCAGAGGTAAAAGTTTTCATCAGTTGGCTAAACTATTTATTAATAACTTTTATTTTGGGGCTAATCCGATCAAGAGTGTCAGTCATCTCTTGACTGTGCATCAAAGACAAGGAGAAAGTGCCCAGGAGTACACCACACGCTTCAATAATGATAAACTAAAAGTGGTAGATTACGAAGAGAAGACAACCACTGCAGCGCTGATGAGTGGATTACTCGACAAGGATTTCTACTATGCTCTAACAAATAATCCTCCTAAAACTAGGACAGAGCTGATAGCTAAGACTGGGAAGATTATAAACGTCAAAGAAGCTATAGCTGTTAAGGAAGTTCACGAGGTAAAAATCGAAAGTCAGAAAAACCAAATAAAAAAAATCAAAAGACAATAAGGTAGACAATATCAAGAAGTACGATCGATATACTCCTCTCACCAAGGGTGTCCATAATATATTGGAGGAAATTAGGGGTAGCAAATATTTAAATTGGCCTGGGAAGTTAAAGTAACATCCCAACAGGAGAGATAAATCCAAATATTACGATTTTTACAGAGATCGTGGGCACAACACTGACAATTGCATCGCCCTAAATAATGAAGTGGAGAATCTTATTTGGCAAGGAAAATTAACTAAATTTGTTGATCATAATGATAGTCAAGATGCCAGAAGAAGATCTGAGTCACTTGACCAAGGAAATGACGACGCGAAAAGGGCACGCAATAACAACTATAAGGATAATCTTGACCTGTCGAAGAAAACTGGCGAACATGAAGTAGAGGTAGGGATGATATCCTTTGGGTGTCACTTTATTACAGGAGGAGACGCTGGTGGAGGAGATGAGATTGCCTAAAGAAAAGCTTATTTGAATGAAGCTAAGGCTTGTCCTACAATAAGACAAATTAACATGTGTGAATGCACAGATGGTCGCCCTAGGAAGATTAACAAGGACAGATTGGTGATCGGCTTCTCTAAAAATGATTTGAGTGGAGCACTCTATCCTTATGATGATTTATTAGTAATCCCTTGTAGGGTTCACCATAGTAGAGTGGCAAGAATTATGGTCGACAATGGGAGTTCTGCAGATGTCATATTCTATAACTGTTTCCACAACCTAGAGCTACAAGACAGTAAGCTAAAACCTTATCACAGGCCTCTCATAAGGTTCTCGGGAGAAAGGGTGTATCCCTTGGGAACAATCAAGTTGGATGTGTTGGTCGACACCTAACCAGCGAGAAAGAAGGAAAGGATTCGTTTATTTGTACTAGACAAACACATCCCTTCATCTTATAACATAATTCTCGATAGAATGGGAATGAAGCAATTAGAAGTGGTATCATCTACTGTGCATCAGTGCATGAAGTTTCCTACCAATTATGGTGTCGGCATAGTCAGTGGTAACAAAATGAAAGCTAGAAAATGATATTATACTTAGGCCAACCAACATAAAATACAGAAGGGCGCTACCACTTATCATATTGACACTTTGGATCCTCGCGAAGAGGAGGATTTAGTGAATGGACAGGTTATGGAAGCAACAGAAGCTAGGGTTGTGTTTCGACCAGATCGGATCGGGGAATGCCTCTTCGGAAAAAATTCCAATTTTTTTGACATTAAAATAATTATTCCAACTTCCGTTTCGATTTTTTCAAAGAATTAAAAAAAATATCCGAATTCGAAAAAAATAAAATATCTGAAAAAATCGAAAATTCACAAAATATATTAAAAATCAAGAAATTTCAAAAATTTCAAAAAAATAAATTATGGATTTTCAATTACTCGAAATTCTCATTTTAAATAAAAAAAAGGGCTTAACCCAACATGTAAATACATGAGGATTTGACCCATTTTTTCATTTGTGTAGAAGTTAGGAGAATACTCTCCTTTTATAGAGCATATTTTGGAGCCCTCTCCCTCTCCCAACCGACGTGGGATATGGAAAACTTTCAAAAAATCGAAAATCAAAAAATAATTTTGAAAAAATAAAAAATAAAAAAAAAATTGGGAAAATCAGATCGGCATAGTTTCGAAAAAATTAGAAAATCAGAAATTCATAATTATTTTCGATTTTTGATCCGTTTTTTTTGGAAAAATCAGAAATCAGAAAATGGCAAACTAAAATTTCATTCCAAATTCGAAAAAAATCGAATCAAAAATCGAAAGTTCGAAAACAAAACACAGCCCTAAAAGAAGCTATTGTACTTGGAGATAAGAAGCCAAAAAGGACCACTCAAATTGGTTCAAGATTAACACCTTCTCTTAAACATGAATTGATTACATTCCTTAAAGAGATGAAGAATGTGTTCAACTGGAGCCATGAGGACATACCAGGAATTGATAATAATTTTATTTGCCATGAGCTCAACATTTACAAGGACTTTAGGTCGAGCAAGCAGAAACGTAGAGTTTTTAGTCCCAAGAAAAATATGGCAATCCAAGAGGAAATGGAAAAAGTTGTAAAAAGCACAGTTTATAGAAGATGTCAAATATCCTAGCAAGTTGGTCGATGTGGTGATGGTAAAAAAAATAACAACAAATGACGCATGTGTGTAGACTTCACCGACCTCAACAAAGCATGCCCAAATAATCATTTTCCTTTAGCAAGAATTGATCAATTAGTAGATACGACTACAGGTAACGAATTTCTCAATTTTATGGATGCTTATTCTGGTTATAACCAGATAAAATGAAGCCAGAAGTTATGGAGAACACGTCATTTATCACTAAAAGAGGAACATATTACTAAACGTTATGCCCTTTGGGCTAAAAAAACACTGGAGCAACATATCATAAGCTAGTAAATAAAGTATTTGAAGACCAGATCGGTAAGAACATGGAAGTATATGTGGATGATATGCTCACCAAAATCAAGGTTTCTACCGACCACATTACAGATTTGGCCCAGACATATGATCAGTTGGAGAAACACCAAATGAAGCTTAACCTGGCCAAATGTATCTTCTTGGTAAAAGAAGGAATGTTCTTAGGATATATTGTGAATCAAAGAGGAATTGAAGCCAATCTTGATAAAATAAAGGTTTTAATGGATATGTAGTCCCCGACTAGCAAGAAGGTTGTACAAAAAACTGACTATAAGAGTGGCAGATCTAAATCATTTTATATCCCGAGCAACTGATAAAGGTCACCCATTCTTCAAAGTTCTTAGAAAGACCTTTGAGTGGAATGACGAATGTGAGAAATCGTTTCTACAGTTGAAGAAGTATTTGGGATCTCCACCACTCCTCTCCTGACCAATTCTAGGAGAAAAGTTGTATCTATACTTGGTTATCTTAGAGTCAGTAGTTAGCTCGGCTTTGATACTATTAAAGGAAGGAGTTCAAAAGCCGGTGTGTTATACTAGCAAAGCATTTCGAGGAGCAAAAATTAGATATCCACATTTAGAGAAGATGGAACTGGCTCTTATTGAAGCTTTTAGATGGATGAGACTATACTTTCAGGACCATATTATTATGGTATACACTGACTTACCTCAGTGACAAGCTTTGCACAAACCTTAAAAGTAAAAAAGGCTGATGTCTTGGGCAGTTGAGCTTGGGGAATATGAGATTTTTTATGATCCAAGAACCGCATTAAAAGATCAAGGGATAATAAAATTCATTGCAGAGTTCACCTATGCAGAGGTACCAATAATCCAAGTTTTCCAGCCGAGCATACTTCTTCGAAAGAGAGCTCAGCTAAAAAGAAAACTGAGAAACCAAAATCATCGGTTGCTCAAGAAAGGGCTCAGCGAATGGCTGAACAAAGCAAGAAGATATTTAAATATGGAGTGCTATCAAAAGAAAAATTCACCAATAACATTCCAGTCTGGAAATTATTTGTCGACGAATCTTCCTGCGTTGCTGGTAGTGAAACTGGACTTATCACCAGCACTTCATATAATTTAGATGTGTAATATGCTCTGTGATTTAAGTTTCAATCCTCCAATAATTAAGTTGAGTATGAGGCAATGATTATAGGGTTGGAACTAGCTTTATCACTGGGTGACGAGCTTGTGATAATGCACAGTGATTCTCAGATTGTTGTCAATCAGATACTGCAAATATATGGAGTTAAAGGAAAAAACAATAGTGAGGTATTTGAATAAGTCTATGGATGTTATCTCTTTATTTCTTACAGTTAAGGTAGTTCGAATTCCAAGGGTGGAGAATGCCTGAGCAGATGTCCTTGCTCGGCTAGCATCGGCAACTCAGATAGAGCTCAGACGAACCATTCCAGTAGAATTTCTCACTCATAGTAGTATTGATGTGGAAGATGTCAGTATAATTTCTCTAGAATTGGGTCCTTCTTGAATGGATCCGATTAAATATTACATTAAAAAAGGCTTATTACCATCCGACCGGAAATAAACTAAGAAAATGAGGTATAAAGCAGCTAATTATTTTTTGGAGAAGGGCATCCTATATTGGAGAGGATATACTTTCTATTTACTTCGTTGTGTTCATCCAGCCAAAGTAAATGATCTAATTAAAAAAGTACATGAAGTCTCATGTGGAACTCATTCAGTCGGTCAATGATTAACACAAAGAATAGTCATGCAGGGCTACTATTGGCCGACGATGAAAGTTGATTGTGTTTATTTCATCAAAAAGTATGACAAGTGCCAAACGTTTGCTACTATCCACGGAAGATCGGGGGCTAACCTAACTCCTATCACTTCTCCTTGGTCGTTTTCTATTTGGGGAATTGGTATGGTCGGACCATTACCGACCACCAATGGAAGGTTCAAGTATTTGGTTGAAAAGGTGGATTAGTTCATCAAATGGGTAGAAACTGAGCCCTTTGGTGGATATGCCATATCAGAGGGTGTTTCGATTTATATGGAAGCATATCATATGCCATTATAGGATGCCTTATGCTTTCATCACCGACCATGGTACCCAATTTGATAACGATGAGTTTGAGGAATACTGCATCCTATCGGAAATTTAAAATCTTTATTTAGCACTTGGACATCCACAATGTAACGGTCAGATGGAAATTACTAACAAGACCCTGCTCAACCGATTGAAGAAAAGGTTGGATGATGCGAAATAAACTGCACAGTGTCCTTTAGGCTTATAGGACTACACCCAAAACAACAACAGGTGAGACTCCATACATGTTCATTTTTTGCACTGAGGTAGTGGTACCAGCTGAAATAGGTCTGTCAACTCATAAAGTGCTGAATTTTGATTCACCCAAAAATGATCTCATGAGGCGAATAGATCTAGATATTGTTGAGGAAGTCAGAGAAAATGCTGCTATCCAAATGGTTGCTTATTAACAAAGGGCTGTTAAGTTCTAAAATCGGAGGGTTAAACCGACTAACTTAAAATTGGGAGATCTGGTACTTAAGAAGGTAATCCAGAAGAACAATAAGTTGGAACCAAATTGGCACGGCCCATGTCGTATCTCAACGGTTATCCGACCAGGAACATATTGCTTGGAAAAATTGAAAGGCGAAGAAATTAAAAATCCCTGGAATGCATATCATCTTCGCAAATACTATCAGTAATTTCGTTTTATGTAATAAATCATACAATTTAATGAAGTTGCAATTTTTTACCAATTATGCTTCTTGTTTATGCTTTCTTTTTCGGAGTATGGTGTGATACCACCACTAAAATTAACTTTTTAAAGTCCTTTATAAGTATTAGTCTTAGTTCAAACTTTTCCAACTTCAAAAAAGTTTAGTTTACTTTGGAATTCTTTCTAATTCAAACTTTTCTAACTTTATAAAAGTTATTATTTCCAATTCAAACTTTTTCAACTTAAAAAAACTTTACTAATTCAAACTTTTCCAACTTCAGAAAAGTTATTCTTTTTCGTTTAAACTTTTTCAACTTCGAAAAAGTTTAACTTGCGATTATTTTCAAACTTTATGTATGATTTCTTCTTAGATAAATCAATAACAAGAAGTCACTAAAACTCCATGCATGACTTAAAGTTAAACACAAGAGGTTTTACCTGACCAAGTTAAGTACATGCGAAAACTTAGTTCAACAAAACTACTTACAGTTTTATCTAAGTGCATTAGTCGAATCTAAGGCATTAAAAATAGATTCAACCATGAATCAAGCATTTATCATTTAAGCATATTACTTAGTCGACGGGCTGATTAACTAATCATAAGACATGTTACATAGTGGGAAAGTTGATTAAAACGAATCACAAGGTTGAATAAAGACAAAAATATATAACAAGCATACTTATAGAAAAATAAGTCAATTTTATTCCAAACACTTGGTGTTACACTAAAAAAGAAAGGAAATACAAAGATTATCCTACTGAACGTTTTCCTTCAGCATTGGTCATCCCAGTAAGAGGCTCATCAAGGGTGCTCGACAAAGTAGTAGATCTAAAGTCCCTCGTATTGGTGCATTTGCTGCGACTCAACTAATCTAATAGATGTTGAGGATGAACATATTCCTCCTCTCCTTCAAGGTCGTAATCACTAATATATTTTCTGATTAAACTCTGAGGAATGGAATCAGGTGGAATCCAACTAACATCAATTTTGAAATGTGGATTCGGATATTCCAACATGCCCGGATCATGTCAGTGCCACAATTCATTTCCATATCAAGTATCTTCAGCAGTCCAAGCAAGTTCAACCAACCCCATTTATGTCCCTCCGACCTCGCCCACTCCATGTGCTTCTCTAAGTAAGTTAGGGATTCATTGTTATGGAAGTGGAAAGTTAGTCGGTCCACCCTGTCTTAGAGTTTCATGATATCCTTATCCTTTTCCTGAAGCAAAGCAACTAGGTCGGCTAATGTCTTCTTGGTTTTTTCTTCATCTATGGTTGGCCGAGCAACCATGGACTGCCTAAAAGATTGGCCAGGTGATAAGCACCCAAAAGTGTTTAATTTATGCCCCGAATAGATGCATTTTAGTTGCTCGTTTTTGATAAAATTGGCCTTATATTCCTATTTAGCTATTTCGCAGGTCAATCGGCAGTCTCATTATCAAATAGTAATAAATCAAGTCAATTGTGACAAAGTAGCGGTCAAAAGCGTTCAACGAAGAAATCAAAGTAATCGTGAAGTCCGAAGTCCATTTATGAGCTTTCTCATATTTGTTCTGATACCCTAAGCCCAGTCCCGAACCAAACCTAAGCCTAAAACGAGTCCTAGCCATCGCCCGAGCCTCGTGTGTGTTTAGTTTGTAATTTTATTATTTTTTAGATTTTTATTTAAGTCGTGTATAATTTTCTATTATTTTTATATTTTATTTGTGTGCGTATAGTTGTAAATATTAGGATCCGGATATTTTTAATCTGTGTGTCCAGTGTCTTGATGTAAACATAATAGGTGTCTTTAGTATATTAGATTTTTCTTTTATTTTCTTTTATTTATTCTTTAATTTTATTAGTTTAGGTTCACTATTATTTGATTCGCATCAAATATTGCATATTTTCGCTTGTAGACACCCCATTCTATTACCCCCAACTCTCCTTAGGTCCCTAGTACCTCCTTTCATCACTACAAACCCAGGTCATGTCCCGAGTACTGACCTAGAAGCTATCGGGCACTCCTCGGCTCAGTTTGACCAAAAAGTCAAACTCTTCATCTCGACTGAGACTGAATGAATCTTCGAAGGGCGCGGAATCCCCTTTCCAACGGGCCGCCCCGTGCGCGATTCCGACTTACCATGCGGACGAACGATCCGTTTGCGTCCGAAACTTGACCCAGAGGCCACCGGGCGCTCTCAGGGGCCTCTGTTTGACCTATGTCAACTCTTCAGCTCAACCGAGGCTGAATGAATCTTCAAAGGGCACTGAATACCCTTTCCAATGGTCCGTCCCGTGCGCGATTCCGACTTTCCATGCGGACGAACGATCCGTTTGACTCCAAGAGGTCATCAAATGCTTCCTGGGCCCGGTTGACCAAAGTCAACTCCCCAAACCGGGTCAAACTCTTTGGAATGTCGAAGTACATCTCCTAACCTTTCCAATGGTCTGCCTCGTGCGCGATTCGAACTTACCATACGGACGAACGATCCGTTTGCGTCCGAACGATTCCCCGTCCAATAGACCGTCAAATGCTTCCGAGACATATTTGACCCAAAGTCATCTCCCAAACCCGAGAGCGGTCCAAGGACTTTTAAAGGTCTCTGAATCACCTTTCCAGCGGTATGCCTCGTGCACGATTCTGACCAACGGTTTGCCTTCGGCAGCCGATTTTCTGAAAAAGCCTGAAGTGCACTACCAAATGGCAGGTTCCAGACCCTGCCTATCGGCAGGTGCCGATAGGCAGGAACGGGTCTATGCCGATCGGTAGTAACCTGAGCCTATAAAAGGAGGCCTTCACCTCATTTGCAGGGGGAGCCCAGATCTGATAAAATTCACTCTCAACGAATCCCAGAAACCTCTCTCGAAGGCAGCGTGATTTCAACTTCCAAATTCCTTTTTTACTTCCACTTTTCATCATCCTTTTCATCAAACTTGGTGAATTAGCCACTCTCCATCATCATCCAAGTGCAAGGGCTGCTCTCCAACATTCAAGATCAAGCTAAAGATCTTCAAGAAGATCCAACTTTCTCAAACTCTCTCTTAAATTCTCTTAAATTCTCAATAACTTGTTTTCTTACTTAGTACTTTTATTATCTCATCTCACACATCCTAATATACTTTTTTTATTTAGTATTATTGCACATCTCTTATTTTCATATAAATAAAACCCCAAAAAATAAGAAAAAGAGGGTTTGCTCATAAATTCCAAATAGGGATTCTCATACTTTTTCTCACACTTTTTCCACAACTAAAACACTTTTTCCACACACACTCACAAATAATAGATCCCCATTTGGATTTATGGGATAAACCCCACCCTCGTTTTGTATGAGAACTATGTGGACTTTGATGCCTTTATAGGCTACGTAGGCGTCTCGGGGTAAAACCCGAGACTCGAGTCCTTTTTTCCACTTTTTCTCTCATTTTCTATCTTCTCTAAATCCAATATTCTTATATTCTATATACTTATTCTTAGTGACGTATTATTCCATATGAGTTATCGTTCCATTATAACGATCAACGTCAGGGTAGTCGCGTAAATCTTACTTTCTAATATTATTCTTATATCTTCCTATGGATGACTCGCTTTATCTTTTCCATGATGCAAGTTGAGGATTCCTACCTCCGTTATAAATATACACATGCACACATATCACGGGGGGAAATATAAAGGAAAATAGCAAATATCCATGAGAGACCGAAAGGGCGGAATGGGTGCCTAACACCTTCCCATTTTGTAACTAAGCCTCCGAACCCTTCTCGAATCATTTTGGTTTCGCACGCACCAGTATGTCTTTCGATGCCGTCCTTCGGGGTGGCTTCCCTTTTTTCTTTTGTCTGTTTTAAGTAAAATAGACTGGCGACTCTAAATCTCTCTACATTTTTACACCACATCTCAAAAAGGACGCCGGCTGAAGCGCTCTCGAGAGGGATGCACGGGACCCGAAGGATCCTCTCCCTTCGCGCGCTCGCCCCAGCGCGGCGAGGATCGGGGATGGCCACAGTGGCGACTCTGCTGGGGATTTTCTATTTATTTTGTGGGCTTGACTCTATTTGCATTAATGCTATATTTGTTTATGTTTCCCCCATATCTGCATGTTCCCCTTTTTCCTTGTGTATCCCATGCTTATGCTTGTATTCACACACTTGTATAAATTTCTCCATGTACACTTCACACCACGCGCACCTAAGATCACATATATCCCTATGTTGCACGCATCACCTATCCATACTTGGTGTACCTTAGGTACTTATACTTTGCTCCCTGTTTAGCATAATCAAGAAAGGCATTCTCATTATAAGATACTAATAAGAGAATCATGCATGATTCACACAACATCACCAAAGAGCATTGCTATTGACCAAATTTTACCCAGTAACTGGAGGGTCACTCCGTAATGGGCGCTGGTCCGGCAGGTCGCAGTTAGCCTAAGCGATATGACTCTCACCTTCCATTGGCCAAGTACCTTCGACGTATATCTAACGGTTCCCCCGCATCATACCGCTTGATCGAAGTCATGACGGGAGGTATATCGCAGGGAATTCGTTCACGTACGCCGAGTATATTGAATTCACTCTCACACGTACCGTTCCCACGAGGTATATGGTGAGGCAATTCACGTCCACTCAGGTATATCAAATGGCTTATCCACACGTACCGATTGCCTACAAGAGCAAGACGTATATCGTGGAAGTCACGCCAAAGGAGGGAACCCATGCCGATTCACCCAACCAACTGCATACCCGCATATAGGTGTCAAACCTAGGACACGCACTTTAGATTACCGGTTTTAAACCAAAACTCTATCGAAATTTCGGGTCGGCCCGCCACCTAATTTTCGTGCATTTTTAAAACGGGACCCTGTCCGTGAGCCTGGTTACAAGTCCAAACCGTAGCTTTGCATATGTTGAAAACCCCACTTTTCCAGGCTCGGATCCTGTCCGGCATTGCATTTAGGAAAATTAAATACAAGTGAGAACATAATAATCATGCTGAGTTCCGTCTCCAAAAACATTTTTCCCTTCTTTATCAAAAATCCAAAAATATTTCTCCCTTCTTTATCAAAAATCCAAAAATAGTTCTTCCTTTTTTTCTCAAAAATAAATCTCATCCTACTCCTTCTCAGGTCGATTGCAAGCCCTTGGCCTGGCTCCCTATTGGATTCGGTCTTCAGTCAAATCACCTCGGAGTTTCGTCCGTTCCTCTACTACTTCTTCCGAGTTCGGTATCCGTCCACTTTCCATGGAGAATACAGATCAAGTACCAGTCATACAGTCGGATCTGACGACAGTCTTAGCTCAACTTGTGTCCAAGATTGACAACCTCCAAACTGAGGTCCGAGAAATGCAACGAAACCAAGTTCCTATTCCTCTAGAGCCTAAGGCCCTATTACCTCGTGCTATGGGTCCACCCGAGCCTATCTGGGTTCTGGAAGAATATCCACACGCTCCACGTGCCCCTCCTGCCAATGGGCCGCCGCCTGCCCAGCTTCCTATGCCAAATATTGCCCAGCCTGTGGCTAACATGCCTGTGGTCGTTGATCCGAAAGAAGAAGAGTTGAATAAAGTCAAAGAGGATCTCAAGATGCTCACCAAGAAGTTTGACCAAGTCAGGATCTCTGGGAATTACATGGACTATACCCACATGTCTCCTTATCCTAAAGCGAGGTTACCCGACAAATTCAAGATGCCGAATATCGAGAAGTTCGGAGGGAGTGGACCCCTAATTGTTCATCTTCGCAGTTATCATCGTTCTATGACTCTACTAGGGGCTTCGGAAGAAGTGATGGCCCAATTGTTTCAGCAAACTTTGAAGTATAGTGCCCTCCGATGGTTTTTATCTCTTGAGGAATCCAGAATTCGTAGTTGGGAGGATGTAGCCCGAGAATTCATGTCGTAATATAAATACAACGAAGAGCTTGAGGTCACCCGTCGTGATTTAGAGCTGCTCAAACAGAATCCTGGGGAATCAGTCAGTAACTTCATAACCCGGTGGAGAGAGCAAGCAGCTACCATGACTAATCGACCATTCGAGGAAGAACAGGTCAGCATAGTGAAGAAGAACTTCTTGCCCCATGTCCGAGAGACGATGGGAGGACAATACTATCCCCACTTTTGAGCTCTCAGGGAAGCTGGAGTGGAAATCGAGGAAAGCCTTGTTAAAATAGAGGTTGAACCGAAAAAGGTGTCCGGACAGTTCACCCCTAGAAAGTATGACAAGCCTGCCAGTGCTACAGTCTCAACCATCAACAACATCTCTCAACCAACCACATCATGGGCACCAGAAAGTTATCCTGCCCCCATCCGAAGGGAATACACTGAGCTCCATGCTCCCCTCTCCAAAGTTTACCAAGCCCTGTTAAGCCGAAACCTCATCAAACCATTGGATTCACGTCCGTTGCCAAATCCACTCCCAAGAAATTTTAAGATCGATGCTCATTGCGCCTTTCACCAAACTGCTGGCCATACCACCGACCAATGCTTTCACCTTCGAAACATAATCCAATATCTCATTGATCGGGGTACCATCGCCCCACCAGCCAATCCTAAGCCAAACACTACTCATAATCAACTTCCGAATCATGCCAACGCCCTCTTCTTATAAGAAAACCCAGATTTCGATCCCTCAACTCAAATCACACCCATATACTCTCCTAAACCTCTTCAAGTTTGCCCATATTTCCTCCTACACCCTACTAGCCTCGTTGATCAGGCACTGTCACTCCTTACCAGAGCATACATCGATGTCCGTACCCGTTCTGAAAATGGAAGTATGGAATTGTCAGAGGTGTTAAACCAACTCCTAGAGTTTGGGCTGAAATTGCCCTCACAGATGGTCATCGATTGTCAGAAGTTCAGCACACTGTTATTGGAGGCACGAAAGTGGGCTCGAGATTCAGACAAGTGGGTGGTACCAACCGACGAAGTCAGCTTGGATGATGTTGTCCAGACTATGGCAGAATTATTAGGGCAAACCAACAGCATTTGCAGTATCACTGGGTTACTTGACACTTTGACGCTACAAGGGCGTTTGGTCCCTTCAATCACACATATCCCCACAGAATGGGAGAACTTGTATGAAGAAGCCGTTGAAGTTGTGGAATGCATCGACTTTATATGGAAAGACAAAATTGTTACCATCGGATGGGGGGAGAATTCAAAGATTCGAGTGAAAAACAAGCTTCAGAAAGAGCCGGCCCAATAGCCGACATATGTGCGATCATCTCATTTGAAGAACTCCTCGGAGAAATAAATAGGGTGGCAGAACAACCTGAGATTGACGAGGAAATGGGATTCGTGTTCTTTCCTACTTCAGTAAATCACATGACCAGATCAGGGAGAGATTACCAAGTTCCAAGCTCACTACCAGCAAATGACAAGGGGAAGGGTGTTAAAAACCTACCTATGCCAGAGATGACCATTGAGGAGAGCAAGATCCTCGATCAACTGAAGAAAACTCAAGCTAACATCACTCTATGGGGGCTTTTCATATCTTCCTAGCTGCACAGAAATACTTTAATCAAATTGCTCACTGGACCCATAGTTCATCCTTCTACCACACCAGAAGAGGTGGTAAATCTGGTCGAATCCTTGACCTCTACTCGAATGCTATCATTCTCTGAAGAAGAAATCCCCAGAATTAGGCCAAATCACAATCATGCACTCAACATCTCCGTCGAAGTTATGGGGAAGGTCGTGCCACTCTCCCTTATCGATAACGGATCCGCCTTGAATGTTTGCCCTCTGAGAACCTTCAAGTGTTTAGGCCTGAAAGAAAGCGACCTCGCTCCAACCTCCGTCGCCATACGTGCCTACGATAATACCCGTCGGGAGGTGATGGGCTCCATAAAACTTGTAATAGGTATTGGCCCTATAAAGCCCGTCGTTGAATTCTAAGTCATAAACATCCCAGCTTGTTTCAACCTGTTGCTCGGACGCCCCTCGCTCCACAATATCAAGGGTGTGTCTTCCTCACTCCATCAGAAATTGATGTTCTTCGCTGACGGGTGAGTCATCACCATTTTAGGCGACGACGGAAATGTCGAGGGTGCAAGCACCAGTAGTCCAATCCTTGAGATACAGCACGGATCAAATGATATGCTCCTATCAGGATTCCGAGTTGATCCACTCTTACTCCCGGCGAGGAACGGTTTAAAAGAAAGGGTTTGTCCAGAATATGACCCTCATGGCAATGTCAATGTGATTCAGATGTTTAGAAACATGCACTTCATGCTCGGACTGGGACTAGGGCAAAGACAGCAAGGGATAATCGAGCCCATCGAACTAAAGAAAGCTTTCCCTCCTTGTGGCTTGGGGTATCAACCATCAGAACAAGAGCTCATAATGATCCACCAGTCTCAACCAAATAGAAGATTAGACTACATCCGAACTATCTCAGACTCCTTAAATGTATGATTCATCATAGAAGGCGAAGACTTCCCCTTTTGCTATTTTCCAGAACCATGGTATGACCACGCAGATAAGAAGATAAAGCCTGGAATGGAGATCTTTTTCCAAGACGGCTACCCATGGGCCGAAAGTTTCCAACATCGAGTACAACCGCTCATCGAAGATACCGAAGAGACTGAGGAAGGTGATTTCGAAGATTCCTTCAACTTACAGATACTGGGGATGGCACTCTGCGTGGTTCATTCAGGTACTACATCAATGGACCCATCCCGTCTGATTAAAGCTGCTGATACACCTCTCCATAACTTGCATGCTGCACCAGTTCTACCTCTTGAAATCCGCCCTAACCCCAATGTTTACCCTATTTCTTCTTCTGTTGTCTATCCTTGTTCAAATGTAATCGAGACCTCTTTTGACGAGGTTCTCAATGTTGTTTTTCCTATCAATGAAATAAACGAAGATTTTGAGTATCTTGTTGTGCCTTACATTAATTGTTTAGATTCTAATCAAACTTTTGATGATGATGATTTTGCAAATGAACAATTCTTAACTGATCTAAATAAGGTTAATAATAAACAACATAACCGCATTCAAGTTAACGAAGAAGATACTGTTGTTATTAATCTCGGTTCTAATAGCCAACTGCCCCTTGATGAGCATGAGCGTGCACAACTCGAAGAATTATTGAAGGAGTTCGTGGATGTCTTCTCATGGTCGTATGATGATATGCCCGGCATTGATCCTGAAATAGCTCAGCACGAGATCCCCACTCTCCCAGATTACAAGTCGGTTAAACAAAAATTGAGAAAGCTTCGCACCGAATGGTCGCTCAAGGTCAAAGAAGAGGTGGTCAAACATTTGAATATGGGCTTCATTCGAGTGATCGAATATCCCACATGGCTAGCCAACATTGTACATGTGTCGAAATCAGGGGGAAGGTTCGAATGTGTGTAGGTTACCGAGATTTAAACAAGGCTTCTCCAAAGGATGACTATCCGCTACCCAATATCGACATGATCGTGGACAACACAGCCAGTCATGCTCTCAAGTCATTCATCGACGGGTTTGTCGGATACAACCAAATCAAGATGCACCCCGACCACCAAGAAAAAACTGCATTCATCACCCCATGGGGAACCTTTTTCTACACCGTTATGCCATTCGGTCTCAAGAATGCTGGGTCTACCTACCAAAGGGCTGCCACAACCATCCTGCACGATCTGATTCACAAGGAGGTCGAGGTTTATGTGGATGATATGATTATCAAGTCCAAAACTAGAGAAGTTCATGTTCCCGCTCTCCGAAAGTTCTTCGAACGACTGCGACAGTATCAGATGAGACTCAATCCACAAAAGTGTGTCTTTGGCGTTACAAAGGGATAACTCTTAGGATTCATGGTCAGCGAGAAGGGGATAGAAGCAGATCCTGCAAAACTGAAGGCCATACTTGAGATGCCACCACCCCGAACAGAGAAAGAAGTCCGAGGTTTTCTTGGGAAACTGCAATATATCAGCCGGTTCATCAGCCAGCTAACCTCCATCTGTGAATCGATCTTCAAGCTCCTCCGAAAGGATTTAACCAAGATTTGGAATGAGGCCTGCCAAAAAGCTTTTGACCGAATCTAACAATACCTGACCCAACCTCCAGTGCTCATGCCACCACAGTCTGGTCTCCCTTTGCTCCTATACCTAACCATAACCGACACTACAACTGGGGTTTTGTTAGCCCAATACCTTGAGGACTCTCGTAAAGAAAGAGCCATCTACTACGCCAGTCACAAATTAGCCGGGTGCGAGATCAACTACACTGCCTTGGAGAAGGCATGTGTCGCACTTATCTGGGTCACCCAAAAGTTGTGACACTACATGCTCGCCTTCCCCATCAAACTTGTATCCCGAATAGACACCATCAAATACCTGCTTGAGAAACCTGCCTTATCCAGTCGAATGGCCCGATGGTTTATTCTCCTAACTGAATTCAACATCGTATGCGTCACGCAGAAAGGCATTAAAGGAAGAGCCATCTCTGACTACCTCGCCGATTACCCTGTAGAAGAAGCAGATGTTCGGGTCTCTGAATTCCAAGATGAAAATATCCTCTGCACCACTCAAGACCGCCTTCAATGGAAAATGTTCTTTGACGGCCCTGCCAATAAAAATGAATATGGCATTGGGATACTTCTAATCGACCCAGATGACTCCCACACTCCCATCACCATTAAATTGGATTTCCCTTGCACCAACAACATGACGGAATATGAGGCATGCACAATGGGCCTCAAAGTTGCTCTCAAAAAAGGTATTCAATACCTTGATGTCTACGGGGATTCTTCCCTCATTATCGGTCAAGTGCTCAGAAAATGGAAAGTCAAGGACGAAAAGCTCCAACCCTTTCATGCCCAATTATAAGAGTTAGCCTCCCGATTCTGAGATACCACCTTCCATTACCTACCCCGAGCAAAGAATAACCTAATCGATGCTCTCGCTACTTGGCCTCCATGGTCGACATGCCCGAGGGAATAACAATAACCCCCTTCCTAGTTTAAAAGCAAGACAAGCCGACCCATTGCTACCATATTGATCTTTTCTCCACCGAAGATCCCGAACTAGACGATTGCTGGTACTATGATATCTGGTGCCTCCTCAAACATGGTAGATATCCCGAGGGTTCCAACAAGAAAGATCGAACGACTCTCCGAAGACTGGCCGCATAGTAAATCATCTGTCATAAAGCTCTACTTAAGAGGAACTTCGATGGAACTCATCTACACTGTATCGCAGGGGCTGAGATTGAGAAAATAATGCAGAAAATCCACAGCGGGGAATGCGAACCCCACATAAATGGTCATATGCTTGCCAAGAAGATCATCCGACAGGGATATTACTGGACCACCATAACCTAGGATTGCACCGCCTACGTCCGGAGATGCCTCAAATGCTAACAATTCTCCAATATTCAACACCTGCCTCCGCGAGAATTATACAACATGACCTCTCCCTGGCCGTTCTCCACCTGGGGTATCGACATCATAGGGAAGGTTACACCAAAGGCTTTAAATGGACATGAGTTCATCCTAGTCGCCATCGATTACTTCACCAAATGGGTCGAAGCTGAGTCATACACAGTACTGAACGCCAAGAAAGTGGCCAAATTCCTCAAGAAAAACATCATTTGCCGATATGGGGTCCCGCACGAGCTGGTGTCAGATAAGGGGTTGCATTTCGAAGCAGAAGTCAAAAAAGTAGTCAACGAGTACGGGATTCATAGACACAAATCTTCTCCCTACCGGCCTCAGACCAATGGTACAGTTGAAGCCGCCAATAAAAAACTCAAAGCTATCATCATCAAGATGATCGAAAGTTGTAGGGATTGGGCCGATCGGATCCCGTACGCCCTCTGAGGCTATCGAACCTCAATTCGAACCTCTACTGGGGCTACCCCTTACACCTTGGTCTACAGCATGGAAGCAGTCCTACCTATGGAGCTGGAAATACCCTCGCTACGCGTCATACTCGAAGGCAAAGTTAGCGAAGAAGACTGGTGCCAAAGCCGTCTTGATGAGCTAGCCCTCCTAGATTAAAGAAGATTAAAAGCTCTTTACCACATACAGGGGTACCATCGCCGAATATCGCGATCATTCAACATGAAAGTCAAGGACCACGGTGTCCGGGAGGGGGATTTATCCCTCAAAGAGATAATAGAACCCATCTGGGACCCCAGAGGGAAATTCAAGCCCAATTGGAGCGGCCCCTACATTGTGAAGAAAATCTTATCCGGCGGTGCCGCCATGCTCACTGACCTAGATGGGGAAGAGATGGCTCGTCCAATCAATCTGTACCGTCTCAAGAAATTCTACTCCTAGTCTGAAATCTCGGCGCGCTATGACTCTTCTCATCCCCCTTCTATTCTAAAAAAAAAAAATCTTCATTTCCCTTTACCTTGAACTACGTGGCCCTGATCCTCTGCAAAAAACTATTTTCAAACAGATAAAAAACTTTTTAAAAATCCAAGAGGTACGTAGGCAGCTCATACACCTCACATGAGTGCGGCCCTTTCTTTTTTCACAAAATACTATTCTTTTCTTACCTCCGAGAACGGCGGTTCATTTTAAAAATATACTTGAACAAAATGATTATGTATGCCTTAGCGATCGGTGTAGATAACTAAAAATTACAAAATTCATCGAAAGGCACATCTAGATGATCAGAAACTTATTTATTTCATTAATAAGAAAATTCAGCACGGATTACATAAGAAAAAGGAACGGATAACTCCCTTTCCCTTACTACCATAAAAAGCCAAATAAAATCCCCACATCTGTCATCCATTACATAAATAAACTCTCCAAGAGTCCTACCCATAGCTACCAGAGGAGCCTGCACCCTCATCATCTACATCTTGAGGTCCCCAAGTTTCCCCTGCCTGAATAGAGTGCCTCAAACACGCCATGGACCGATAAGCCCGAACCATCTTCGAAAAGATCACAACACCCCCTTCCATGGTGTCGGATAAAACAAACCATCTTTGTCCAGTCTCCACTGCCAACATCTTGCTGACTACTTTCCTCCACAACCACTTCATATAATCTTTGAGGACATGCCAAGCTTTTTCGACAGATTGGGAAGGACGGATCGACGGACGCCAATTTTCCCACAGAGACCCAAGCAACAGACGTAAGCGCTCATTCAAATCTTCTACCGGAAAGAAACTTGAGATCCGAGGGGGCACGACCTGGGCCCAGCCAAATTGGCGAAGAAGCGGCTAAGGGAAATAAAATGAGGTCTGCCTGAGACCAACCAGCAGCACATATGAATACTCTTCTAGCTCCAGAACAGGCTGCAACTGTCCCCACCAAGGCACTGACCAATACAGACCACGAGCCCCATATTCCACATGCCAATTCTCCCAGTTCTCAACATACAGGCCAATGCTGATGAAGTAGCGTGAAAAGAAGTTGGGTATGGCCGACAAGGGATACTCTGGAGAAGTCGTTAGGCAGAATCTCTCAGACAACCATATAAACAGCATCACAGGGCTACCCCTCAAAAAGTCAGAACGACCTTCTCTCCAGGCATCCAGGTCATTCAGGGTCTTCACCAATATCATCGCTGCAGGATTGCGACGGTATGACATCCATGAGGTAATGGCTGCGAGCTGCGGGTCCACCTGCAGTTCTCCAGTCATCAGCAGCAATTTGGAAACCAGACCCAGAACAACGACTCCAGCATAGCCAGCATCACCTATTTCCCGTAAATGCACAGACTGCAGCACCGCCGGGAGGGAGATCATTCCTCCAGCAACCAATGATCTAGTCGCCGAAGGCGAAATATGAAGAAGCACGGCCAACAAATCCCTGGTAGAGCGGGAAAATTCAGGCAAAGCTGCAGCAACACTGGGATAGACACCCAGTATGGCAAAAAATTCCTCGTAGGTAGGACAAACTTCTTCCAACCCAAAGCGGAATACATGGTCTTCAGGGTACCAGAATTATACCGTCGCTGTCAGCACGTTCCACTCAAGAGGCCGATTGCGCCACAGGGAGACTCGACGCATGTTGAAAGCATCGTAGTCGACATTATAAGAGCACATTGCTTCCAAGTCTTCGAGGTAGTTGACAAACTCAATGCTACCAGGGAGAGCCATCTTGCAAGGCTAAGAGATAGTGGGCAAGTAAGTAAAGATGCAAAGGTGTGAGGAAAACACTCCACCCTTACCACTTTTTATACTTAAGAACTCTCACAAGAGACACAATCCCTGCAGAAATCGAAGGGAATCCTACCCCACAAGGTACCAAAGGCTGAAGAGGGTACCAATCAAAGCTTTGAATTGATGGGACTTAACTGAACTGCCGATAGGCAGGTCAGGGTTCTTGCTGATCGGCAACCCCCCCATTTTTAGAAATTTCCCTCTTTTCCTCTTTTGTCAAATCAGAAAACTCAATAAAAATAAATTGATATTCTCAACAAAATTTCAAAATCCCCTTTTCTCCTTATAAAATTTCCCTTTTTTTTAATCAAAAACTTTACTTCAAAAAAATCCCAAAAATATTCCTTTTTACGGTCTCAGCAGCAAAGTAAAAAACGCATGTGCTTGCATTCATCATTAAATAAAAGATAATAAAAAAACTCCATTGCATTGCATCAATTTGTGTTATGTGTTCCATCAATTTTGCAGGAAATAAAAAGAAAAAGCAAAAAAAAAAACGGGACTCGGCCCGAACCCACATTCTCTCTCTCTCTCTCTCTTAAGAGCTTCCACCCCTGCGGCTTGCTCTCTTCCCCCTACGGCGAGACGATGCGCCACCACTACCCGAGTCCGAGTCCTCTTCGAACGAAGCAGATGGCACCAAGCAAGAAGGAACAGGAACCGCATCCCGAATATGAGAAGTCGTCGAAGATATCCAGTCTCTGAGGTCCCTTAGCCAAGTGGTCGACACCCGAACTTGCTGCAAGGAAAGGCCAAATCAGTATCAAAGCATAAATGACCAAAACTGAAAAGAAAGAAAGAGAGGAACATAAAAGTATACCGCAGGTCGAAGGACCTCCTCTGTCAATACCAACTCCTCCGGATCCATCGCATGAGGACGGTGCAACATAGGCACCATCCTTCCATCAGCCCGCTGAATGTTGTACAAAGGGGTATGCAACCGCACAAAAGGAACCTCTGAGGTCGCCGCCGCCGCCGATGAACCAGCGCCGCTGTGGGAAGAACCCACCGCCCGACTCGAACCCGCGGGAAGGAAAGGCAGGGCATCATATATGCTGGGCGCCATCAACCAGCTCGTCACAAAGTCCATATAATCATACGGCGCAGCTGTATCGGTGTATAATAAGTAGGACTCGTTGATCATCGCCGCGATCCTCTCATCCTCCGACAGCATTCGCTCCTGCCTCATAGACATAGAAGGTTGCACAGGTGGCACCACCACCTCCTCCTCGGTAATCTAACGAACCACCCTCTCCCCGAGATACCAGGAATGGCCGAACTCATGCACCAGTAAATAGCTCATCCGCGCGTTCACCTCAGTCGCCCCCGTATCCTGAATGGCTGTCCCCCAGGGATAAAAGGTCACCTGAAAATCTCCAAGCGAGCATAAATCAATACAAGATCAGAAGGAGCAAAAACTAAGATTGAAATGGAAAGAGTCCTACCCTACCACTGGTCAGGTCATTCAAGACCTGACGCACCGCCTCCAGGGAGAGAGATCCCTTCGACTGCCGATTGGCCTTACGCCATCGATACAATCGACAGAAGTCCCCAACAGTGTCATCCTTCAAAGCGATCAGCGGGGTATTGCACCTAATCACCTCGTAGAACCACATCTGAATTCACAAACAAAAAGATGATGCATAAGGAAAAATACGAATGAATGAAAGGAAAATGCGAATGCATGAAAGGAAAATGAGAGTGCATGAAAAGAAATGCGCAAACTGAAGAATACCTCAAGAAGGTACGTGGCCCCAGTAAAGGTCTGCCGACAGCACCGGCTGAATTCATCCAGAGAGGAGTAAAGAGTCGCCAAGGTCAGACTCCCCCAATCATAGAAAGGGATGTTCCAAAACATCCTCAAGTACGACAGAAACCATAAATGGACGACGTCGTCGCTCGACGCCACCATGAAACCTCCCAATACCAGCGGAATAAATAACCGAGCCATCTGCCTCACTTGCAGACCGTCCTCCACATCAATCACCCTGCTCAGCAGAACATCCTTCAGCAGGGACAGCCGGATAGAATCCCTAGAAACTATCCTCCCTACATCACCAAGTGCCGCACGCACAGCCTCCGGTCTCACCCGTAAAGAGCGATCCACCTCTATCTGCTCTCCATCATAATCTAGTCCCAGCATCTGCTGCACGTCTATGGGAGTCACAGTCATCTCCCCGAAGCCGAAATGGAAGTGTGGTTAGTACCCACCACCTCTCTCCCAAAGCGCACAAGACCACTGTCGAACGAGGCGCCTCAACCAGCACCGATGCCAACCGCCCAAAACCCGCTGATGATACCATCCAACACACCACAGGTGGGAGATGCTCCCAGACATCCCTGAGCCCCGTTGTCCCACGGACACGCATGTTCTTCAAAGAAATATCAGACTGGCAAAAAGGAAAAGTCTCATCAAAAGTCAAGAAAGAAAGAAAAATCACCAAAAAGAGAAGAATGCCAAAGGTGGTTACTTACATAACCGTCGGGACTCACTCTCGAAGAGCGATGACGCGATGGCTCCCGCAGCAAGGTCCGCTCATCCGCAACAGGCTCAAACGTATCAAAAGAGTTCTCACTCCCCAAAGCAAGAGGCGCCCTAGCCCTCCACTCCACATTCGCCTAGTCATCAACAGTCAACCACTCCCGGTGGACTGCAGTGCTCACAAAAGCGGCTATTTCTTGAAGATAAAAATGCTAGAAAGATTTGTAGAAGAATCGCGGGGAGAGAGAAAGCAAAGAAGTTGTGAAAAAATGAGGGGATTCGCCCCGTTTATATAGGATGCCAAGCACCATGTCGATCGGCACCTCCCCATACCATACCGATCGACACTGACCCCTTGCCTTCCCGAGGTAGCCCAAAAGTCCGTGCCACTGCCGAATGGCGCCCTTCATACTATGCCGACCGGCACCCCCCTTAAATTTCGTACAGAAATTCCCAGAAAATACCAGAAAGCCTCGAAAAATTCCCGGAAAATTCCTAAAAATCCCAGGAAGGATTTAAAGCCTTTTCACTAAGAAAACTTCACGTTCCCTCAAGCGGAATCCCTCCTTCCCAGCAAAATCCTCAAAAACCAAGTGAAAACTCCTCCCGGTAAAGATCCGGAGGATCTCTAAGGATCACCTGATCACTTCCCCAGCGGAATTCTCTTACATCGCTAAAATTGGTTATCCTCCCCCGCAAGGTCTCCTAGTGAAACAAAAGCTTCCACAGCTATCAGCTCCCCAGCTCAAATCAAAATCACAAAAGCACTTTCCCCGACAAAATTAAAATCCAATCTTTATCCACTCTTTAGGTCAAAATTGACCTCGGTCTTGGATCGTCACCTGAGTTGGGTCAGAATTGACCCCGGTCCTCGGTCGTCACCATTCGTTAGGTCAGAATTGACCTCGGTCTTGGATCGTCACCTGAGTTGGGTCAGAATTGACCCCGGCCCTCGTTCGTCACCATTCGTTAGGTCAGAATTGACCTCGATATTGGATCGTCACCTGAGTTGGGTCAGAATTGACCCCGGTCCTCGGTCGTAACCACTCTTTAGGTTAGAATTGACCTCGGTCTTGGATCGTCACCTGAGTTGGGTCAGAATTGACCCGGGTTCTTGGTCGTCACCACTCTTTAGGTCAGAATTGACCTCGTTCTTGGTTCGTCACATGAGTTGGGTCAGAATTGACCCCGGTCCTCGATCGTCACCATTCGTTAGGTCGGAATTGACCTCGATCTTGGATCGTCACCTGAGTTGGGTCTGAATTGACCCCGGTCCTTGATCGTCACCATTCTTTAGGTCAGAATAGACCTCGGTCTTGGATCGTCACCTGAGTTGGGTCAGAATTGACCCCGGTCCTCGGTCGTCAGCACTCTTTAGGTCAGAATTGAACTCGGTCTTGGATCGTCACCTGAGTTGGGTCAGAATTTACCCCGATCCTCGGTCGTCACCACTCTTTAGGTAAAAATTGACCTCGGTCTTTGATCGTCACCTGAGTTGGGTCAGAATTGACCCCGGTCCTCGGTCGTCACCATTCGTTAGGTCAGAATTGACCTCGGTCTTGGATCGTCACCTGAGTTGGGTCAAAATTGACCCCGTTCCCCAATCGTCACCACTCTTTAGGTTAGAATTTACCCCGGTCTTCGGTCGTCACCACTCTTAGGTCAGAATTGACCTCGGTTATTAGATCTTCACTCTAAGCCCGCAGATTCGGCTTTAACCCTCAAAATTGGTCACCCCCCCAACACCACTTTAGGTCCTCAGAATCGACCTAAACCTTTTATCATCATTCCATCACCAGCACACTCCTTAGGTCCTCAGAATCGGTCTCGACCTTCTGAATCGGTCATACTCCCTCGAAAGCATCATGTGGTGTCTATTCGATGGTCATTATGTATTCCAAACTCGCCCATCGAGGGGCTCTATAGACACCCCATTTCGTTACCCCCAACTCTCCTTAGGTCTCTAGTACCTCCCTTCATCACTACAAACCCAGGTCATGTCCCGAGTACTGACCTAGAAGCTATCGGGCACTCCCCGGCTCAGTTTGACCAAAACGTCAAACTCTTTATCTCAACTGAGACTAAATGAATCTTCGAAGGGCGTGGAATCCCCTTTCCAACGGACCGCCCCGTGTGCAATTTTAACTTGCCATGCGGACAAATGATCCGTTTGCGTCCGAAACTTGACCCAGAGGCCACCGGGCGCTCTCAGGCTCTGTTAGACCTATGTTAACTCTTTAGCTCGACCGAGGCTGAATGAATCTTCAAAGGGCACTGAATACCCTTTCCAACGGTCCGTCCCATGTGCGATTCCGACTTTCCATGCGGACGAACGATCCGTTTGACTCCAAGAGGTCGCCGAATGCTTCCCAGGACCGGTTGACCAAAGTCAACTCTCCAAACTGGGTCAAACTCTTTGGAATGTCGAAGTATATCTCTAAACCTTTCCAACGGTCTGCCCCGTGCACGATTCGAACTTACCATACGGACGAACGATCCGTTTGCGTCCGAATGATTCCCCGTCCAATGGACCGTTAAATACTTCCGAGCCATATTTGACCCAAAATCAACTCCCAAACCCGGGAGCGATCCAAAGGACTTTCAAAGGTCTCTGAATTACCTTTCCAACGGTATGCCTTGTGCATGATTCTGACCAATGGTTTGCCCTCGGCAGTCGATTTTCCGAAAAAGCCTAAAGCGCACTACCAAATGACAGGTTCCAGACCTTGCCTATCGGGAGGTGCCGATAGGCAGGAACGGGTCTATGCCGATCGACAGTGACCTAAGCCTATAAAAGGAGGCCTTCACCTCATTTGTAGGGGGATCCCAGATCTGATAAAATTCACTCTCAACGAATCCCAGAAACCTCTCTTGAAGGCAGCGTGATTTCAACTTTCAAATCCCTTTTTTACTTCCACTTTTCACCATCCTTTTCATCAAACTTGGTGAATTAGCCACTCTCCATCATCATCCAAGTGCAAGGGCTGCTCTCCAATATTCAAGTTCAAGCTCAAGATCTTCAAGAAGGTCCAACTTTCTCAAACTCTCTCTTAAATTCTCAATAACTTGTTTTCTTACTTAGTACTTTTATTATCTCATCTCACACATCCTAATATACTTTTTTTATTTAGTATTATTGCACATCTCTTATTTTCATATAAATAAAACCTAAAAAAATAAGAAAAAGAGGGTTTGGTCATAAATTCCAAATAGGGATTTATATTTTTCCCACACTTTTCCTAATATACTTTTTCTCACACTTTTCCCACAACTAAAACACTTTTTCCACACACACATACACAAACTCACAAATAAGAGATCCCCATTTAAATTTATGGGATAAATCCCACCCTCGTTTTGTATGCGAACTATGTGGACTTTGATGCCTTTATAGGCTATGTAGGCGTCTCGGGGAAAAACCCGAGACTCGAGTCCTTTTTCTCTCATTTTCTATCTTCTCTAAATCCAATCTTCTTATATTCTATATACTTGTCGTTAGTGACGTATTATTCCATATGCTTTATCGTTCCACTATAACGATCAACGTAAGGGTAATCGCGTAAATCTTACTTTCTAATATTATTCTTATATCTTCCTACGGATGACTCGCTTTATCTTTTCCATGATACAAGTTGAGGATTCCTACCTCCATTATAAATATACACATGCACACATATCATTGGGGGAAATATAAAGGAAAATAGCAAATATCCATGAGAGACCGAAAGGGCGGAATGGGTGCCTAACACCTTCCCATTTCGTAACTAAGCCTCCGAACCCTTCTCGAATCATTTTGGTTTTGCACACACCAGTATATCTTTGGATGCCATCCTTCGGGGTGGCTTCCCTTTTTTCTTTTGTCTGTTTTGAGTAATATAGACTGGCGACTCTAAATCTCTCTACATTTTTACACCACATCTCAAAAAGGACGCCGACCGAAGCGCTCGCGGGACCCAAAGGATCATCTCCCTTCGCGCGCCCGCCCCACCGCGGTGAGGATCGGGGACGGACACACCGCTCGTTATCTTTATGCATTCTAGCACTTTTACGGTCCTTAATGCCTATATTTATGCTCATTAACTAGATAACCTTGGATTTGGAGATATACATGTTTTGCAGGGGTTAATTGTGCTTTTGTAGGTATTGGAACGCTAAAAATGAGGATTCGTTGCATTTAGGAGAAGTTCCGTCGTCGGATGCTACTTCAAGGGAATTTTAGTCAATTCACATTTCATCTTAGGCTCATGGAATTTCCACGGATGCGTAGTTCGTTGAACAAGCTTCGTGTGGCCGTAAACGGTGCGCGATTTCGAGTCCGGACAGTGAAGTTATGGCCAATTCCGTTTGTGGACTTTTCCCCCTCTTTATGGACCAAGGATTGTTGAGAAACAGAGTACCGGTCGACCACGGTTTGAGATTTTACCGTGGGAAGGAGACAATGCACTTATATAAGAGGGACCGGTCAATCGCGCCCCTGCGACCGGTCGACCGGTGATTGCAGATATTTTGGGATATTTTCTTTTCTTTTCTTTTTCCTCTTTTTTCTTTCCCACTTACTATTTAAACCAATTTTTGGTTTCTTATTCAGATATACTTAGTTTAGAATAGTTGTAGAGAGTTTTTAGCTTAGGGTTTGTGGGATTTGAAGAGTTTGGCTTTGATTCTTCTTGGTTTGACACCCAATTGGGTTGTAAGTTACACTATTCATCTTCCCTACCATTTAATATAGTTGTTTTCCTTTATTCTTGCTTTGCAGATAATTTACAAGCTTTCTAATTGAGGTTTACATGCTTTCTTTACTCTCTTTCTAGTATAAATTTACCGCATTTATTTGCTCGCTTTATTTATCGCATTTTTATGATGCTTTCTAGGTAATTTAAATTAGGTTGTGCTTGAATTGAACTCACTCGAGTTGACATGTTGCTTGGCCTTGCTGATGGTGTTTACGGGTCTATTTCGGGTTCGTTGTCCTAGTTATTGCGCCTAGGAGATTTGACGGGGCATATCATGTAAGTCCCGTGCTTACGACCTTTTGTGCGTAATTTTCGGGATATTTGTTAACGTCAACATCATATTAGGCTTTTATGCGGATTTAGGGGCATGACAACCCTTGGTTCAATTAACTGTCGAAACGAGATGCATTCTAAATAACTCGTCGACCCATGTATCCATTTTATACAAATTAACTCGGGTGAGGGATATTCGACGCAACCTATAGTTTACTCACTTTGTTAATTTAGATTCATTTTCCCTCGCCTAGATTAATCATTTCACTTTTATGCATCTTTTTTAGTTTGTAATCACCTTTTTCCCTTTTATTGCGGAATATTAAATCACTTAAATTCTAGCAACTCGTCTCTGTGGATTTTTGATACCCGGACTTGGCCGCTATACTCCCTTTTTGAGTGTAGTCATAAGTTTAGGTTTTTGTATTAAGGCTGTGAACAGAAAATAACGACTGTGCATTTTACACGCGCACACTTCTCGCGCATTATCAAAATGGCGTCGTTGCCGAGAACTTGTTTGTTTTAGACTTTATTTGATTTAATATTTCATAGTATTTTCTTTCTATTTGTATTATTTGCTAATCTTTTTGCAGGACTTCCACATTTGAGCACTTAGAAACGCTCGATTTTTTCCCGTGCGCACCTACTTTGTGGAATCCGCCACTTCGAGCCATTTTTTGGGGTAAGCATGTTTTATTCTAATTCTTTTGGTAATCCTTGTTATAATCCTAAAAATTCTCATAAGCCTATGACTTTCGGTGAATACTTAGAATCCCAAAGTATAAAAAATTCAAATATGACTTTGGGCCAGTATAATGAAAGTCAAAATTTAGGTTAATGGAATTTTGATGATGATGATAATGATTTTGGGCCTTTACCTCCTTATAATAGGAATTTTGAAACGAATTCGAATAGTTTTCAAAATTCCTATCATAATGAGTTTTCGTTTAAGTCCGATGGTAATTTTCAAAGTTCCCATTCTTATGTATCCGCACCTCGACCTATGACTTTTGGTGAGGGTTTGCGTATGTATGAGAATGAGAAAATTGAAACTCGTTATAGGGAAGAAAATCGTTGTTGAGAACATGAATTGGATTTATTATTTGAGTCCGACGACGATTTTTCTTTCGAGACTTTCAAAGTCGAGGAATATTTTGAACCAAATGAGGTACTTGTGCCTACTTTTGAACAAACCATTCTAGACTTTGCCCATCGCGTAATAGATATTGAAAGCGAGGATGATAATGACGTAATATCTATTTGCAATGAAATGATTTCTTTTTTGGCTCCCAAAGAAGAACATTTCATTGAAAATTATATTATTTCCTTCGAAACTCAAACTTCATGCGATGATGATTCATCTCATGAGTTTGAATTTCTTTCATCCCCATTTTCATTTTCTGTTACCACACCGTCACAAGTACCCGATGATTCGATTTCAAACTTTAATATTTTAAACCTTTTCGTCGATGATGAGTGCTTGTTCGAGTCACCTTCCACGATCGCATTCGTGCCTTCGTGTGCGCCGACTCCCATTCCAATTTCAAAATCATTGGGAAGATATTCGGCTTTTCTCGATCCCCACATGTTTTTGTCACCCGTTCAATCCAAACCCACGTCTCTCCAAAACTTTTAATTGGCGATGGTTCATTTCTTCCGCCTTACACATGCCTTCCGTTGTTCAACGGAATTCATATTTTTCGGAAGGCATGCTTGTATGTAAGGTTACATCGGTTATCCTCCAAAGTCAAATCGTTTTTATGGTGGACCTCACCTATTTCGACTTCTAGTGTACAGTTAGTGTGAAGCCTAAATAATAGGTTGTATATAGTTAGCGTTCTTTCTTTTTATTTTTTCTTTCCTTTTTAATTTAGTCTAGTGTAATTAGTTAATTCTTTGTTACTTGTTTATGCTATGCTTGGTACTAACTTGTTTTGTAGATTCTTTGGACTTGTTCTTATGGGGATCGCTCCAATTTTGGGTAATATCGCTTGTTTCCTCTCTTTAACTTGGTTCTTAATTAACACTGAGGACAATGTCAAGTTTTAAGTTAGGGGGTGTGGGATATTCTATCCATTTCTGTTTTTAGTCCATGTTTTTGCTCACATGTTAGTTACTTAGTAGGCTTTTCTTAGAAAAATTGAAAAATTTTAAAAACATTTTCTTTCTTTTTTCTCCTTTTTTGGGCATTTTGCCCCTGTTTCCGATGATAAATTTCAATAATTGCCCGATCTAATTGACAACCCAATGATGCATGTTCTCGATTTTAGAAGTTGTTAGTCTTTAGTCCTCCATTATTGATATTATGAATAACTTCATGAATTAAACTTTAATCCCATGAGCACATGCACTTATATCATTCTATTAATTTGGTTTAAGATTTTTATAACTCGATAATCTTTTGTGCATTGTATATACTTACACCGAGTAAGCTTTGTACCTTTCGTCGTTTGTGAGTATATACACTATTCTTTTCTCATTGAAAACGTTGAATTCGTTGGTAATCTCACTATTCTTTCATTTGATCGTTCATTAATTGAGTTCATACTTGAAATGTGTTACTTGATCATGATTTTCATATATTGTTTTGATTCGAGAATTACGTAAACTTTGTGAAATGATCATAGGCCCTCTTTGTTATATCATCCATATTGACCTTAACCTCACCCTTATATGTTTACCCTCGTTAACCCATTTGAGCCTAAATATAGCCTTTCGTTTCATAACCCAAATCTCATAACCAACTCTAAATTGGAGTTATATACCGTACATACACTTTCCATACCTTTGTTTGGAATGTTACTTGGGATTGAATGATGTTGTTGTGATGTCGGTTGCAATTTAGGCATATGAGAGTTTTAAAAGTAAGAAAGAGATGTGAAAAAGAGAAGAAAGGGAGAAAGCAAAAAAGCAAAAGAAAACAAAAGAAAAAAAAATGAGAAAAAGAAGAAAAGAAAAAGAAAGAGAAAGTTGTAAATTTTGTATATAATATTCAATAAGCTTTGATTACTCTCTCCGATGATATATTCAATGCCGTTTTGGAACTTGTTTTCTAATTTTGATATTGCTCGCATTTTTTCATTATTCTAAGTTTTCATCCCGAACACTTTGAATCCATACATACATTCCTTTCATTTCATACCCTAGCCTAGCCAACATTATAACCCTATTAAAGTCCTTTGTGATCTTAGGTTGATGTAATTTAAAAGTTTAAATAGTTTTGATAATCTGTGAAAATGCATTTCGCCTCTTTTAGTGTGCGGTATCCTTTCATTGAGATTACATTTTTTCATTTTATATATAGCGTTCTTCATTTGTGACATGTGTGCGGCCTAGTTTCCATTTACAATTACTCTTTATGCCCGCATGTTCCGTGCGTTACCTCCCTGTTTCGAGTGAATTTGCTTGATGAGCATAATGCTCGTGAGGATTGAATGTATACTTGCTTTAACGTTTATCCAGTTTATTTAAGTTTTTGCCAAATCACACTTTTTATGTGCTCGCTCCCCTCCCACATTTTAAGGTTTTAATTCTATCAGGTACATTCTATAATGTTAATGATTTGGTCTTTCGTTTGAATTCATTCACTTTGCTAATAATGAGTATGAACTCTTTTTCGCCATTGTTGGGCTTGTCGCATGTTGGGTTGGGCATATTTTGTGGAAACTATGTGATGTTTATGGGTAGCATCCCTGAAAATCCTCACGAGACGAAACTCGTCCACTAGCGTGACCTAGGGGTTTAACGGCTTATTGCATATGCTGAATGCAATCGTGCTCCCTACGAAAGTGGCATTTATATTTCGATGCATATATATGTCTTGTACCACCCTCTGTGGTCTGGTTTTGTTTGTTTCATTATTAGGGACTAACAATGTTTAAGTTATGGGGTGTGATTCGTATCAAATGTTGCATATTTTTGCCCGTTATCTTTATGCATTTGTAACAACCCGAGGTCTTGGAGACGATGATTTATTTATTTTGGGAGAAATGAATATTATTTTATCTAGAGATTAATTAAATTGGCAATTGAGGTCAAAATTTGAAGACGTTAGAAAGTGTTTCGAATGGCGATTCTGAGGGTGTAGTTGTGCCCGGAAGGGTCGAGAAAGTCGAAATGACTGTATTTGGGGTCTATTTAGGTTTCGAAATAATTTAAGCTCGTTTGACTCGAATTAAAGTTATCGAGTCATTTAAAGTGTGTATTATCATTAAAGATGTGTATCTTGGGAGAATATGCTTTTTAGCCTACGGGAGATTTATTTCTCCAAATAGAGAAAGAGAAATAGAAAAAAAGAAAGAGAGAAGAAGAAAGAAGGAGAAAAGAGAGAAAGTGGAGATTTCCGGTATCTACGCGATCTCGAGGAGAAATCAAACCCTACGAACCCGAGGCAAGTGATTAAACTTGCTAAATAATTGTTGTGTATCATTTATTGCATGATTTGTGGATTAAATCTTTGGGTTTTCGGTTTAGTTTATCAAAACCTAAATTTTGGGTGTAATCTTAGATTTGTTATGTAGATCTTGGATTTGATGATATAAATTAGTTTAAATGTATTCTAGGATGAATATTAATGATATATATGTGATTGGTTTGAAGAGAAATGAAGATAAGATGATTAAAATAAATTTTGGGATTTTTGGCTTACTAAAAAGTAGCCATTTTCGAGCCTCCAGGTAGGCCAAATCGATTCGGCCCCCTAGCCGAATCGATTTGGAAATATGCAGGTGCCCAGGTCTGAGTGATCGAATCGATTCGGACCCCAGCCGAATCGATTCAGCCTGAGATAGAGTCCCAAGTCTGGTGACCCGAATCGATTCGCCTTGGAGGCCGAATCGATTCGCTGGGCCGAATCGATTCGGAATTGGCCCGAATCGATTCGAAAACAGGGCTTTTAAGGGATGTTTTTCTAGGGAGAATTCATCCCGTTCCGTTCGAGGTTATCGATTGGGAACCTCTATATGAGTTATGTGGAGTATATTTTGGAGACTTTTAGAGAGTTTCCCTCATAAGATATTATTGGGGTCATATTGACTTAAAATGGGGAATGCCGATTAAAGATTTTGGTATATTCTAAGTGGGGAAGTCCACTATTATTGAAAATTCTATTTGGAGATAATTATGAAATTACATGAAAGAGAGAGAATAACCTAGAGATATTGGATCTTGGGATCAAATCCCAAATGGGATAACTTTAAAGCTTCATAAAATGAATTGAACCCTATTATGGATGGAGAATAATAAATGTTAATTTATGTGCATACGGATATAGAAATTTCCTTAACGATGATTGATTTGAGAGATGTCTCACACAATGAGAAATGCAAATTGAGGTGCATTAGGATAGAGAGTATCCTTAACATATATAGAATTGAGAGACAAATCATAAATAAAAGCGACATGTGAGATTCAAGCGAGAAATAGTATAGTGTATACTGAGTGGGGAAGATGTGTGAGAATTGACGATAAGTATATCAAGAGGGAAATATACTAAACAATTACATAAATTCTTTTGCGCCTTACAGCGCATAATAAATATGAAAACAATGTGATAAGTATACCTTATATGATGGTATATCTTTATATGATGTGATGATGTATGTATACCGTATATATATATATATATATATATATATATAGTGAAGCATACCCCCTCCTTGCTATCATTGGGAAGTTGCGCGCGATGAGGGTGAGCATCCTGGCTCGATGAGCAGGGTGTGGATATTCCCCAGGTCATAGTCGTCCATGTGATTATTATATGATATACAATATTATTTGGGGGGTGAGAAGTCGTGGGTATGTGTCATTCTCACTTGCCGGTTAGGAGCTATGACCGCTTCCCGGGACGTTGTGTGCGTGAGTTGATCACGAGGTGGGTGTCGTTGAACCCCACCAGGTTGCCCCAGTTTGCTACGTGGTATGGGCAACTGGAAGATGATAGCATGTGAGCCTGCGTCCTCGAGTTATAGCTCGGTTGGATGGTTATGATATTGTTGTTGTGCTTGTATTTGGGTATCGAGGGCATAATGGACCTCAACGACCTACATTGCCAGGATTAGTGTATCGGGGGGGTTCCTTGTTTGGATTTCTCTTCGACGAGATGTCCCATGCACGAACCGCAGTGTAATGTTGGGAATTGGGGATAAGTTAGTATTTAATGCTCATATTTATATATATATCACCTATCCCGACGATCGATAGTGCCACGAGTAGTGTAACGGGGGGGTTCCTTGTTTGAATTTCGCTTCGGCGAGACGTCCCACGCATGAAACGCCGTGTACTATTGATAATTGGGAATAATAATTAATTGAAATGGAGTAATAATTTGGGTTACATGCATCATGCATTGAGGGCATAATGAATCTCGAAGATCAATACTGTCAGGAGTAGTGTAACGGGGGGTTCCTTGTTTAGATTTCGCTTCGGCAAGACGTCCCACGCATGAAACGCAGTGCCATATTGAGAATTGGGAGAAGTTTAGTCCTTAGCACTTAGATGCTAATAACTCATATATAATTATTTATATATATGTTTACATGCCAAATGATGGCATAACTAGAATATATGAAATTCTAGTAAAAGAGAATGTTGATGTATTGTGATGATGTTATTATGGGGATGATTATGCAACTTTATATGTTCAATAAATGAACAAATATAAAGAGAACTATAACATTAAAGTTAAAGTATATGATTTAAGGGATCTAGAGAAGTGTAGATTGGGAGATAGGTTATATGTTTTAATTAAATATTTCAATTGGGTTTAAGTTAGATTCTTTTGCCTAAATAGATTTGGGGGCATTCTTTTGGAGATCACGTTCATACGCTTAGTTGCGCGCTTTAGTTGAGAGGTAAGTTGGATTTTAAAGAGAGTTCGACTCCACCTTAATCATGTAATAATGCATTTATAATTATTATGCATTTTAATGCACTTGCTATAAAATATTTTCAACTCGGGCTCTGACCCATTTATATTTTCTCCCTCCATGTGTATATATTGTATTACTTTAGGTGTTCCTTCGTAACGACGCCATTGATGTTCATCCATCCAGTGTATTCGTGGAGCAGTAGCAGTAGCGAACTGTTACGGCACTTTGTTTTAGTCGATTCCTATCTATTGTATATCTAGATTAGGACTCAGTTGTACATCGGGTTTATACCCAAGTGTTGTATATTAACACATATATATTCTCTCTCTCAGATCTTTGTATTGTCTGTGACCCGACAGCTTATTCGGGTATTTCATTGCTGAGATTTTGTTGTACATTGTATTGTACTCTTCTATATTATTGGAGTTGCATGTATCACTCATCATAGTTAGATGTAGTATTGTAGTTTGTTTGTTGTATGGTTGGTTTTACTTGGTGTTAAATAAAAGTTTTAAATTTTTGGCACCCTCTTTTAATAGTTTCGGATAGTTAGCCTTATACTATTTAGTATTGTATGTTGAAGTTGAGACTGTGCCATCTGAGATACCTGATTTAATGTAGTATAGGGCTGGCCACCCATTATTATTTTGAGCGGGTTGTCACAGGATTCTAGCGCTTTTACGGTCCTTAATGCCTATATTTATGCTCATTAACCAGACAACCTTGGATTTGGAGATATACATGTTTTGCAGGGGTTAATTGTGCTTTTGTAGGTATTAGAACGCTAAAAGTGAGGATCCGTTGCATTTCGAAGAAGTTTCGTCATCTGATGGTACTTCAAGGGCATTTTAGTCAATTCAAATTTCATCTTCGGCTCATGGAATTTTCACGGATGCGTAGTTCGTTGAACAAGCTTCGCGTGGCCGCAAACGGTGCGCGATTCCGAGTCCGGACGGTGAAGTTATGGCCAATTCCGTTTGTGGACTTTTCCCCCTCTTCATGGACCAAGGATTGCTGAGAAATAGAGTACCGGTCGATCGTGCCCAGGGGGCCGGTTGACCGCGCCCAGGGGGCCGATCGACCGCGATTTGAGATTTTTCGGTGGGAAGGAGACAGTGCACTTACACAAGAGGGACCGGTCGACCGCGCCCCTGCGACCGGTCAACCGGTGATTGCAGATATTTTGGGATATTTTCTTTTCTTTTCTTTTTCCCTTTTTTTTCTTTCCCACTTACTATTTAAACCAAATTTTGGTTTCTTATTCAGATATACTTAGTTAGAATAGTTGTAGAGAGTTTTTAGCTTAGGGTTTGTGGGATTTGAAGAGTTTGGCTTTGATTCTTCTTGGTTTGACACCCAATTGGGTTGTAATTTACACTATTCATCTTCCCTACCATTTAATATAGTTGTTTTTCCTTTATTCTTGCTTTCTAGATGATTTACAAGCTTTCTAATTCAGGTTTACATGCTTTCTTTACTCGCTTTCTAGTAAAATTTACCGCGTTTATTTACTCGCTTTATTTACCGCATTTTTACGATGCTCTCTAGGTAATTTAAATTAGGTTGTGCTTGAATTGAACTCACTCGAGTTGACGCGTTGCTTGACTTTGGTGATGGTATTGACGGGTCTATTTCGGGTGCGTTGTCCTAGTTATTACACCTAGGAGATTTGACGGGGCATATCATGTATGTCCCATGCTTACGACCTTTCGTGCGCAATTTCCGGGATATTTGTTGACGCCAAAATCATATTAGGCTTTTATGCGGATTTAGGGGCGTGACAACCCTTGGTTCAATTAATTGTCGAAACGAGACGCATTTTAAATAACTCGTCGACCCATGTATCCATTTTATACAAATTAACTCATGTGAGGGATATTCGACGCAACCTATAGTTTACTCGCTTTGTTAATTTAGATTCATTTTCCCTCGCCTAGATTAATCATTTCCCTTTTATGCATCTTTTCCGTTTTAGTTTGTAATCACCCTTTTCCCTTTTATTTCGGAATATTAAATCACTTAAATTCTAGCAACTCGTCTCTGTGGATTTTCGATACCCGTACTTGGCCGCTATACACCCTTTTTTAGTGTAGTCATAGTTTAGGTTTTTATATTAAGGCGGTGAACAGAAAACAACGATCGGTGTTTTACACGCGCCACTTTTGACCCTTGATCATTATTATTTTTTATTTTGAGTCTTATAATTTAGAAGTAAGAAATTTAATTTTTTAGTAGATTTTATATTTTTTAGTTTTATTTTATATTTATTTTTAATAGGCTTGTAAATATTTATTTTTTATAAGTTAAATTTTTTATTAAATTTTATTTTTATTAGTCGAGTTTTAATTTATTTAAATTTTTTTAGGACAATTAAACACACACTTACACACCCATTACCGTACACCTTACACACACAATCACATCTCCTACCTGAAATCCCTTTCTCTCCCCTCTCTCTTCGACATATATCCATGACCACCAACCCTAACCCATTTCCATAAACCTCTAACTAACACCATCTCCCAACTTCCAATCCATACCACCAACCACTATCGGCGACCCTCTCAAGCGACCATGGAGCCCCCAGCCGGAGACAACCCTATCCTCACTCTCTCTCCTACACCCAACCTAAAAACTGAGCAACCCAAACCACCAAACCTCCGGCCTAAACCGGAGACAAATTCCAACCCGAAAACCATAAATGTCGGCAAAACCAACCAGGTCAAATCGACGACCAAAAAACTTTAAAATAAAAAGGACGACCCACCTGTCCGGCAACCCATACCGGACCCATCTCTCATCCTAACTCCTTTTGGAGTTTCATTATGGAAATAACGAAATATATTAATTAATTTGCTGCAAGGCACGTTCTTGGAACGCTTTCTTTTAGGCAAAATTTCTCCCAATCCGGTTGAGACAGAACCGCGAGTACACTATGGATTTTATAGAATCTGCCTTCAGGATACAATGCAGTGTATAAACAGTTGTTTGATTCAAACTATGTACCGTTTGATCAAACCGAGAACACTCTGAATTTGTAACTTGATAATGCCAAAATATAGAGGACGGAGAGAGGAGAAATTAGTAATTTTCGGTGTCCAAAACAGAGACCTGGAACTCCTTTTATAGCCATTGATGCGACTGTTCTTCAACAGTCACAACTCTTTATGTAATAACTCAGCAACCGTTGGATCATGCCTGTTTGGAACAGCTTCGATCTGACGGTTCAGATTAGGCGTCCCATCGTAAGCGAATGGACATCCCCTACACGAAACGCTACGAGTTCATCTAACGGTTTAGATCAAGTCGTTTCGGATTTTAAACTCTTTGATCGGATCGTTTAATCACAACTGTTGATCTGTTTTACCTCGTCAAAACTTTAGGCTCCCACGTAGTGCCAAGTGCGCGTTAAAACGCGCAATGCGCCCTAAGTCGTCCAATCGCCCTTTCGCGCGCCGCGTGTCGTGCTTACGCGTGTCGCGATTGGTGGTGCTTAAGCACCACCGCGATGCGTAGGATCATAGCCTCTTATTTGAATTGTCAACTAAGAATCTTAGTTGTCCTTTAGTTGATATACCACTACTTTTTGTAGTATTCTTCCAATGTGGGACAATATGGGATTTTGAGTACTCCCATATCTTTCACACCCATTTGCTCATGTTTATACCTTCTAAAATAAAACCCAAACTATGTTTAAATTAAAACACCAATAATATAATAAAATATTAACAACTAAAGATTAAAATAAAATATTAATTAATATAATAAAAATATTATATTATATTAAAATTTATCCAACATGCCCCCGCCAATTTCAATATACACAAGAGAACAAAACAAAGAGACAATAAATAACTTTTGGCACTATCGCTAAAATCTAGTACATAAATGAGAAGTGTCTTTCGGACTTGAACTTCCATATAGTGAAAATAATTCAAAGCTTCATCAAGGTGCTGTGGTGAACGTATCTTGAACCAAGGACCTTTTGAGACTAGCCGGAACTATCACACATATCGATTTCTGAGTTCACAAGTGTTCTTCTAGCATGCACTTTTATGGCCTTGTCCTAATCCTAATTTCACGAGCACTTTAGGATCGGTCTTGATTCCATAGAAAGCGGCCACACTTTCGACACTCGTATAGGTAAATCAACTTTAGTGATTCTGCGAGTCACACTTATATGATTTATTAAGAAGTAATCTTCATCCTCTAACATGCAGAAAACCAACACTAGGCACATAGGAATGGAATTTTTTTTTATAAAATTCCTAGTGTTCCATAACTATAATTTAACTTGTTTGTACCACGTGAACTCTATCTATATTTTCAAGATATGAGTTGGGTTCCCATTAAATATAATTGTGTTATTTAATAGACCTTAGTCCCATTCCTTTTGAGGTGATATATATCATCTCCCTAACAAGACATTTAGTCAGAGGATCTGCTAAATTCTTGTTCGTTTTAATATAGTCGACTGCAATTACTCCTTCCTCGAGTAATTTTCTTATAATTTGATGCCTTAGACTAATGTGTCTAGATTTTTCGTTGTAAGTTTTGTTTGAAACTTTATAAATTGTGGCTTGGTTATCACAACTTATCATAATAGAAGGTCATGGTTTTTTCCATAAAGGAATATCATACAACACATTTCTAAGCCATTCTGCTTCATTACATGCATCTGCTAGGGCTATAAATTCAGATTGCATTATTGCATCTGATACACTTGTTTGTTTCTTGGATCCCCAAGAGATAGTTGCTCTTCCTAGCATAAAAATCTAACCAGTAGTTGACTTGGATTTTGATTTAAGATTATTCCAACTTGAATCACTATATCCTTCTAAAACAGATGGATATCCTACATAATGTAAGCCATAATCCAAAATCCTCTTCAGGTATCTAAGCACCCTAGAAATTGCATTCCAGTGCTCTTGTCCTGGATTACTTGTAAATCTACACAATACACTCACTGCATAAGCAATGTCTGGTCTTGTGCAATGCATGGCATATATTAGACTCCCAATAATACTAGCATATTTAAGTTGGTCCATAGCACGCCCAGTATTTTTCATTAATTTGATACTAGGATCCACTGGTGTAGCAGCTGGCTTAAGTTCAAAATGATTATATCTTTTAAGAACTTTTTCTATATAATGAGATTGAGATAACGCTAAAGAATTATCCTTTCTCACAATTTTGATTCCTAAAATCACATCAGCTTCTCCAAGATCTTTCATATCAAATTTTAATGAAAGAACCCTTTTGGTTTCTTCAACATATTTGAGATTAGACCCAAATATTAACATGTCATCCACATATAAGCAAATAATAACACCAACACCATTTTCAAATTTACTATATATACATTTGTCGGCATCATTAACTTTATATCCATGGGATATAATAATATTATTAAACTTCTCATACCATTGTATAGGAGCTTCTTTAAGGCCATAAAGAGATTTAACCAAATTACACACTTTCTTTTCTTGGCCAGGAAAAACAAACCCTTCGGGTTGTTCCATGTAAATCTCTTTTTCTAAATCACCATTTAAAAATGCAGTTTTAACATCCATTTGATGAATAACTAAATTGTGAATAGAAGCAAGAGATATCAATATCCTAATGGAAGTGATTCGAGCAACAGGAGCATATGTATCAAAGTAATAAATTCCATGTTTTTGCTTATAGACTTTAACAACTAGTCTTGCCTTAAATTTATTTATAAAACCAACCGAATTTAATTTTCTTTTAAATATCCATTTGCACCCAATAGGTTTAGCCCCGAGGGGAAGATCGGAAATAACCCAAGTTTGATTTGACAAAATTGAGTTCATTTCATCATTTATTGCTTCTTTTCAAAAGACAGCATCCCTAGATGTTACCGCTTCATGAAATGTGGTCGGTTCATCTTCTAAATTAAGAACAAATTTAGTTTTGTTCTTAGTCTCATTTAAATCCCCTTCAACAAAATAAATAACAAAGTCAGGCCCAAATGTTTTTTCAGTTCTTTGTATTTTACTCCTTCGCGGTTCAACGTCATTCGTTGTTTCCGAAGAACATATTGATTGTGAATTTTCTTCTAAAGTTGAGGAGTCAACAGTCGGATTATTATTTTCTAAACCTTGATTCAAAGTACTAAACTTTGTTAGATGTTCAAAGAATTGCACATCTACCGACTCAATGATTTCTTGAGTTTCAAGGTTTAAAAATCTATAAGTCGTACTGTTACTAGAGTATCCAATAAAAACACATTTGTAAGTCCTATTTCCTAGTTTAGGTCTTTTAGGTTCGGGTTTTCTTACATAAGCAAGTCATCCCCAAACTTTAAGACGTCTAAGATTAGGCTTACAATTAAACCATAATTTGTATGGTGTAATATCCTTGTTTTCAATGGAACTCTATTTGAAATATAACATGCGGATAAAATCGCTTCTCCCCACATTGACAAAGGTAAACCATAACTGATTAACGTTGAATTTATCATTTCAACTAAAGTCTTATTTTTCCTTTTCGCCGTTCCATTTTGTTGTGGCGTATATGGCGCCGTAACTTGATGGATTATCCCATGAGTATTACAAAATTGTATAAACTCACTCGGGTAATATTCACCACCCCTATCGGATCGTAGGACTTTAATTTTCCGATTTTATTGAGTTTCAACTTCTGCTTTAAAAATTATAAATTTCTCGAAAACTTCATCTTTACTTTTAAGTAAATATGTATATGCATACTTAGAGTAATCATCAATGAAAGTTAAGAAATATTTATTTCCACCACGAGTCATATTACTCTTCATATCACATACATCACTATGAATAAGATCAAGCATTTCGGATGTCCTCTCAATAGATTTGAACGACTTTCTAGTTATCTTCGATTGAGCACAAATTTCACATTTAGAAAGGTTATCAAATTTACAATCCGAGATTAAGCCGAGATCAGTCATATTTTTTATACTTTTATAATTCACATGACCTAATCTACTATGCCTTAAAGAAATAGACTCAACCATATAAGCAGAACTAATATCATTGATTACATTAATTTTGATCATGTTGTTACAAGAGTACCCTTTGCCAATAAATTGGCCATTCTTAGACAAGACAAACATATCAGACTCATACACTAGTTTGAAACCTCTCTTATTGAGAAGGTCCCCAGACACAAGATTTTTACACATATCAGGTACATGAAGTACATCAATTAGAGTAAGTGTCTTTCCAGAAGTTAGCTTCAATTCCACTGTGCCTTTTCCAACTACATTGGTGCGAAGATTATTTGCCATCTTCACTTCTTTTCCATCAATTTCTTGATATGTTTTGAATGAAGAGCGGTCTTTGCATATGTGGACCGTTGCGCTGGTATCCAGCCACCATCCACTTTCATTATCAATTGAATTTGCTTCGCATACAGTAGCAATAAGATCTTCAACATTGTTAGTTTCCTTCGACCCTTATTTTTCCTTAAATTCCTTCTTTTTAAGACGACATTCTCGAGAATAATGGCTCGGTTTATCACAAAAGAAACATTTTCCCTTCTTTTTCTAATTTTCACCTTGGTTCTTGAATTTTGAATCACTCTTTGCTTTAAATTTTGAGTCTTTGGTAATCTTGGATTTTTTATCCTCAACCATATTGGCTTTTGAATGACCCTCACCTTGTTCATCCTTCTTTTCTCGAATACGAGTATCATCTTCAATATGAAGGTGACGAAGAAGGGATTCCACGGTATAAGTATTTTCATCATGATTAATTTTCTTCTTAAAGCCATTCCAAGAGGATGGAAGTTTTGAAACAATCACTCCTACTTGAAATTCATCTTGAAGATTAATTCCAGCGGCTTTAAGGTCACCAACAATTTATTGGAGTTCATGTGCTTGTGTAACGACAGATTTATCATTACTCATTCTAAAATTCATATAGTTTGAAATCATAAACTTACGGTTGCTCGCTTCCTCATTTTGATACTTTGTCTCTAAAGCCTTCCCTAATTCCTTTGTTGTCGGAATCATTCGATGAGCGCTATAAACAGTTTGAGGCAAAGCATTGAGGATGTGTCCTCGACACATAAGTTTGTCTTCTTTCCTCTTCACTCATTTTTGCTTTATATCTTCGGTGTCCTCGGGTGTGGGCTCGGAAATTTATTCAAGGTTATCATTTAGAATGTATGCAAATTTTAGTGATGTGAGGAAGAACATAACTTTCTCTTGCCAACGGGTGAAATTTCTGCCATCAAAACGGTCGAGTCGAATTAAATCTTGAGTCATTACTTGGATAGATTGTGCCACGGTTCCTTCCATTTGAGTGGAATAATAAGAATACTTTTGCCTAAAACTGTTGGAGTTTTATTATGGAAAGAACGAAATATATTAATTAATTTACTGCAAGGCACGTTCTTGGAACGCTTTCTTTTAGGCAAAATTTCTCTCAATCCGGTTGAGACAGAACCGCGAGTACACTATGGGTTTTATAGAATCTGCCTTCAGGATAAAATGCAGTGTATGAGCAGTTGTTTGATTCAAACTATGTACCATTTGATCAAACCGAGAACACTCTGAATTTGTAACTTGATAATGTCAAAATATAGAGGACAGAGAGAGGAGAAATTAGCAATTTTTGATGTCCAAAACAGAGGCCTGGAACTCCTTTTATAGCCAATTATGTGATTGTTCTTCAACAGTCACAGCTCTTCATGTAGTGACTCAGCAACCGTTGGATCGTGCCTGTTTGGAACAGCTTTGATCTAACGGTTCAGATTAGGCATCCCATCGTAAGTGAATGGACATCCCCTATACGAAACGCGACGAGTTCACTCTGAATTTGTAACTTGATAATGCCAAAATATAGAGGGTGGAGATAGGAGAACTTAACAATTTTCGATGTCCAAAACAGAGGCCTGGAACTCCTTTTATAGCCATTTATGTGACTGTTCTTCAACAATCACAGCTCTTCATGTAGTGACTCAGCAACCGTTGGATCGTGCCTGTTTGGAACAGCTTCGATCTAACGGTTCAGATTAGGCGTCCCATCATAAGCGAATGGACATCCCCTACACGAAATGCTACTAGTTCATCTAACGGTTTAGATCAAGTCATTTCGGATTTTAAACCCTTTGATCGGATCATTTAATCATAACCGTTGATCAGTTTTACCTCGCCAAAACTTTAGGCTCCCACGCTCCAAGCAACGATGCGAAGTGCCAAGTGCGCATCAAAGGGCGCAATGCGCCCTAAGTCGCCCAATCGCCCTTTTGCGCGTCGCGATTGGTGGGCCTTAAGCACCACCGCGATGCGTAGGATCATAGCCTCTTATTTGACTTGTCAAGTAATAATCTTAGTTGTCCTTTAGTTGATATACCACTACTTTTTGTAGTATTCTTCCAATGTGGGACAATATAGGATTTTGAGTACTCCCATATATTTCACACCCATTTGCTCATGTTTCTACCTTCTAAAATAAAACCCAAACTATGTTTAAATTAAAACACCAATAATATAATAAAATATTAACAACTAAAGATTGAAATAAAACATCAAATAATATAATAAAAATATTATATTATATTGGAATTTATCCAACAACTCCGGCGCTTAAACCCACCGAATCGGAGACCTCTAGCAGCCGTACCCCGGTCGGTCCGACCTACCTCCTTTTACCCAAAAACCCGACAGCATATCCCCCTTATACCGTTGAAACTATTTGTTCCGGCCAAACCCAATTCCTGTTTCCAAACCCCCAAACATCAGATTGCGACCTCCATGAAACCCGACTGTAATCCAAACCCATAAACCATAATCTAGCGGACCCGAGTTCCATCCAAACCCATGAATCCAATATTCCAAAAAAGTCAGAGCTTTCTTTGACCACCAACTGCCAAAATCCAAAACCCACGTGCAACAACTCATTTGCAAAAAAAATCTTTGACTTAGCTTTTTAAACCCCTCAAATCTCTTCTCTGCAAATCAAAACCGTGGCTTATAAAATAGAGGGAGCAACTCATTTGGAAAGGACTCTCACACACAGGAAAAAAAGAGAGAGATGGGCAGTACCTTTTTGTACACTTTAAACAAATAAAAAAATTAGTTTAAACTTCTTTTATTTCAATTTTCATTGGTATTTTTGTGATTGTGCATGCTTCTTTAAATATGTTTGGCTAATCATCCCGTTCAAGGGCTGGGATGAAATCGCGTAGGATATTAATTTAATTAATTAATCAAATTGATTGTTATATTTTTATGAGAATTAATTTATAATTATCATAAATTAATTTACGTATCGAGAGAAAGTAAATTAGTTTAGTTTAAATATTTGATTTTGAAAATCGAACTATAGATAGTTTTTTCCTAAATTTTGAATATTAATTCGATGTTAAAATTCGAGAATTCATACAATTTTTATTAAATTGATATTAGCGAGTAAATTATTAAAATAGTATAAATCTTAGTTTTTTAAAGTGTGACATTTTTAAATTAGTTTTCTTAAAAAAAATTATTCAATTTATAATTGTAACGAGAGTTAGATTACGAATTTATTTCAATTCAATAAATTAAGAAATTAAAAATAACTAAACATGTGGTGTAATCCCATCTCTTATACCTTCTCACATTTATCACACTCGGTTACGTGTCATTTTTAGTTATCTAATCACGTAAGATTTTAACATTTTTATTCTCCCTCGAAATTATTTTTAAAAAAAATTTAAAAATTTAAAAAAACTTTTAATAAAAAGTTGGAATTATAAGTATTCACGTTATTTGTTTCACCTTGAAAGTTGGCTTGATACTCGTACTTACCGCAATAAAAGTTTTTTAACAAGTTTTATAGATATTCAAGGGATTATGAGACTCGTCTTTTAAAAACAACGGCCATACGCACAAAATGCCTGTTATCACGGGCTTAGTTTTCTTATTATTCAAGTTCTCCAATTCCTCCAGTAGTCTGGAATTCTCCATCTCCAAGAAAGACACCCCTTCATCTGACCCAATATTGGTTGACTTCTTTAGACTCTCCAATTCATTCCCTATGGCAATATTTTCTTTCTCTAGAAGTCCAGTAATTGCCCGGGCATTTTCAGCTTCTTTATTCAACACCGTCTCCTTCTTATTCAAAGCAAAAGTAATATCTTACACCTTCTTATCAAAACCCCAGCCTTCACTCAAGACCTTGTATTTAGCCTCATAATCAAAATGAAGCAAAGCCAGAGAAAGTTTGTTGTCTTCTTTCAATTGTTTGATCATTTCATAATAGGCAGTGTTGTTCGCCACTGCTCTATCCAGAAGACAATGAAGATGGACATAGGCATCTTTCACTTGGTCAAAAGCTTCTGGGCTGAGCAACCCCACCAATTCTTCTTCGGTTAATGGCACATGACCAGCTTAAAAAGACTTGTAAACCACCTTAGTAGGTCGGATTCAACAAAAACTATTACATTTTTCCTAACATCAAACTGAAAATTTAGAAGTATAAGTATATTAGCCAGACCAGAAAAGATAAATAGTAGTGAATCAAACAAGCAATAAACATTAAATAAAAGTTAAAAAGATTGAACAAAAGTGTTTTATTTCATTAATAAGCCATATGTTTACATAGATGATTACATTACAAAGGAAAAAAGAAGAAAAAATGGAAAATACATAAGAGAAAAGGCAAAAAGAAACTGGCTAAAAGGAGCTAAACCTTGTCCTTGTCCTTGGCTTTGTCCTGGTCAGCAGCAGGAAGGTCTACATTATCTGCAGGCACCATGGAGGATTCCCCAGAACCCTCCTCCTCATCATCCAAATCCTCGTCCAGGTTAGGAGGAGTTTCTGGGTCATGTCTCTGAAATAACTCAGATTCTACCCGGTTGTCGTCCTCCTTTAAAGCCTTCGACCAACCCTCTTTGAAGGACAACTTCTTTGCATACTCTATTTGGATAGATGCTACAGTAAAAACTTTTTCCTAACCTTTATTGGCAGCCTCTTTCTTATCCTTCTTGCCCTTTCTCCTCAGAGCAATGCTATAGCAGTCAGACTGGAAGTTTTATCTTCAGCATCCTTTGCCCTACGCTCAGGTACAGTAAGTTTTATTTCGGCCCAAGTTAACTTATCATGGGCAGCCTTTCTTTGGTTCTCTGTTGACCTAGTCTTGTCCTTTTCAACTTTAACTTTGACCTATCAGGTTTGTCTCTCTCTCTCTAGAGCTTCTCCAAAAGCCTTAAAGGATTTATGTAAACCCTCAAAAGCTTCCTCTACATCAGACGATGAGGACTTTAGTTGATCATCTTTCTCCAACAGCTGGTTCAAGTCTATTAGGAACTGCAAATAAATGATCATATTGTATTATTTTAGAAGAAAATCATTAAACATTATTGCAGACCAACAAAAGAGTTATGAACTTACCAAAGCCTAGCCCTCTCCGTTAATCGAGCTCTCGTTATGGGTGCCACAACCGACCTATCTGCTGGAAGAGTACCAGCTTTTATCAAACCCCCGACTAGCCCTGGGTTAATCGCCATAGAGGGATCTTCAATTTTGCCTTGATCGATAATAAACTTGTTAGCCAACTCAATAGACATTCTGGCCAAATCTTGATGGCCTGATAGGCCTTTCTTCAACCTTTTGTATTGAGGTTCCTCAATTTGGATCTCCTCAGTAGTATGGACTTGAGGCCTCTTCTCAGTAGCCCGAGACCTCTTATCAGTTATAGTGGTCTATTTGGAAGGAGGGGGAGGAGATCTAGATCCTGCTAAAAAATTGGGTATTTTTCTCTTCACTATCTATGCAGTAGGTGAAGTGATATCAAGGGACTAAAAGGAATAAGAGGTTTCTCCTTGGCCAATATCTACTCCTCGTCCAAATTAATGGGTGACTGAGGTAAGACAAGTGCAAGTCGGGCAACGAATGAAGTGATAGTACTGTATTCTAACAAGACAGAAGCTTATCAAGAATGTTATTCTCCTTCCCTCTGATGAATGGCCCACATATACTTGAGGTCGTCAATATTAACCTCACTTTCTTTAGGGCACTTCCTTTTCACTTTTCTCTGCACCAAAAACAGAACAAGATAGTTAGTCGACAAAACTTTGAACAATTAATAAACAAGGGAAGAAATTTAACAGTAAAAGAATGGCCTATGCCACACCCTTCCCGGGGGCACCTGGGATCGGTGTATGTTACCCCCTCAAGAAGGGGGCATATAGTTAATTTTTGACAATGACACCATATTCCCAGTGGTCTTTATTAAAATCTAGCAAGTTGACCACCAAAGCCCTATTGACTTGCCTAGTCTTCAAGTAATAAGTGTTATCCCCAATAATTTCCCATTTATAGCAGAACATCAATTCAGGAATCCCGATATGGGTCCTATAAATTTCATTAATCTACTCACTCCATTCATAACCCTCCACGCATTTTGGGTTATTCTAGCTGGAACGACATCAAGATATTGATAGAATTAAAGAAAAAATGGGTTTGGAGGAAAAGTAATGCCACACTCAGCAATGAACAAAGTGGGTTTCTAGTGACCCTTAGCTAAAGAATACACATCAACAGGGCCATGGGAAATTTCTAAACCTACCCAACTAGGAATTTTTCTCTTTTCCCTAAATTCCTTTAATGAATTGTCATCTACGATGTACACAAGGACTGAAAGGCAGGAAAATCAAGGAAAAAAAGAAAAGATGGCTTACAGAGATCAAAGAGATCGAAAAGTGACATCAGATAGCAAACAACGAATAACAGAGAAGAAAGACTTGAGAAGGAGAATAAAATCTAAGTGCAGAAGGTTTGAGGAATAGTGAAATGGAGGGAAACTTCCGTCCTTAAATAGGTTGCCTCGAAAATGGAAAGGAAATGATTAATTGCTTGAATGTTTGAATTACAGTAGATCGCACGCTTCCTAATGCATAAAAAGACCAATATACCCTTTGGCGGTTAAAAAAGTTTGAATTATTTACAAAAAGTTTTAATTATTTTACAAGTCCGGGAGGTCGGATGTCGACTAACTCTCGGACATCATGCCAAGCAATATTTTGAACAAATATCTCATACTTTCGATCAATCATCAAGCATGGAGCATTGGGGCTTTTGTTTTATGTAAAATTACTTTCTTATGTGGACCAATGAAAATTAGACACCTATCCTCCTATGTGGCCGCTCAGCTATCTTGGTCGGCTTCAGAGACACTTGGTCGAGCGCATACCGACCAACACCCAGAAAGTGAACCATTAAGAATAACAAAAAATACTCGGGTGGAATGACAACCAACACTAAATATCAAGAGTCTCATTTATTGTATAAAAATGTAAGTGTCTGGAAATATAAAGGCATTGCATCTCTTGGGTTTCCAATCAATATAAATATATAATCTTCCTTAGATCAAGAGGACGATCCATTCAAGTACAAGAACACACCCCATATTGAGATATTGTAACCGTATGAAATATAACTAACAGTGGGTGTAGGCTTTTCTTATAGTTGAACCACTTTAAAAACCTTGTCTCTTGTGTGTTTGTTTATCTTGCTTAAACTTATTTATCCGTGATTATAAATTTAGACCCATCCATTTTTAGACATCAACAAAAGACCTCATATGTATGACCATGGAGTAGTCAGTACGAGGTTCAGCAATCTTTCTATTTCCACACCGAGAGAGATGATTATGGAAGCGAAGAAGGATATTCGCATCATCCACTTCATTACGAGAATATTTTATTTTGAGTTAGAATAAACCTTAAGTGAAGGGTTTGACATGTTTTCTTGGGTAAACCGTTAATCCCCACTTATGCTCAGTTGGTGGGAGTTACCTTCCTACATCAGTTGAGCCTCCCCAACTATCCGAAGGATAGAGTTCTTAAGATTGCGAAGACTGAGGCCAAAGTAGGCCCAACGACTAAAGACGGTGTAGCGTTTAATCATGTAGGGAAGACCTCACCAGCAAAAGAAACTGCATAGGGGGAACAGGTCCCAAGAGGTTTCCAAGAGTAGACAGTATAAATTATTACGGCCAGTAGAGCCCGGGAAATTTTGACTTGTGAGGTTACCACATATGAAAGCATAACCAATGAGGCAAGATTTAGCAGTAACGATTATAAAGGTAAAGTCAGCAAGGTCTCCAGTAGGGTCACCATTTCGATAGTTCCGTTAAAGGAAGATGTTACAAATGTGGCAAAAGAATCCACTTAGTTAGTAGATGCCTTAGAATAACTTTTGTTATTGAGAATACCATCGGGGGATGGATATGATTATATTTACGGCTCGCGCGCATGTGTTTGACTTAAACATTGAGGAGTTGTCATTCTTTATTAGTAGTGAGGTTACTAGGATTATGAGATATATATAAGTTATCACTGGGATTTATATCTATTTGGATACCCTAACGAATAGGAGTCTACTTTACGTCGTGATTATAGAGATGTCATAGGTATGAGTCGGCTTGGGGTTCAGTCGTTTTGTTGAGTTAGACATGTAGTCTTATGATTAATACTATTTAGCTTTAAGTAGTAGTTATATGTATTACATTTATATCAACTTCCAGGGGTAAGCTTGCATGATTGCCATTTTTGGGCAGGAGATGTTTTTTATAATTATGTCTATGCATGAGGTAGATCTAACACTTATTTGTATTACATAGATGCCACTTAGTCTGAGGTGGACACCGTATCGTTAAGCGTTATGCCAATTATACAAGATGTTACAGACGAATCTGAAAAGGTAACATGGCTACCATTAGTGAGAGACGTAGACTTTTTCTATAGTCTTGGTGATGGGTACCAGGCCTATTACGAGGGCACTGTATCGGATGCCTCCACTAGAGATGCTGGATCTGCATAAGAAAATTCAATAGTTATTTAGCTAAAGGTTCATACAAATTAGCACATTTCAGTAGTGAGCTCCAATTTTATTTGTGAACAAGAAAGATAGTTCGCTCTGATTTTGTGTGGACTAACAGGAGCTGAATAAGATCACAATACGAAATAAGTAACCGTTATCGCATATCGATGATCAATTCAACCAGTTGAAGGGTGCAAAAGTATTTTCCAAGATTAACTTGCACTAAGGGGATCACCAGTTATGTATTCGGTTAGAAAACATTTCTAAAGTGGATTTTTAACGCAATATGGATTGTATGAGTTCTGGATTATGCTATTTGAACTGACCAATGCGCCAACAGTGTTCATGTACATGAGAATTTGAGTTTTTTTGCCATTTTTAGATCAGTTCGTCATCATATTTATTGATGACATTCTAATGTATTATTGGTTGAAGGAGGAGTACGAATAATATTGGCAATTGGTTTTACAGTCCATACGGGAACATAAGTTGTACGATAAGTTATTGAAGTGTGGGTTTGGGCTTCGAGAGATACAATTCTTAAACCATGTCATACCGGAGGTTAGGATCTCGTTAAATCCCAGTAAGGTACTTGCAGTTATGGACTGAAGATATCCCACGACACTTACAGAGGGTAGGAGTTTCTGGGGTTTGGTGGGGTACTGCAGGAGGTTCATTAGGGGATTCCCTAAAATTATGGGCCCACTAAACTCCTCACTCGAAAGGGAGTACCATTCGTTCAGAGTGTAAATTGTATGATATCTTTTGAGGAGCTCACTGCTGCACCTGTACTTACATTACAACAGACTAACGTGGAGTATTTGGTATTGACAAATGCATCACTTAGGAAGTTAGGATGAGTGTTGAAGTAAGAGCAGAGGCCTATAGCTTATACATCCTGAAAGCTTAAGCCTCATGAGGGTAATTACTCCACTATTGATTTGGAGTTAGTCGCAGTAGTATTTGCCCTTCATATCCTGATACACTACTTGTTGGATGAGAAGTTCACTTTATATTATGATCACATGATTCTCTAGTACTTGTTTACTCAGAGAGAGTTGATTATGGAGGAGCTGACCCAAGTTTGTGAAGGACTACCATTTTTTGATTCAATAAAATATGGGAAAGGCAAATGTGGTAACTGGTATGTTGAGTCAGAGATCAATTGTTACAGTTATAACATTAGGGGGTAAGTGTGAGTATGATTTATTAAACATATAGGCAGCACAATGGAGTGACATGCGATACTTTGATTTATTTGATGCATTTTTAGGAATAATGATCGTTACGTCAGCCACGCTGACACGGGTGATACATGCACAAGTTTCAGATTCCTTATGCCAAGAGAAGGTACAATAACTAGTGTTAGTCGGAGTTCCTTCTTTATCGATCAATTTAGGCTTCAAAAGTGGTTGGTTGTGCCAGAAAGTCTTAAGTGAGGAGAGCGGTTCTAGCAGAGGCACACGGATCACGGTACATTTCGAAGGGGATAGATTATATTGATGAACCGGGTTAAAGAAATATGTTGAAGAGTGTATGTCTAGGTATGCCTTCGGTCAACTAGAAAACGTGCCCTACCGGGATAGTACTGTGACACCCCGCATAATAAAATAACAGGTGATCAGTCCTATACCAAATTCAACAGGAATCTCATTTGGTTCATTCTCAGCATCACTGTCGAAACTTTTTTTTAAAACTAATTAACCACCTAGTATTAAAAAAGAAATGGTGACAAGTTTTATCTTTTGAATTAACCAAAACATGAAGTGCAAAAAGAGACTAAATGGAATCATCACAATGTAATATAGTCTAAGCATTCCACAAATATTTGAATCAAATGCTAGCCGAATAAACACCGACAAAAAGAAACATCCAAACCAAAATAATTTGACATGTAGAAAATAAATCCCATACAATCTGAATTGAAATGAACTGAATAACCGTAGTGAGAAACATGCTCGAATATATAACTGAGAATAAAATTCCTAAACTAAGAATGAGCGAAAGAGGCGTCTAGTCAAAACTCCTGCAGCACCCACATATACCGCAGCTGCGTCAACTTGGAATAGAATCAAGTATGGCATCCCTATGGTCGGATACCTAAAAGGTTTTAAAAATATTTGATAGCAAGGATTATAACCCAAAATATTTTGAAAATATTTAGCAAGTGAATTAAATTGCAGTAAATCAAAATGCATGAATGCTCTTCATATTTAAGCTAGTGTCGCACTCCCTTGAGGACCAGCTCACCCATCAACTATTATGCACACTTAACGTTTTCTACATAACCCACCTAGTCCTCTACCTCGTGACTAGTTCTCGATAATATCCTTCCTGACACTCTACTATAGCCCGAGTATGTTTAATATATGATTTATAATTTATATATCACATTAACTTAATTAATCATTTCTCATTTGGGACCATATAACATTCTCACGTGTTATATCTATAATCAATACAATTCACATTATGTATTTTCCCCGTATATAAATATTTGCACCATATATATGTATGTATTATCATAATGCAATATTCACACACACGTCGTAGAATATATAACCATCCTCCCGAGTAGACATTCCCCGGATGTTCTCTACGATGTTATCATTCCAGGTATACTCATCCACCCGGACACCCTAACATGGTTAGCTCCCCGAATCAGTGAAACAAAATAAATGCAGTGGAGGCAGTCATAGTTCCCTCCGGAAATGAGACCGAATCATACCCAAGACATCTCACCCCTAACTATGGACGTTATGACCTGGGGACTATACTCACCCTGCTCCTCAAGCTAGAGGATTCACCCACATCGTGCAACCTCTTATGATAGCACTAGAGGGGTATGTATTCCGATAAATATTATTCACACAATATTTATAAAGCACACAAATATATATACTACACAATCACCGCATATACATATTTAATTAATCCAAGTTGCTCCGTGCACAATTTACCGTAACACTAGCCTAATATTCCCAAGTCTATATACCGACTTGTAATTTAAATAATTTCCACATGTATTTATTTATCAATCGAGTTGTGTCACCCAACTAAATTACCCAGACTCATTCCTTCGGTCCGAAATTTCATCTTGTATAACTTATTCCTCAAATTCCATATTATCATTCGTACGTAGTACATTTCTCTTGAATACTCATCGTACTTATTACTTACGATTTTTACTCACTATCGTATTTATATGAATTTTCACACAATTCTAAGGGGCCCTAGTTAACCCTTCATTATTTTTCAGTAGTTATTCCCGTCGTCACTACTGATCATAAACATAGGTTCACTCATCACTACATCACCCTTCTCGAATTTCATTCATTCATAAATTACAGATATTTTCTTAATTAACCCAATACTTACTTGTCTCACTTTATGTAAACCTAAAATCCGCTTTAGGCCTAATGTCCTTATTATAGAATAACAATCGCAATCAATTAATCTAGGCAACCTCCAATGGAATAATAACTAAAAATAACATTTCTTAAAATTTGCCCCACGAATCTGTCCAGATTTTTAAATTGCAATTTTAAGGCATTTCAGAGCCATTTTTGGAGAAAACGTATCAGAGAACAAAATGCAAAAAACGGGATTTTCTATGAGGCTACGCAAATAGAATAGACATTTTTGGAACCAAAACGTCGCAAAACAGTTTCTGAAATGATGTTTAAATTTATCCAATTTCATAGACTTCTTCAAATTCAATAAGTTGTTCTATAATTCAATCCTACCCATCAAAACCCAATTTAGACATCAAACTAACCCAAAAACCATATAATCTTATCATACCTACTATGATATGAATTAAAATCTGCAATTAATTTAAGAGCAAGTTTAACCACTTGCCTTAGGGTTCATAGGGTTTGAGTCCTTTGGTGTAAATGATGATGATTTGATGAAGATTGCCCATACATGTTCTTGATTTTGTCTCCCAAGTTTTCTTCAATTGTTCCCTCTTTTCTTCTCTACTTGCTTAGGTTTTCTAAAATGAGTTGTGGTTGTCACACCCTCTGATTTCTAGGATTTATGAAGTCAATCCCGTCTTTAGGCTTGTGGACTTTATAAAAGGGTCCCAAACACTCCCATTGGGCTTGGTTATGCCTAAAATTGCCCTGAGACCCATTTACTACCCCTGGATACTCTTTTCCGACTATTTCGACCCATCCAGACTCAACCGTATACTCGGAATTACCATCCGAATTATTTTGCTAAAAGTTCTTATCTCGACCCCAATATAGTCTATGCCCGACTCCCGGTTGAGATAAATAAATGTCACGTCACTATCGCTCGGTATGACGTAATTAAATTATTATTATTCACTTAGTAAATTTAAATCCCATAAATATTAATCATTTACACACTGGATTAATATTTAAATAAATATTAATAATATTTAATTCAATTAAATTACGACACGAGTAATTTAAAATTAGCTGAATTAATTAATTAATAAATGCTAAAAAATACAAGGTGTTACATACTTCCCCCCTTACAAGGGAATTTCGTCCCCGAAATTAGGTTGTACCTACAACGAATACCTCTAGATACTGCTCTCGCATGTCATCCTCCCGCTCCCAGGTGAACTCTTCAACGATGTGGTGTCCCCACTAAACTCTAACAAGTTGTATCACTTTAGACCGCAGCTTGCGCTCACTATGATCCAGAATAGCTACAGGTCTCTACTCATGTGAGATATCTGGCTGCAAATCAAACTCCTCAAGTGGAACATGCTACAATCTCTCACACTCCTCCAATAATTCTTCAGTGATGCCACGTGAAACACGTCGTGTATCCACTGTAGATGCTATGGTAAACCCAGTCTATAAGTTACCGGTTCCACTCTCTCAATGATAGCGATGAGCCCCCATAAATCTCGGTGCTAGATTTCCTATCATACCGAACCTCATAAACTCTTTCATGGGAGACACTCTAACCAACACCTGGTCATCAACATCCAACTCAATGGTCTCCAAACATGTAGTGCCTCAAAAGACGAGCATATTCTCCGTCGGCTCTACGAAAAGGTCCCACATTATATGTGTGTAATTTCTTGTTGCCAACTCGGGACTCCCTCAGGTTAAATACCCGTAACAATACCTGACTACTTATGTCAGATTTCAAATCTTTAACTCACGGTGACGTAACCCTCCATACATTTTTGAGCCATCAAGAAAAGACGCATTTCTTTCCATTCCTGACGATGGACCATAAATCACTTTGGGTCCTAGAAGCTTGTTATTCCCCCCACCCTTCCCAACCAAAAGGTGGATGGCAAAATTTCCCTGATAATGTCTCAAAACGTGTTACATAGACAAAACACTGCCATGAGGTATCACATGTAACTCTACTAGTGGTAATTAATACTACCAGTCACCTACAAATTTGAAATTACGCATTCCTCCATTTTGGATGTCCCAAATATGAATGTCACCACTCATGCTCATCAATCCCGTCACTGGGAACATCAAAATTACAAAATCCTAGTTGAAAACCCTGGATCAACCTTTTTCCAATCCCTAAATGATATAACTGGGAGGCAACTCCACTATGTATTACTCACCACCGATCTCCTCGCCCAACGTTTCACATTATGAGGGACATCTTACTCCCCTTTTCTGGAATATACCTAAAATTATTGCCCTTGTGTTTAGTCCGAAAACTGCTTGGCATATGACTAAGTGAGACTCTGTTCCACCTAGGGTGCCCATTCACCCTATAACCCGTGCATGTTTGCACAAACCTCAGATTGTCCCATACGTAACATACTTATTTCAAGTTTGTCCACCGCATTCTCAGTGTGACTAAGTCTTTTGGGTATTTTTTATTACCCCACCAATATCATTCAATTCTTTTCGATATTGCCCCACTCATCAACTTGTGGTGCCAAAGTTCCCAGTGTTTATTTCGCAACACTTCCCAGCTCCACCGGTCCTATTTCTTAATCTAAGGACATAATTTTATAAATGTCTGTTATCAATTGGGCATGTCGTATACCACCACAACCGTCGAAGAATTGTTCAAGATCATATGCATCAAGACGGATCCGAATATCAAGTTTTCTTCAACATTCAAGCCTCCACAAGTTTAACTTCGGTAAGGTTGTGTTTTAAGTCCTTAATAATTCACTTAGAGTGTTGGGATATTTTTTATCAAAAAAAATTCTAAGTATTGGAGAGGACTTTCTATGTTTTTCGTCAAAAAATATTTTTCGAAGTTTCAAGATGGAACATTTTCCGGCAAAAGGAAAAGAAAAAAAAAAATTATTTTTCTCGTTCGAGCAACAATCGATTGACATACTGATATCGCGCGAAGTCGTTGGAATGACACGTGTCATCGTTCGAGCGACACTGCTATCTCAATTTTAATTAGAAGACCTGTGATTTTAAACAGAGATGAAACTGCTTTGGCAGAATACAATGTTTTCTCACTTTTAGGGTTTTAATCCTTTTTGTTTTCAATTCACAAGATCCAAATAGTTTGTGTGAATTATTTTGGAACCCAATAACAAAATTTTGTTATTGTTCATCCTCGTGGCGTGCATCTATACACTTGAAGACTGAGATCATTGAGTTTCGTTGCGTGTGGATCTTTGCTGAAGATTGGACTCCGGTTCATGCGGGTTCGCTGCGTAGAATCCATTGCTGACTCTAGGTTGTGTGTCTATATCGGTTTGCTGAAGTAAACTTATTGCAGATTTCAGTGTGATTGTAAATTGCGATTTAATTCAAAGTGATGCAAAAGGTTTTTTCCCTTCGGGGATTTTTTCTGAAATCTGCAAGTTGGTTATTTGTGTTTATGATGGTTTGACACATGCACACACGTAGTTGTATGTTTAAGGGATGTTTTAATTTGATTTAAAAATTAAATGTAATTAAATAAAATAGTTGGAATTTGAGAATTTATTTGAATCAATATCGCACACGGCACATCATTTTTTTCAAATTGGTATCAGAGCAGGTTACTCAAATATACCGAATATTTCTATTTTTCGCAAATTTGTGCGATATTGATTTTTTTTAAATCATATTTTTAAAAATTATCGCAATATTTTCAAGTGAAAACTTATATAATTGGTTGCCAATTTTGTGCGGGTCTAATTGTGCTTACTGGAAAGCCCGCATGAGATCACATTTAAATGCAATCGATGTGAGAGTTTGGTTAATTTGTGAAAGAGGGTGGACTCCTCTCACTGTCACCGCAAATAATGTTATGAATTTAAAACCTGTGTCAGACTGGACTGAGGATGAGTTTAAGTGGAGCACTTTTAATTCACGTGGGCTTAGTGAAATTTTCAAACACGTCACCCACGACGAGTTCTGACGTATTATAACGTGCACCATATCTAAAGAAGCATGGTATGTTTTATAACTCGCCCACGAAGGCACTAACGCGGTCAGAGAGTCTAAAATTCAAAATTTAACTACTCAATTTGAAACGATTACCATGCTTGAGACTGAGTGTTTTGATGACTTTTATGTCGTTTATCTGACATTATCAACACTAGTTTTAATCTTGGTGAGCCTATACATGATGCACGAGTGGTTAAAAAGATTTTAAGATCGCTGCCAAAACGTTTTATCCCTAAAGTAACTGTTTTGAATACCTTAGGTAATTTGAGTCATTAGAAATTTAAAGAGCTGGTAGAAGACCTCCAGACATATGAAATTGACATGTTTTCTGACACTGTCAAGCCTACGGATAGAGGGATAACACTTAAAGCCCAGTCTAAAAAGAAAAAGAAAGTGAGTTTTTGTGAGTCCGAGTCTGATTTTGATATGGCCATACTTGCGAAGAATTTTAAAAAGTTTCTCAAGTTCTCAAAACAAAATTCTTCCAATAAAAAAAAAGAAAGACAAGGCCAAAGAAAACGGTGAGAAAGAGAAAGAGGGTGAGGGAGATTTAGAAAAAGTAACATGTTTTGAGTATGAGGGCAAAAGGCATAAGTCGCTTGAGTGTCCCATTAGACTTAGGAGAGAGGGCAAAGAAGTTGCTATGCCAGTCACCCTTAGTGATAGTGAGGATGATGTGAAAGACTCCGGGGATGAGTCTTCACAAGGAAAGTTTGTTGCTTTTTCTGCTAGTCACGTGAGTACACCTAGTTTATCCCACGACGATGAGGATACTTGTGCACATGAGACCCCCAAGGATGATTTGAGTGTTTCCAGCGAATCTGAGAGTGAGTGTGCTAATGAGGGTGATAGTGAACTACAAATCGCATTTGGAGATTTGTACGTCAAGACTTTAAAGACGAAAAATTGAATAAGGAGTTAAGTCCTAGGTTTTGAGATTTGGAGAGTTAGACGTTTTAAGAGAGTTTGAGGCAAAATGGATTCAACTTGAAAAAGTGCAGATTTCTTTGAGTGAACATTTGATAGCTTTAGGCTGGGAAAAGAGTGAACTTATAACCCGCGTGTCACAATTAGACAGCGATCTTAAGCACGCCCTAGAGGTAAAAGTCACTTTAGAAAACACATCTAAGAAGAGAGGAAAGATGGTTCTCAATCCCATTTTGGGTAGAGGTGAGAGTTTAGGAATAAGTCATGACGGTGCGTCCACTTCACATGTTGCACCCGAGCCGGTTCTCGCTTTAGTGTTTGATTCACATAGATCTCAAACCAACCCACCTAGGCGTCACATACTTATTAGGATAACGCGTAGGAGATGTTTTGAGAAAGGTGTACCTAGGATTGTTTATGTTTGTGCACATTGCAAGAAGAAAGGACACCTTAGGGAGTTTTATTTTAAGTTGGGTCATGTGTCACGTTTTATTACTACACGTGTTCACACACGCATCCACACCTGATGCTCCGAATGATTACACGAGAGAGTTAGCACATATTAGGGAGCAGGTGAAGTTTTTGGTCAAGATTTCACATGATTTGATCAAGGTTTTTCATAGGATATCACCACCTTTAAAAAACTCCACCGCACCTAACGGTTGAGGTTTAGACTTAATTGCAAGGACAGGTTGATTGCATGATGATATTTTTTGCCTATTTCTAGTATGTATTTTTTGGTATTAGATTTTTTGTTTTTGAAAAATACAAAAAAAATTATTTTGATAAATTTTTTGAAAAAGACAAAGTTTTTTATGTTTTGTTTTACACCGTATATGAATGGACATTTAGGATGATCGAGTCACAACAACATTCCAAATCCACGATTTGTGTTTTACAATGTTTGGAGTAATTGAGATGTAATTTGTTATTACTACCTACATGTTTAACTCATGAGTTTCTTTAATGCACACTTGCACGGATTTGTTTGATTATTGTACTTTTTTATCACATATTGTTCGGAGTGTTGTCATCTCAATTCTGTCTTTAAAACGAACCATATGCGATAAAACTTGACAATGGAAGTAGTGCATGTAAAAATCGTTTACCGTGAGGAATTGAACTGCAGCAAAATATGATGAGTGAATCACGAAAAGGGGCTGCGAGAGTTCAAAATTAACTTATCGTGAAAGCCACCGTTTAAAAGAACCCGAAATTTTTTAAAGGCAATAAAAAAAAATATATGCCAAAAAGGGGACATCCCAAAAGAAAAATATAATGATTATTATTTATGAGGGAGTTTGGATGGGAAGAAATAAAAAACGGGTTTGCACGTCCTGATAGCGTCATGAAAAATCATTCATAGTTTTAGACGTTATTGGTGTGGGAATCCTTATTGACTTTGATGTGTTGATGGATTGAGTCGATGCCATTTAAATTCAACACTTTCAACACCTAAGGACGATTTTTTAGATTCATTCAATAGGAGTACACATATTCATCGTGCACATATGTTATATTTGATTGCATTGATATGGATATCGAATATGTTCACACCCATTCATTATGTTTCCACGATTTGGTTGTTTTAGTGTAAATTCAAGGTGTGTGATTTTTGTAAAATTATTTTTGCATTTATAATTTGAAAAATTTAAAAATTAAAAATAGTTTGTGGAAACTTTCGAGTTCTCCTTTACCTGAGTGCAGTTTGTTCCATGTTTGCTATGCATATTTGTTGTGACAGCTCCATGTTTATTTCTGTTTATTTGTTTTCTTGTCTATTTCGGACAAATAAAAGGGGGGATAACGAATTATGGGGGAGATTTGATTTTTGATTGATTTATTCTTATATCATTTTAAACTCAATGCGTCATGAAGGTATTTGCTTTGTTTCATGTGTGTAGGTACAAAATTGAAGATTATGTTGCACACCCTGATGAGAAAAGCTTAAAGATTTGAAGTTGAAGATTTTGAAGAAAAGTTTTGGACTTGCATGTTTAGTACTTTTTCAGTTTTGGGGTCATGGAAGGGTATTAAATTTGTATAGGCATTATGTTTTGATAATTCGAATGTTTTTATTTTGTACCGGCATAGATATAGGGGGAGATTTGTAAGGACATAATTTTATAAATGTCCGTTATCAATTGAGTATGTCGTATACCGCTACAACCGTCGAAGAATTGTTCAAGATCATATGTATCAAGACCGATCAGAATATCATGTTTTCTTTAACATTCAAGCATCCACAAGTTTAACTTTGGTAAGGTTGTATTTTAATTCCTTAATAATTCACTTAGAGTGTTGGGATATTTTTTTATCAATTTTTTTTTCTAAGTGTTGGAGCGGACTTTTTATGTTTTTCGTCAAAAAATATTTTTCGAACTTTCAAGGTGGAACATTTTCTGGCAAAAGGAAAAGAAAAAATATTTTTTATTTTTCTCGTTTGAGCAACAGAAGACTTCGTTCGAGTGACATACTGATGTCGCGCGGAGTCGTTTGAACGACACGTGTCATCGTTCGAGCGACACTGCTATCTCCTTCAAGCGAGCCACCGCCTAAGATTTTCTATAAAAAGGCTTTTCCAACTTCGATTTTAATTAGAAGACCTGTGACTTTAAACAGAGACGAAACTGCTTTGGCAGAATACATTATCTTCTCACTTTTAGGGTTAATCCTTTTTGTTTTCAATTCACAAGATCTCAATAGCTTGTGTGAATTATTTTGGAACCCAAGAACAAAACTTTGTTATTGTTCATCCTTGTGGAGTGCGTCTCTACACCTGAAGATCGAGGTCATTGAGGTTCGTTGCGTATGGATCTTTGCTGAAGATTGGACTGTGGTTCGTGTGGATTCGCTGCGAGGAATCCATTGCTGACTCTAAGTTGTGTGTATATGTAGGTTTGTTGAGGTAAACTTATTGTAAATTTCATTGTGATTGTAAATTGCGATTTAATTAATAGTGATATAAAAGGTTTTACCCTTCGGGGATTTTTCCTGAAATCTGCGAGTTAGTTATTTGAGTTTATGATGGTTTGACACACACACACGCGTAGTTGTATGTTTAAGGGTTGTTTTAATTTGACTTAAAATTTGAATCTAATTAAATAAGTTTGTAGTTGGAATTTGAGAATTTATTTGAATCAGTATCGCACACGGCGCATCATTTTTTACACTTAATGGCTCTCCGCTCAACGTCTTTTCTCCATGCGTTCAATAATTATCATTAAATCCGATGTCCTCACATCCAATGACGTTTCTCCACTCTCGACATTTATTACGGCTTATGCGTATAACCTCTCATATCAAAGCCCAAAAGAACTTTTCCCAATGAACTATTACTCAGCATTGTCGGTCCACGATTTTTGTAGAACCCAACATATATACTCGGGACACTCAAACCCTGCCACTATAATCACAAGTTTAATCATTGACTCCCACGTATCTAAAGGAGTCATATACTACTGCGCTCGCACTATCACTAAGTCCTTAGTGTTAACTTAATGACGAGATAAATCTCTCCGCTCCTCGGTAACCCGACATACCCTGAATCTCATCGGTAAGAGTTCCTATGCACCGGGATCCAATATAACTAGACAACTGTACTATATGGAATCTACTTCACAAAATATCATCGCGAGCTCAACCCTCTTTCAGGTGAAACATCACAAAAAGAATATATATCTTGCCCTAGAACAACGAATACGATAGTTTTGCAATAACCGCCCACCATCGTTAACCCGCTCGTACACATGATAACATCACAAGCCCATAATCACCTCTCATTATGAAATTACCTTTAAAAAATATACCCTCTCAGTGTCCACACCCGTTCCCCTACAGGTGGAACTAAAGAGAGCCCTGCTACTCCCCTGTAATTATATATAAACTATAATACTTGTAATGATACCTCTTCCAAACCCGTTTCACATGCGAATTTAGTAGTCACAAACTACTATGACTCGCTCGTGTCACACAAGATAGACCCCAATCACTCCGGGATAAAACTTATAGTGTCAGTTACCCATAACACTGGCGGCTCAAATGGTTCCTGGACATGACACTCTGGTCCTAACCGAACCAAAACTTCTATAACTGCTGCCCCTCCGAGGCATCCCGCTCCTGTTCCCTGTCTTGCTGCGAACAATATCCACACATGTGTTTTTACTCTGTATACATAGGGCTCGTTGTGTCCTTCCCCTTTCTATGGCCCCACCGACCATATTGGGGTTGTCCTTCTCGCGAACCTAGCAGTTATTACCCTGATTGCTACCCCCATTGTCCCTTTGGTTCTGCTGGTCCTATGGGACTTATTTATGGCATTGACGGCCCTGACTGTACCCCCATTGTCCCACCATCAACGTTTTGGTTTCGAAAATGACTATTTTTTTCGCGTAGCCTCGTAGAAAATACTGTTTTCTTTACTTTGTTCTCTGATACGTTTTCTCCAAAAACGACTCAGAAATGCCTCAAAACTTCAAAATTTGGACAGATTCGTGGAGCAAAATTTAAGCAATATTATTTTTAGTTGTTATTTCATTGGAGGTTGCCTAGATTGATTGATTATGATTCTTGTTCTACAATAAGAACATTAGGCCTAAAGTGGAGATTAGGTTTACATAAAGTGAGACAAGTAAGTATTAGGTTAATTGAGAAAATATACGTAATTGAGAAATGAATGAAATTCGAGAAGGGTGACGTGGTAAGGAGTAAACCTATGTTTATGACCAGTAGTGACGACGGGAATAACTGCTGAAAAATAATGAAGGGTTAACTAGGGCCCTTAGAGTTTGTGAAAATTTATATAAATACGATAGTGAGTAAAAGTCGTAAGTAATAAGTACAGTGAGTATTCGAGAGAAACATACTACGTACGAATGATAATTTGTAATTTGAGGAATAAGTTCTACAAGATGAAATTTCGGACCGAAAGAATGAGTCAGGGTAATTTAGTTGGGTGACATAACTCGAGTGATAAATAAATAAATGTGGAAATTATTTAAATTACAAGTCGGTATATAGACTTGGGAATGTTAGGCTAGTGTTACGGTAAATTGTGCACAGAATAGTCTGGATTAATTAAATATCTATATGCGGTTATTGTGTATTGTATATATATATATATATATATATATATATATATATATATATATATATATATATTTGTGTGCTTTATAAATATTGTGTGAATAATCTATTAACTATAGGAATACATACCCCTCTAGTGCTATCGCAGGAGGTTGCGCGATGTGGGTGAATTCCCTGTCTTGAGGAGCATGGTGAGTATAGTCCTCAGGTCATAGCGTCCGTAGTTAGGGGTAAGACGTCTTGGGTATGGTTCGGTCTCATTTTCGGAGGGAACTATGAACGCCTCCGCTGCGTTTATTTTGTTTTACTGATTTGGAGAGCTAACCGTGTCAGGGTATCCGGGTGGATGAGTATACCTAGAATGATAGCATTGTAGAGAACATTCGGTGAGTGTCTACTCAGGAGGATGGTTATATATCTACGACATATGTGTGAATGTTGTAATATGATATATGGTGCAGATATTTATATACGGGGAAAATACATAATGTGAAATGTATTGATTATATATATAACACGTGAGAATGTTATATGGTCCCAAATGAGAAATTATTAATTAAGCTAATGTGATATATAACTTATAAATCATATATTAAATATACTTGGGCTAGAGTAGTGTGCCAGGAAGGATATTATCGAGAACTAGTCACGGGGTAGAGGACTAGGTGGGTTATGTAGAAAATGTTAGGTGTGCATAATAGTTGAGGGGTGAGCCGGTCCTCAAGGGAGTGCGACACTAGCTTAAATATGAAGAGCATTCATGCATTTTGATTTACTTCAATTTAATTCACTTGCTATATATCTTTTAAATGTTTTGGGTTCTAACCCTTGCTATCAAATATTTTCAAAACCTTTTAGGTATCCGACCACATGGATGCCAAACTTGATTTTATTCCAGGTTAACATAGTTGCGGCATATGTGGGTGCTGCAGGAGTTTGGATTAGACACCTATTTCACTCATTCTCAGTTGTATATTCGAGCATGTTGCTCACTATAGTTATTCAGTTCATTTCAATTTATATTTTATGGGATTTATTTTCTACCTGGCAAATTATTTTGGTTTGGATGTTTCTTTTTTGTCGATGTTTATTCGGCTAGCATTTGATTCAGATATTTGTGGAATGCTTAGACTCTATTATATTGTGATGATTCTATTTAGTCTCATGTTGCACTTCATGTTTTGGTTAATTCAAAAGATAAAATTTGGCACCGTTTCTTTTTTAATACTAGGTGGTTAGTGAGTTTTAAAAAAAGTTTTCGATAGTGATGCTGATAATGAACCGAATGAGATTCTTGTTTAATTTGATATAGGACTGATAACCTGATATTTTATTAGGCGGGGTGTCATAAGTATGTGGGTATCTCGATTCCGGAGGGTTTTTTAAGATATTATGGGAGTACATCTAAATTTGAATCGAATATTTTATTCCCAGTCAGATGGTCAAACTGAGCAAGTGAATCGGATGATATAAGACATGCTTCATACACGTGCCTAGGACATCAAATGGAGTCGACAGGGTCGTAATAAGGAATAAGTGCTCATTATCGTGTGTTAATAACCTTTTGGATCAATTGAATATAAGATCTTGTTATGACGAGTTTGTCATGGGGTTTAAAATGACACCTCGATGAAGAAGAAACATTTGTAACGAAGGTGGTCTGTACACCCAAAATTGTGTTGAGGGTGGTTTTCACTGAATCATTGAAATTTACCGAGAGATGGTATGCAAGTCGTAATTAGGACGAGTTCTTTTATTCGTTCGATGAAAGTAAAGGGTTATTTTTAAAGGGAGGTTTGTGCCAAAGGGTCATGCGCTACGAGAGGTAGTTTTAGTCGATGTGCTTGTTGTGTGGTTCACTTTACAGTCCATAATCTATTAATATTTAGTAACTTGAGGAGTTTATAGTGTCAGTATGATAAAGAAACTATGGACATAGTTTGTTTCTGAAGGGTGCTCCAACGAATATGGAAGGTGGGGCCCTGAAAACATTCGAAGAGTTGCAGTGTTCAAAATACAAGTGTAGATATGGGAGAGTGAAACCATCATCTTGTATTAAGATTTTGGGGTTCAGTGGTTCAGAATAGGACATGTAACCAGTTGGGAAAATTTGAGTTAGATTGACCAAATTGATTAAGAGTTAAGAGTTAACAAGTTGTTATTTGGGAATGTGTTCAGAACACTTCATAAGAAGTGGTGTTTATATTAGAGAGTATGAAGATTGTCAGAGCAGGGAAATGAAGATTTTGAGACGAGTGAAAGTATAGTTTTGGGACCTAGGAGGTAGGTTAAGTTCTTTTCAAGACCTCCTCGAGGATGAAAATTAGGAAGTCGGATTCCCAAGGGGAAATTGGCATTCCGATGCATGGGTCCTTTTCATACTCGTGGATAGGGCAGGGTCGATATCATTTGATCTCAACTTATCAGCGTCAGCGCGAATATGGGAGGAAGTTCTAGCGGGATAAATTAATGATTTCAACAGTTAGACTAGTTAGTTAAGTGCTAGCCTAACTCAATTTACGACGAGAAACCTTAATGTGTATAAGGTCATAGTAGGATTAAATTAGGTTATAATACGAGTAGATTTAGTGTATAATATAAGGACACTACATACGAGATATTCTTGGACTTTCGAGTGCAAGTATAATGAATTCGAAATTCGAGGATGAAATTCCTTATTTTAGGGGGAAATAATGTAATATCCCATATTATTACGCATAAAATAAATTATAATATTATCTTATTTGTCGGTCGTAACATGTGATGTTACAATTGTTTTATAGTTTTTGTGTTATATAAATTATTTAAGAAATCATATTTGATACACGATAGAACATTAATTAAATAATTTAACACGACTATGTATTTTAACGTGAATGTGTATTATGAGATACTATGAAATTGGTAAGGGATTGAGTATTGAGGGTTTCCTTGTTTGGATTATCCACTCACTATCCAGTTCTAACGATTGTGAAGTAGTTTTCTATAATTTCGTGTTCCACTGAATTAATAAATTAATTAAATTATGAACATTGGAATTTATAAAGGCTAAGTTACTAAATTTTTGAGTTAGATTGGTAATTTGTTTTATGAAATATGGTGGGTTGTTTTCGAGATATGTATAAGGTCCGTTTTAGTCTAACAATGTGGGTTTTAGACTCATTGGACTAGTATAAGACCTAGTCAAGGTTTCAGACTTATTAAATATGTTTTTAGACTATGTTAAATGAAGCCTATATAGGGTTTAACCTAATTTTGCAGATTATAAGTCTTAAGAGGTCATTAAAGTTTACTTATTTCACAAATTTCAATTGGGAAGGCTTTATACGGACTAGAGAAGGTAGACTTCAAGAGATAAGGAGGAATTGAGAGGAATTGGGCATAATTTCTTCACCATTTGTGATCGAGGAAAGATTAATTAGGATTTGATTTTAATTGTATTTTATTATTATATTCCTATTCATTTGAATCTGAATTAAATCACGCGTAGTTGGAATTAGTTGGATTATAAATTTGGTTGTTTGAAATAAGAAACTAAACTAATGACAAGTTTGGTTATTGAGGATTGCTACATGATTTGTAATGGTAATTATTATAGGAGGAATGTGAATTGATTTTATTATATTTAATATTAAAAAACCCCACTTTAATTATTCAAATTGGTGGATAATTAAATCAAATTGGTTGGATTATCTATAAATTAGGGTTCTTAACTTAATTTGGCATTTACTCTTTAATCCTATTAGAGTAGTGTAAAGTGGTTAGATATAAGTTTGGATTGTTAATATATCAAATGTTTATGAAGAATGTTGAATTACATTATGATTTGAGGAACTTGATATATATTAATGGAGGCTTAGGGTTTTCAATCCCGTAACTAGGAAGAGGATGAACACTGAGACCATTTATCGATGATAGTCGTTAGATCGACCATCATTGTTTGGATCAAAGTTAGTTTATATCTTATCCTGAGTTTGTTTTGGTAATGGAGGAATAGTTTAGAACGACTTTTAGGTTCTTTATCCATGTAGTATTGTATGCATCTTATTAATTAGAAATGTTGGATCAGAATAATTAACATTATGGAGAATTTTAATGCGATAGATTCTGGTAAAAACTTAGCAACCCTTATACGTTAGGGTTTACTATTCTTGTATTTTATGTGTAACATACTTGGCATTGAGTCCTCGTGGTATTATGTACTAGAAGGGATAGCCTTATGTAGTGCGTGCAACGTTGATTGATATTCTGGTTATGAGACGGGCTTTACCTTAATTATTTTACATTGGGTACCACGTGACTATTATACCTGTGTTAATCCCGTATTGATAATACGAGAGAACTCTTTCATATGTCTTGGGTATGGGGCGTAGTGATGATCCCTCGTCGATAATTTAGGGTTATGGGGTGGTACAACCTATAACTCTACTTATTACAACGTGAGAGTTTCCAAAGGCAATTTGGTAGGCCTCCCTTATGTGCGGGCTTAAATAGAGCCCTTATATGGTTATGTAGGTGGATGGGACCGTAATGAAGTTAATAGTGGACTTTTGGAATGTCTTTACTCATATTCTTATACAATCGTGATGTTGAGTGTAGAATTAGTTGATATCTATTAGTTATATTCAATCGAGATGAATAATATTTAATCATGGGATCACTTGGGTTTCGGTGTAGACGCATGACATATCTACGGTTATTTGGGGTTGGGATAAACTTAAAAATAATTAAAAGACGAGAGGAAGATGCGTATTAACATGGTAGCCAAATTAAATTAAAATCTTAATATACATTGACTTGCTCTTAACGTTGTTGATTTTCTATTTTTCAAGATCTAGGTCGTTGTTGTCACTTTCGCCCTGATCTTTTGTTTGCATCTTCATCCGTTATTGTCAGCTATGGTATCATACCCGTATGGGCTTTTCTATTACTCATGTATAACTATTTACTTTATATATTTAGTTTTGTTTCCAGTCATGCTCGGAATGATATTCAAATGTTTAATTCCTGAAAATTTGAATTAGACTTGATCAATCTAGTTATAAAATTTTTTATGGGGTGTAATAGTTGGGGGTATGATTAAAGCCCATATGCGTGTGTGTGTGTGTGTGTGTGTGTGTGTGTGTGTGCGTGTGTGTGTGTATTTCCTTAAGGCCCTTTTTCCTACCATTTGTGTTATGTTTATGCGCATTTATTTTATTTGAACGTTTTATGTTATTGACTTTAAATGTATGCTTTTGGAATGTCAAGTAAGCATCCCACATGTGAAGTAAAGCTCATTTCTGACCTATAGGAGTTCCCCGAATTTAAAAGAGGATGTCAAACTATTTGAGAATGAATTACAGAGGTTTTAGAAGATTTTAAAGCTTGGATCAAAATTTGGCATATGTAAATTCCACTTTGGCCATTTCAAAGTCGATTTATCCATTGTCAATATTTATAAAAGCAAGACTTGAGACCGATTGACAACTTTGGTACATGATTTTGGTGATCACCATTGATTGTATATGGATATAAATGGAGAAAAAATCATAATATTTTGGAAGAGATTGAAGTTGCTAATTGAAGACGTTTATCAACAATTTTGGCATTATTTATGTACTTATTCTATTTGTTTTAACTTTACATTTGATTCATGAATTGATATTTATCATTAGTTAGGGTAGTGATTTCACTATCGATCATATTTAAATTAGTTTTCTTTATTATAGTGACTGTTTAATTGGTGAATATAGACTTAACGTATAAAGCTCATCCCATTAATAAATATTGTCGAGCAATTTATATAGTCAAAGATTGTTTTAAACCCTGAATCTAGTTATCTTCAATTATTCTTAAGAGGCCTTTCACTCTTACCACAAACAAAGGAGTGAAAATTCATAAAGAAGATGCAAATAAATTCTCTCTCCATTGCCCAAAGCAATAGTGTCCAAATGGGATATAAGGCGCCTTTTCGCTTACCAAAAAAACTATTAACAATAGGTTGGTTTTTTTTTGTGGTAGGGATCAAAGACCTTATATCTCTAACATTTGTGAGTTTTTTCATAATAAACTTTTAAGCGCGAATAATGATACACCATGGAGGATGATTTTGATTTGTTTGTAAAAACACGTATTCTTTGTCAGTAAGAAAAGGTTGAGCGACCGAAGTTTCTTAGCTTGTTAAGACCATCACAACTCGTTAGTTTCATTTATTGAGTTATTTTTTGAAATGGTAATAGTTTTTCGCTAGATGAGAACTCAATGATTTAAATGTTGTTGGATGACAACTTCACATTTAATTATTGATCTCACTTTGACTCATTTACCAATTGAACGAACTCTTAATTAGTCTTATTTTTCTTTGGGATACATAATGGAATCATTATCCCTGACCATTCATCTCTTGATTGAAGTATAAAAATTATTTATTATATTAATTTTATGTATTTTATTTAAAACCACTTAGATATAATATGTATTAATTCACATACTCACAATATAATTGATAAAATGATTTCAAAAGTGTAATTAATTAATAAATTTACCAATTCACTGGAATTGATTACATAATTACTGGGCTTTATAACATGTATATAACTTGCAATGAGGCCATTACCACACTTTCTAAAAATAAGCAAGATTTAGTGTGAACTCCTGCCAAATTGACTCCAAAGCTCAATCTTCTTCTTCCCAAATCTATCCTCAAATGGTTATCCACCTCTTCTAGGGTATTTTGTTTAGTGTGTTGTGTTTTGACTGATTAAGTTAGCACGAGGAAAAAAAGTTTCATCAAGCAGGTCTCCCTTTACCCCAAAATAAGACCCCCGAATGATCCCACAAACATGGTACATAAAACATATCCTAACTGGTTACCCAACCTCAAGGCCCAATTACACACACACACACACACACACACACACACATATATATATATATGTGTGTGTGTGTGTGTGCACACACACACGCACTATTTAAGAACTCAAACATCCTCACGAGTCCGACCCAAAATTACATACCAATAACTTAGTGCTAAAACTATAAAAAAAAATAAAAGCACATAATATAATTAAACCTCTAACTCAACTAAGTTGATATTAGAGGCAAGTAGACACCAGGATATACCGTTGTCTCATGTCCTATCCTTTGGCGACCTTAATACAAAGTTCATATAATGAGAATGCGTTTTGTGTAAAAAATATTGAACCACCAATTAAAATTATTATTCATGTTGAATAATGCTAAAACAAATAGCACGTTGAAAGGTTCATATGATAATATTTACCAGTGATTCATCATATAATTTATTTTTTTATACATTTGAACATTAAATCACAAGAAAAAAGTAAACCAACTCATAACACCGGATGTACGATGAGAAAAACTACTAACGGGGGAAATCTTGAGTCAAAACAATAATCTCACTAAAGACTTAGGGGATAAATGCCTCACGTCCTTACCCCACTAACTTACACATTATCTATTCCCACAAATCATAAGTATATTTAAGGGTTACCCGTGGTTCAAACCGATCCAGTCTGACCACATTAAGTGTGAGGTGATGCGAAACAACCTAAATAAGGTTCCTATTCCACTTTAGTTAATTAAAATTACCAAGTACGCATACAATTTCGTTTTCAAGATATTTAAGCTTGTTAATAACAAATATAGAACCCATTAGGTAACATCCTAAGGTTCAAGTAACCAGTGTTACTAGCGTAAGAAAAAGGAAATACTTACTAATAAAACGCTCTCTAAAGGCGTAATATCAACTAACTTGTCGTAACAAAGGGAACATGGTGAGCCAATTCCTAATAGGAATTCCTACTATAAATGCAATATAAATGCGAACGACAAAAATAATAAATGCAATGATATGAACAGTATAATTCTTACCCAATTCTACATGCAATTACTATACAACATATGCATTAGTCATGCTTTAAAACATCATCTTCAAATTAGGTTAAGTGCCATTAATAGTTGCCTTCTCAAAATTTTCATTTTATTCCAAAAATAATCCTTTGATCCATTAACTCTAATTTAAGAAAAAATAATGTTCTTGAATTGTCTTTAAATAATTTAGTTTCCATTCAAAAATATCAATTTATATTTTAAATTGACACATGACTGGTATCTCTTAAAAAGTGCATTTCAACACACGAACTCGGTGTTAGAAAAGAATTATTCATATAAGTGTTAAGTTTTGAATTGTTCCCCGCCATGGGGTTACTCACACATCCAATTTTTACTTAAATTAGTTTGAAAAGAGATTAAAGGTGGAAAGGGGATTCAAAGTAATTAAAATAACAAGATAAGATGATTTAACACTAAATTAGTTTGAAATTAAAACACGTGAAGCGGTTTATACTAAGGAATGTAAAACAATTTAAATTAAAAAACATAAATGCAAATTAAAATTAAGGCAAATGAACTTTATATTAATCTGAAAGAGACTTAGAGTAAGTTTATCTTACAAGCTATTTCAAAGAAGAAATGGTAAACTATGCTAGAAAAAATGTAAAGAAAAGAAAAAAAAAGGAAATGTTTAAACGAGTAAAAGCGATTTTTTAACTGAAGAGTCCTCCTTCAATCGTCCATGAGTTACTTATTTATATAATCCTTTGCCTTGCAATTCCCACCTCAACGGATGGGTGGTTACACATTTATATGTTTCCGCCCTTGTGCAATTTCGCCCCAAAATAGTTTTATATGTGGTTATCCCATGTTCGGGGCTTTAATAAGTGTCTCCCTCTTGCTCAGCCACTTGTATGAATCCGGCCTTTTATATTTTCTCAATTACAATAATTGATTTACATTTCCACGCATCGCTGTCCCATTGGTTTGTAATTATACGATGTAAACACAAGCTTAGAATTTTGATAGAAAACAATCTTTTTACAGATTCATCGGACATTAAAAAATCGTTCGATTCATGAAATCCTAACTCAAAAAATTAAACTAATTCACATAACCCTAAAAGAATCAAATGAGTTCATATGATATTCCCCTAAACCAAATCGATTCATATTGATTGTTACTGATAGAAAAAATGAGATAAGATTTATATTTTGTTTAATGGTTCAATTGTGGTGGTGGAAATGTTGAGTTTTTTTGTTGGTTAATTTTTATTTGGGATATAATTAGGGTTGTCGTCGACCCCAAATATTGGGAAAAAGGTGAGAGTGCGCTTTTTGTTCAACTAGATAAATTAATTTAGTTAATCCCAATTTTTAAATAAACAGATTCAAGTACCCACACAGGTCATGCAACTAATAATGATTGATTAACAATAAACACATTCAGATTATGAAAGATTCAATCACACACAAGGAGATGAGGAAAAATTCTCCAAAGGGGCAAAACCTTTTTATTTCAATATGATTTGTAAACACTTACATACATAGAGAAACACAATTTGACAAACGAAGACACTCAGTCACCGGTTCGTTATTGTCAGCAAGAGCTTCTTGCGAGACGCTTCAAGTTCAGCAATGTAGAGAACCCTTTCTCAACACAAGATGCTCCACAGATGTGGGTATGGCTGGGTTTAGCACGATTCACACGTAATTCTGAGTGTTTGTGAATCTTAAAGGGTTTTGTCTTGATAAAAGGTGAAGAATTGATATATTAGGTCTGATAAATGTTTCCTCCAAAGTCTTAAACGAAAACATCCCCTAGGATGGATTTTATAGGAACTAAAGAATCTGGACGCCGGATTTTTCTGAGGCTCGTCGGACCGGTCCGGAAAGGATCATCGAATTGGTTTGGCATCCGGATCGGTTCATTTTTCTCTTTGATCAGATCAGTCCGGTAGATAAAACTTGGCATAGAGTTTTAATGGGTCGGACCGGTTCGTTTTCCTACAGGGACGGGTCGGTCCGGTTACTGATTTCTGTCAGCTTCTGTATATGGACCCTTATGAACCAAAAAATATTACCACGAACACACGATTGAATATAATGGGCACGGCACACGATGTTGGTGAAGAGGGATACGTGAAATGAAAAATTCGGATTGAGGCCGTCGAAATATAATTGTGCTAAGATGAGCCGTTTGTAGCGGTATACGACATATATTTTAGAATCTAGGATAAAGCAGAAATGCCTAGATACTACCCTGGAAATTTATATAACATGTCCTTACAAATCTCCCCCTATGTCTATGCCGGTACCTACATAAAAACAAAATTCGAATTATGATCCCCCAACATAAAAAGTGTCATATAATGTAGCATTTCCAGTAAACCCCAAAACAGGGATAACTCAATGAATGACTTCAACCATCTTCAAATCTTCAAACTTTCTTTGTCTTCATCAGGGTGTGAAAAAATGTTCCTCAAATACCTACACACATGAGATAAGAAACAAGTACCCGTGGCGCGCATCAGTTTGAAATATAATCATAAGCAACAATAAGTATATCAAGTATGAGCAAGCATATCATTATGAAAAAACAAACCATTCTCCCTCATAATGAAAATAAATCCAGCTCCCTCATAATTCGTTCTCCCCCTTTTTATAATGTCCCAAAATAAACAAATAAGAAGAGAAAAAAAATGCAAATGGAGAATGTTATACAAAGAAACACTTTTTCTTTTTGAATTTTCAAAGTTTTGCATGCAAAATAAACAACATAGAATCACACTATGGAAAGCACACTAAAATAACCAAGTCAGTGGAAGTGAAAAAGTAGGGGTGTGATCAAATTCGATAGGACAATCAATGCATACTACCGTGACATATGTGCACAATGGAATATCGGCACTCCTAACGAATATACTCAATCTCGTCCTTAGGTATAAAAGAGGTGAATTTAACTAAAATTGACTTAACTAGATCGCCAAATCAAGGTCTAACATGATTTGCACACCAATAACACCCAAAACTCTTTAATGCTTTTTCAAGACGTTTTTCTGAAAGTGCAAACCCGTTAATAAAATTTCAAACCAATCTCCCTCATGGATATGAATGAACATATACAATTAACTAGGTTGGCCCAATTTTACGACCTTTTTAAATGACCTGGGCAAATTTTCTTAGTGCCATGCTTTTTAAGGTCCTTTTAAGCGGAGGCATTTCTCGCAAAGATTATTATTCTTTCGTAGCCATCTTCCCGTTTTTCACTCATCAAAATTTTATGAAATAAAGTTCTCACTGAAAACTTAATAACATGCACCTCTTCAATTGTCTAGTTTTATCGCATTTTGTTCGTTATATAGGTAGAGTTGAGAGCATGGGATAAGACAAATAGAATAATCAACCAGATTCGTGCATGGGTGCAATAAAGGAGATAAGGAGCCAAACATGTAGAGAGATATCACTAAACACATCTCAATGGCACCAAGACACTATAAAGCACATGATGAAATTAAGTAGCATATCTAGTCACTACCAAACTGTCACGTGAAAGATTGAGATGATGTGGTGACTTTGGCCATCCTAAATGTCGAACCATAAAAGGTGCAAACAAATTACAAAAATCTTGTTGACTTTTCATTTTTCTTAAAAAGAACCGAAAATATTTTGAACTTTTCATATATTCCTAAATAACCAAAAATCTTTTTGTATTTTTCAAAGAATAAAGAATAATGCAATATATAAAATTATACAAATGAGACAGTCTAGTAATAGGAATCAGATGATATGATCATGAAGTATACATCCTACTCTAGACATGGAACTACCCTCCAGTCAATAGTGTAAATTCCTAACAACTTCTTAAGACTCCCGAATCTAAGGGCATCTAAAGGCTTCGGCATAATATCGTCTAACTGAAGCTCAGTAAACATAAAACTCAAGGATACGACCTCTTCCTCTACAAGCTCACGAATGAAGTGCTCGCGTATCCTAATGTGCTTTGTGCACGAGTGCTGGACAAGATTGCGGGATATGTATATCACGCTCGTGTTATTACAAGAAATGGTCATGGTGTCCTGTGATATCCCATAATCTTCCAGCATCTGCTTCATCCACAGAAGTTGCGTGCAATAACTCCCGGCTGCTATATACTCAGCCTCAACAATGGACAAAGGGATGGAGTTTTTCTTCTTGCTCAACCAAGAGACAAGAGCAGAACTAAAATAAAAACACCCACCAGAAGTTCTCCTATACCCATCTGCATTCCCGGTCCAGTCGACATCCGAATAGGTGGACAAACGGTCATTAGTATCAAAGGAATACCAAATGCCAGAGGAAAGAGATCCACTTACGTATTTGATCATACATTTTAGAGCGAGTAAGTGTGACTCTTTGGGGGACGCCTGATATCGCGCACAGACTCCAACACCAAAAGCGATGTTGGGACGACTAACAGTAAGGTAGAGAAAACTGCCTATCATACTCCGATACAAGGTTTGCTCAACGTCCTTGCCTGAAGTGTCCTTACTAATCTTTATAGATGTACTCATAGGTGTACGTGCGTGCTTAGCGGATTCCAAACTAAATTTCTTTACTAGGTCTCTAGCATACTTGGATTTGGAGATGAACATCCCATCCTCTAGCTGACGAACCTGGAGACCAAGGAAGAATGTAAGCTCACCTACCATGCTCATCTCAAACTCACTCTTCATCTCCTCATCAAAGTGATGAGAATGCTGGGAGCACGTGGATCCAAAGACTATGTCATCCACATAGACCTGGGCAACCAAAATAGCACCGTCAACTCTCCTGATGAACAACGTCATATCAACTCCCCCTCTCTGAAAGCCATAAGCTAAAAGATAGGAAGTAAGCCTCTCGTACCAAGCAAAGGGTGTTTGCTTCAAACCATTCAAGGTTTTTCTCAGATAGTATATGTGTTCAGGATGGTTAGGGTCTTCAAATCCTTTTGGTTGTTCCAAGTAAACATCCTCATATAGAATGCCATTCAGAAAGGCACTCTTGGCATCCATCTGATATAACTTGAAGCGCAGATGACATGCGATGGCGAGTAGTCAACGAACGGACTCAAGCCTCACAACAGGAGCAAATGTCTCATCAAAGTCAACACCCTCTATTTATGTGTACCCTTGAGCGACCAACCTAGCCTTATTACGGATAATAGTACCATTTTCATCCATTTTATTCTTAAAAATCCACTTGGTACCAATCACGTTAGTTTCACTAGGTCGAGGGACAAGTTCCCATACATCATTCTTTCTAAATTGATGCAACTCATCCTGCATAGCAGATATCCAGTGTTTATCCTTGAGAGCTTCTTTGAGATTCTTGGGCTCGACTTTGGACGTGCAGCAGACATGGTTAACAACGTTCTTTAACTGAGCACGAGTCTTGACCCCTAGGGTGGGATTTCCTAAAATGGCAGTAGGGTTATGACTCTTGTGAACCCAAGCAGGTATGTCCCCTAAGATAGTATTAGGGACCACCATGGGTGTGAGAGGCACAATGGGATCATCAATAGGAAGAGCGTCATCCTCATACAAATGGATGGGGTCAATTAACATCGGAGGTTCGTTATCTTACACGGTGACGTTAATTGACTCCATAACTTTAGAGTTGCTCAGGTTAAAAAACTGGTATGCTCTACTGTTCGATGAATATCCTAGCAGTATTCCCTAATCACTCCGAGAGTCGAACTTTCCTAGTTGCTCTCTATCCCGTAAGATGTAGAATTTACTCCTAAATACATGAAAATATGTCGGGTTGGGCTTTTTTCCAGTCCATAATTCATAAGGCGTCTGAAGTGTGTGTGGACGCAAGTAAACCTTATTCACCGTATGGCACGCGGTAGACACTGCCTCTGCCCAAAATCTCCTATAAACTTTACGACCAAAAAGCATAGATCTAACCATTTCCTGAATCGTCCGATTTTTTCAGTCAACAATCCCATTTTATTGAGGGGTATTCACGATCGAAAATTCATGTTTGATCCTAAGGATATCACAATAAAGATCTACTTTTTGCTCCTTGAAATCAGTGCCGTTGTCACTACACATTCTATTGATAGTGACACCATGTTGGTTTTGTAGGACACGACACTTAGTCTTAAAAAACTCAACAGCATCTGATTTCTCTCTCAGAAAACCTACGATAGAATATCTAGAGAAATCATTCGCCATCACGAGGATATACCTCTTAACACCCAAACTCTCTGTACGTGTAGGACCCATAAGAACCATGTGAATCAACTAAAGTACTCTAGAGGTGGTAATCGAGTTTAACTTCCTATGGGGCTACAAATTTGCTTTCCCAGCTGACAGGGTCCACAAACTGTGGAAGTTGGTTGTCCAAGAGATGGTAAGCCACGTATTAGGTCCTTTTTAACAATATGATCTAAATCTTTAAAGTTCACATGACCTAGACGTTGATGCCACAGTTCCATAGGAGTGATCGTGGCGCTGTTGCAGACAAATGAGGACTTGGGCATTATCCCATAACAGTTATCTTCTGTCCTCACCCCTTGTAATACAAGTTTACCGGCTTGATCATACACATTACAAGCATCCCGATCAAACTTAACTGCAAAGTCAACGTCGCACAGTTGGCTAATGCTGAGAAGGTTTACCTTTAAACCTTTGACGTACAATACATTTTCTAGCTTAGGAAACCCTGGTATCTTTATAGTACCTCGTTCTACAATGCTATACCTGCTCCCACCACTAAAAGTGACTTTACCTTCCTTACGATACACTAAGGAGGTAAAAAATGATACGTCACCAGTCATGTGTCTAGAACACCCACTGTCAAAATACCACTGTGAGGCATTATGAACTTTCAGAGCGACATGATCAATAAGAGCTTTATTGCCATTCTTAGGTACCCAAGAGGAGGTAACCTTTTGTTTGCCCTTGTGGTTGATGGTTCTAATCGTAAAGTTGGTAGTATTCACAGACGGTTCGAATATACGTTGGAATTCTCCCATTAAGCTTTGGGAAGTAACGACAAAAACTCAATCTGCTTTATCAGTCTTATGAGATTACTAGTGGGGTATGATGGAGAATAAGTACGTCCTGTCCGACCCAAACTATAACAATACTCTCTCAGGTGAAACGTGAACGAGTTTATTAGTCTACAGTTATCAACAAATCTCAAATAGCTGAAGACTTAAACGTGAAAGCAAGAATACAACAGTCCTAACAATAGGGCTCTATAGCAATAACGTTAAGCTGAAAGCGAGAATAAGCCATACAGATCCTATGGACACTAGAACTTGGCTCTGATACCACCTGTGACACCCCGCCTAATTAAATACCGGACGATCACTCCTTTATTAAATTAAATCAAGGTAAACAGTTGGTTCATTCTCAGCATCACTGTCGATAAAAATAATTTTCCAATTTAACACCCTAAATAATTAAGCTAAGTGTCAAAAACATTTTTTCATACGAACTTCCAAATTTTAATTAAAGAAAAGACTTTTATTAAATCAAAACAACATTTCTACAATAGAAAATCATACCACGAAATTTAAATAAAACCATACATTCACCAAACGAATGTCAATAGTAAAAACTAAAATCATAAACCATCCTGAAACAAATCCCATAAACAATACTGGAATAACTGAAATATAAAAATCCCCAACAATAAATGAAATGATGAAAAGGGCGACACGTGCCCCATAAATGAGAGTAATAAGAGTGGAGTCAATGTCGGAAGCCGTCTACTCAAGGGACCTGCAACTCCCACCTAAGCTGCAGCTCGTTCTTCTCAAAGAATCCTAAGCAAGACGCCCCTGTGGCTGGGCACCTGAAAAATATACATATATATACACAGAAGAGAGAGAGAAAGGAAACGGGTCAGGGCCCGAAAGTGTGTTTGATTTTAAAATACGTTAAGCAAGTATTTAAATTGATACAGGCCAATGCAACATCATATTAGTTCGTCTCTCTCTTGAGAAATACTCACCTCTCTTCTAATGTGCACTCCTATCGTACTAACCTTCCCAATGGTTCGTATATCTTAACTTACTCATAAGTTTTCAAAACTGAACGATGACAATGTTATAAAAAGGTTACTTTCAATTTGTAGTATTCCTCTCGTTTTAGCTTCATTGAATAATAATATTTCCCCGTGCCTTTTCATATTTTCACAAAACAAGTATTTAATAATTTGAGTCAACAACCATGTTCTACTTATCAAATCACAGTAGGCAGTTCAAAGTTTATAACCTCATATATATATATTAACTACTCGAATAAAATATATATATAATGGCACCCCAACTAAACTATGGTGCGGGCATACTCTGCTATCCAATCCCCGTATCGCTCACATAAAGGGAAATACGAGTTCGGAATCACTCTCGAACTGTATTAACATATACAAAACAACGTAGAGGCGAAGCATAGATTCCAAGTCCAAGAGGTCAGTACATACCCACACGTCTCTTAGGACCGTCCGACTATCAATTTAATAGCCCGTACCTAGGATCTCTATCTTCTAGGGTACGATTCAATATCCCCATAAAGCAACACAGGATACGATCGTCCCAGCGCGGTAACCTCAGGGATAGCAAGTAGCGCGGGTACGTTTTTCACATGTATATAATATATGTACACACATTCATATAATTATACCAATTTCATCATATTAATATAGGTCACTCTCATTACCCATAATTACAACCTTCGTCCTAAATTTCACCTTATTAGTATAATGTATAAGGTTTCGCCTCTAACCTTAATTCGAAGGGTTTTCTCACTCATTACCTAATACTCATGGGTTATAACCTTACAATTCTAAAATTCAGTAAATAACTTTATTTGATTCCAACGTAACTCTCTTACGCACGTCACCCTTAAATTTCATAAATTTAACAACCTAAAGTAAACATCCCATAATTACCCTCTTCGTTGAAGATTAAAGGTTCTAACATATGTCCATATACCCTACTGGTCCTCAATATCTCCCAAATCATTTTATTTAGAATGCCCAAGGTTTATTCCACGATAAATTAATTCAACTAATTAAACAAGGGGAATAATAGGCTGCCAGGGAGGGTCGATCGATCGACGTCTGGGGGTTGACCGATCGAACCTTCGATCGATCGACGATCTAGGGTCGATCGATCGATCGAGCAGGTCTGTGAAAATTCTGCAGAAATTGCAGTGACGGGGTTGCTTAAGTTTCTTCATCAAAACTCATATTTTCCAACTCTAATTGACCCAAGAAGTCTACTGCTTACATCCTAACATAATTCCAGGTATCTTTAACGATCAGCATGCGTATATACATCAATAAACATGATTAAACAACCTAATATTTCATCTAATCATCAAGAACCCTACAGTTTTCTTAACCTTTGTCCTAATTAATTTTCTCCAGAAATTCCTTCTAACAAATCATCATAATTTCGTGGATTAAACATCTACTTCACATATTAATTTCCAGAATAAGGTTCATATGATTTCTACATGCAAATCCCTATCAAAATTGGGTTTTCTTCCATGGATTATACTCTTAATCATTCCTACACTAACATGATTATTGCACTAACGAAAATACGCAAGTTAAACACTTGCCTGGGATTTCAGAGGTCTGGTTTCCTGCAGATATTGTGTGGCTGCGTTCTCCTCCTCGCGATCTACGCGTTGGTGGTGACGGTGGTGCAAAAGGTGGTGTTTTTGGCCTTGAATCACCTAGCAAGGTCTCTCCTCTCTTCTCCACTAGCCGTCTTAGGGTTCTGAATGATCTAACCCTAAAAGCTGACTTAAATGGCTGCTAAGGATGGTTGAAAATTCGTGGGTTTAATTACCCTAGTTTGTAAAATGACCAAAACGCCCTCCCGGGTCACTAATTAAGCCTAAAAACATCCCGAGACCCAAACTAAACCCCCGGGTACACTTTTCTGACTATCTTGACCCTTCCGGACGCGTTGGCGCACTCAAAACGACCATACGGACAACTCATAAATTATTTACTTTTATATCTCAATAATTAGTCCCGACGCGACACGGGCGCGTCCCGACTAAAATTACCAAAATTGTCATTTTCATTCACTCGTGACATTTACCATATATTACTATGCTCTTAAGTAATATTCAACAATTTCATATTATTACTAACTCACGTCACGTTAATAATTATAACATAATTAATTTCCGGATTTTTATTAAATAAATCCCCAAATTAATTATAGCATAAAAATACGGGGTATTACATACTTCCCCCCTAATTACGGAATTTCGTCCCGAAATTCGGAAAATAAGGCATACCTGGTAAAAACAACTCTGGATATCTCTCACGCATATCTTCCTCACGCTCCCAAGTGGATTCCTCCACATTATGATGTTCCCACTGGACCCGCACGAGTGGAACTATCTTCGACCTCAATCTCCTCTCACTGTAGTCTAGAATAGCCACCGGTCTCTCCTCGTAAGAGCTATCCGACTGCAAGTCGATCTCATCTATCGCAATGTGAGTATGGGCCATATCATCCCGAAGGTATCGTCTCAACGATGAGATGTGGAATACATCGTGGATACGATGTAAATGTTCTGGCAAACCCAACCTGTATGCTACTGGCCCAATTCTCTCGATGATGGGAAATGGTCCTACGTACCTCGGAGCCAACTTTCCCTTCTTCCCGAACCTCATCACTCCTTTCATAGGAGATACACGCAACAACACTTGATCTCCCACATTAAACTCCCGGAAGAAACGTTTCGCATCGGCGTAGCTCTTCTGTCTGTCTTGGGCTACCCGAATACGACTCCTGATTATTTCAATCCTCGCGGAGGTCTCCTGGATCACTTCTGGTCCTAATAACTTGTTGTCCCCCACCTCGAGCCAACAGGTTGGAGAGCGACAAGGCCTGCCGTACAAAGCCTCAAATGGAGCCATGCCAATCGTAAACTGATAGGAGTTATTATAAGCAAACTCGACCAGTGGAAGATGTGGCTCCCAACCTCCCCCGAAATCGAGGATACACATGCGTAGCATATCTTCCAACATCTGATTAGTATGCTCTGTCTGTCCATCTGTCTGTGGGTGGTAAGCGGAACTCAGTCTCAACTCTGTACCCATAGCCTCCTGAAAGCTTTCCCAGAAACGTGACACAAAAATCTTGTCTCTGTCTGAAACAATATTCAGGGGCACCCCATGTAATCTGACAATCTCAGCGATGAATAGTTGGGCATACTGACCCGTGGTATAATCTATCCTTACTGGCAGAAAATGAGCCACCTTGGTCAGACGGTCTACAATCACCCAGATAGAATCGTGGCCTCGCTGTGATGTAGGCAACCCTGTAATGAAGTCCATGGAAATACTTTCCCACTTCCACGCAGGTACTTCCAACGGCTGAAGTAATCCCGACGGTTTCTGGTGGTCCACCTTCACCAGCTGGCAAGTAGAACATTTGGACACAAATTCAGCGATGTCCTTCTTCATCCCACTCCACCAGTACTGACGTCTCATATCCTGGTACATCTTATCGCCTCCCGGATGTACAGCAAATCGGGACCCATGAGAATGAGTCATCACCTCATGACGTAGCTCCGCTCCTTCTGGAACCACTAATCTCCCATTAAACCGCAACCCTCCATCCGAACTAACAGAATAGGACTCAGCACCCTCGGCTAGGAATCGTACAATCTGCTCCTGACAAAACGGGTCTGTGGTCTGTGCCTGTATCACCCTCGTAACAATCTCGGGTGTGACTGTCATCACGGATATGAAAGAACGTGCTACTGCGTCTTGGTGACCCAACTCCTTCCACTTTGCTTTCCAGATGTCCGCTACATTGTCAACCGGTCTACGGCTCAACGCATCAGCAACTACGTTGGCTTTCCCCGGATGATACTGTATATCGAACTGGTAATCTTTCACAAACTCTAACCATCTGCGCTGACGCATATTCAGCTCTCGCTGAGTGAACAGGTACTGCAGTGACTTATGGTCTGTGAACAAACGAAATTTCTCGCCCAATAAATAGTGCCTCCAAATTCTCAATGCAAAGACGACCGCAGCTAACTCCAGGTCGTGGGTGGGGTAATTCTTCTCATGCGGCTTAAGCTTGCGGGAAGCAAAAGCTATAGCCTTCTCTTCCTGCTGAAGTACTCCCCCAAGTCCTCGTAAGGACGCATCTGTGTAAACCAGGTACTCTACACCCGGCTTCGGTAAAGCAAGGACTGGTGCCGAAGTAAGCTTGTCCTTCAGCTCGTCGAAAGCCAACTGACAAGCGTCATCCCAAACATATGGTACCCCCTTGCGAGTCAGATTCGTCAATGGACCTGCTATTTTGGAGAACCCCCGAATGAACCTCCTGTAGTATCCTGCCAACCCCAAGAAACTACGTACTTCCGTCGGTGTCGTGGGCTGCCCCCACTCCCTCACCGCTGACACTTTGCTCGGGTCAACTGCTATCCCCTGCTCAGAAACAACATGGCCCAAGAATTGTACCTCTCGCAACCAGAATCCATACTTCTCGTACTTAGCATACAACTGATGTTCTCGTAGAGTCTGAAGAACCTGCCTCAAGTGTTCGGCATGCTCCTCCTCGGAGCGTGAATATATCAAGATATCATCTATGAAGACGATGACGAACTGATCCAAGAACTCTCTGAACACTCGGTTCATCAAGTCCATGAAAACGGCTGGGGCATTTGTGAGTCCGAACGGCATCACCCTGAACTCATAGGACCCATATCTCGACAAGAAGGCAGTCTTCGAAACATCCTGCTCTCTAATTCGCAACTGATGGTACCCCGACCTCAGATCTATCTTCGAAAAGAAAGTTGCTCCCCTTAACTGGTCGAACAGATCATCGATTCGAGGCAACGGATACTTGTTCCGTATCGTGACCTTGTTCAACTCCCGGTAGTCCACACACAATCTCAGTGAGCCATCTCTCTTCTTCACAAATAAGACTGGAGCGCCCCACGGTGAGGTACTCCTACGAATGAAACCCTGACCTAATAGCTGCTCAATCTGATCTCGTAGCTCTCGCATCTCTGCCGGAGCCATACGGTATAGTGCGCGTGCTATAGGTCTCGTATCCGGCAATAAGTCTATAACGAAGTCTATCTCACGACTGGGCGGTAGGCCTGGTATCTCCTGAAACACATCGGAATACTCCCTAACAACTGGGATCGAATCCAAAGGAATCACAACCTCCTTAGAGGTATCCTCCTCAATGTAATATAAATGAGCGGTCGAACCTCCCTCTGGGCGAGGCATCGCCACTATAAACATCTCTTGCCCCGGAATGGCAAAAACAATGCTCCCACCGAAGCAATCAATCATGGCTCTATAAGATGCGAGCCAATCCATACCAATAATCACGTCATGCTCGTGCATGTCTAAGACTAGCATGTCTGCAGGCAATACCAAGCTACCGATCTCTACCCCTACTCCCCGGCATATAAAGAATATAAGTGACCCACTCCCCAGTGGTGAGTCGACACACGTCACGGTGCTCTCTGCTGTGGCTAACAATCCTAAGGACTTCGCAAAATGCGTAGCTATAAAACAGTGCGTTGCCCCCGTATCAAACAAAACTTTACCCATAGTACCATGGATAAGAAACATACCCTCAATCGCGGGTGGTGCCTGTGGAGCTACTGCCTGGTGGACGTTATAGACACGTCCGTACTGTAATTGCCCCTGCTGCACTGGAGCTGCTGGAATGGCTGGTAGGGCTGGCATCTGGGCTGGAGCTGGAAGGGCAGGTGGAAAGAGTGGTCTCTGTGGCTCATTACGGGCTCCCTGCTGCTGTGGGGCCCTATCGCCCTCTGGGCAATCCTGACGCTTATGGCCGTGCTTGCCACACACAAAACACCGGCCTCTGAAATTACCTCCCCTCTGTCCCTGCTGACCACGGCCCAGCTGGCCGTTACCTCCACGCCATTGGCCCTGTTGGCCCTGATGTGCACGCTGTTGGCCTTGCTGGCCCTGCTGTTGACCCTGCGGTCGGTGTTGGCCCTGCTGGCCCTGCTGATTAGGCTGACCCTGATGGCCCTGCCTGAATCCCCCGAATCCCTGCTTAGAATCACCTGAACGGAATCGCTTAGCAGGGTCCCCCTGATGGGAACTCTGCTCGTGCTGACGAGTCTGTCCCTGAGTTGGTGCCCCACTGGCACTATTACCCCCGGTCCTGCCCTGCTGGCTGGACTCTCCTGCTCTCTTGCTTCCCTGAAGATGGAAGCGGTGATCCTGGCAATGTAGTAATGCTGCATTGAGTACGTCAGTGAAAGTACTCAGGGATAGATTTCCAATAAGGTGCTGACGGATCCTCCTAGCTAACCCGTCGACGAACAGCAAAATCTTCTTGTTCTCAGTGGGTGCCTCATCTGGCACAATAGTGAGAAGTCTCGTGAACTCCTCCTCATACTCGGCTACAGTAAGGTTCTCCTGCTTCAGATTTAGCAATTTCCGCCTCATCTCAGTCTGCACTTCGGGTGGAAAATACTTGCGGTCAAACCGCTCCCAGAACATCTGAATAGGGATCGTGTCCCTCTCCTCCAAAGTAGTAGTGGACTCCCACCACTGTAATGCGGCTCCCACCAGTTTAAAAGAGGCCAATAGCTGCTTCTGCACTTCGGTGCACTCATACATACGGAGGTGCCGCTGGATGTCCTTCTTCCATTGGCTGACAGTAATAATATCGGAGCTACCAGAAAACTCAGGGGGATGTGCTTCTGAAAAGCATCCCGAACTCTCTCCCATGCAGATGGAAGCTGTGCTGGTACTGGCGCCACTGCCTGGACCTGTGGTGGAGCCTGCTGAATCACCGCTATCGCGGCATTTACCGCCTGAGCAACGATGGCGGCCACTTCATTCGCATTCATTGTGCCTGGTGCCGGAGCTGCTGGCTGCTCGGCTTGGGCACGCCTAACCTTCGGAGCACGTCTCGGAGGCATCTGAAACGTGAACAAGTTTATTAGTCTACAGTTATCAACAAATCTCAAATAGCTGAAGACTTAAACGTGAAAGCAAGAATACAACAGTCCTAACAATAGGGCTCTATAGCAATAACGTTAAGCTGAAAGCGAGAATAAGCCATACAGATCCTATGGACACTAGAACCTGGCTCTGATACCACCTGTGACACCCCGCCTAATTAAATACCGGGCGATCACTCCTTTATTAAATTAAATCAAGGTAAACAGTTGGTTCATTCTCAGCATCACTGTCGATAAAAATAATTTTCCAATTTAACACCCTAAATAATTAAGCTAAGTGTCAAAAACATTTTTTCATACGAACTTCCAAATTTTAATTAAAGAAAAGACTTTTATTAAATCAAAACAACATTTCTACAATAGAAAATCATACCACGAAATTTAAATAAAACCATACATTCACCAAACGAATGTCAATAGTAAAAACTAAAATCATAAACCATCCTGAAACAAATCCCATAAACAATACTAGAATAACTGAAATATAAAAATCCCCAACAATAAATGAAATGATGAAAAGGGCGACACGTGCCCCATAAATGAGAGTAATAAGAGTGGAGTCAATGTCGGAAGCCGTCTACTCAAGGGACCTGCAACTCCCACCTAAGCTGCAGCTCGTTCTTCTCAAAGAATCCTAAGCAAGACGCCCCTGTGGCTGGGCACCTGAAAAATATACATATATATACACAGAAGAGAGAGAGAAAGGAAACGGGTCAGGGCCCGAAAGTGTGTTTGATTTTAAAATACGTTAAGCAAGTATTTAAATTGATACAGGCCAATGCAACATCATATTAGTTCGTCTCTCTCTTGAGAAATACTCACCTCTCTTCTAATGTGCACTCCTATCGTACTAACCTTCCCAATGGTTCGTATATCTTAACTTACTCATAAGTTTTCAAAACTGAACGATGACAATGTTATAAAAAGGTTACTTTCAATTTGTAGTATTCCTCTCGTTTTAGCTTCATTGAATAATAAGATTTCCCCGTGCCTTTTCATATTTTCACAAAACAAGTATTTAATAATTTGAGTCAACAACCATGTTCTACTTATCAAATCACAGTAGGCAGTTCAAAGTTTATAACCTCATATATATATATTAACTACTCGAATAAAATATATATATAATGGCACCCCAACTAAACTATGGTGCGGGCATACTCTGCTATCCAATCCCCGTATCGCTCACATAAAGGGAAATACGAGTTCGGAATCACTCTCGAACTGTATTAACATATACAAAACAACGTAGAGGCGAAGCATAGATTCCAAGTCCAAGAGGTCAGTACATACCCACACGTCTCTTAGGACCGTCCGACTATCAATTTAATAGCCCGTACCTAGGATCTCTATCTTCTAGGGTACGATTCAATATCCCCATAAAGCAACACAGGATACGATCGTCCCAGCGCGGTAACCTCAGGGATAGCAAGTAGCGCGGGTACGTTTTTCACATGTATATAATATATGTACACACATTCATATAATTATACCAATTTCATCATATTAATATAGGTCACTCTCATTACCCATAATTACAACCTTCGTCCTAAATTTCACCTTATTAGTATAATGTATAAGGTTTCGCCTCTAACCTTAATTCGAAGGGTTTTCTCACTCATTACCTAATACTCATGGGTTATAACCTTACAATTCTAAAATTCAGTAAATAACTTTATTTGATTCCAACGTAACTCTCTTACGCACGTCACCCTTAAATTTCATAAATTTAACAACCTAAAGTAAACATCCCATAATTACCCTCTTCGTTGAAGATTAAAGGTTCTAACATATGTCCATATACCCTACTGGTCCTCAATATCTCCCAAATCATTTTATTTAGAATGCCCAAGGTTTATTCCACGATAAATTAATTCAACTAATTAAACAAGGGGAATAATAGGCTGCCAGGGAGGGTCGATCGATCGACGTCTGGGGGTCGACCGATCGAACCTTCGATCGATCGACGATCTAGGGTCGATCGAGCAGGTCTGTGAAAATTCTGCAGAAATTGCAGTGACGGGGTTGCTTAAGTTTCTTCATCAAAACTCATATTTTCCAACTCTAATTGACCCAAGAAGTCTACTGCTTACATCCTAACATAATTCCAGGTATCTTTAACGATCAGCATGCGTATATACATCAATAAACATGATTAAACAACCTAATATTTCATCTAATCATCAAGAACCCTACAGTTTTCTTAACCTTTGTCCTAATTAATTTTCTCCAGAAATTCCTTCTAACAAATCATCATAATTTCGTGGGTTAAACATCTACTTCACATATTAATTTCCAGAATAAGGTTCATATGATTTCTACATGCAAATCCCTATCAAAATTGGGTTTTCTTCCATGGATTATACTCTTAATCATTCCTACACTAACATGATTATTGCACTAACGAAAATACGCAAGTTAAACACTTGCCTGGGATGTCAGAGGTCTGGTTTCCTGCAGATATTGTGTGGCTGCGTTCTCCTCCTCGCGATCTACGCGTTGGTGGTGACGGTGGTGCAAAAGGTGGTGTTTTTGGCCTTGAATCACCTAGCAAGGTCTCTCCTCTCTTCTCCACTAGCCGTCTTAGGGTTCTGAATGATCTAACCCTAAAAGCTGACTTAAATGGCTGCTAAGGATGGTTGAAAATTCGTGGGTTTAATTACCCTAGTTTGTAAAATGACCAAAACGCCCTCCCGGGTCACTAATTAAGCCTAAAAACATCCCGAGACCCAAACTAAACCCCCGGGTACACTTTTCTGACTATCTTGACCCTTCCGGACGCGTTGGCGCACTCAAAACGACCATACGGACAACTCATAAATTATTTACTTTTATATCTCAATAATTAGTCCCGACGCGACACGGGCGCGTCCCGACTAAAATTACCAAAATTGTCATTTTCATTCACTCGTGACATTTACCATATATTACTATGCTCTTAAGTAATATTCAACAATTTCATATTATTACTAACTCACGTCACGTTAATAATTATAACATAATTAATTTCCGGATTTTTATTAAATAAATCCCCAAATTAATTATAGCATAAAAATACGGGGTATTACATACTTCCCCCCTAATTACGGAATTTCGTCCCGAAATTCGGAAAATAAGGCATACCTGGTAAAAACAACTCTGGATATCTCTCACGCATATCTTCCTCACGCTCCCAAGTGGATTCCTCCACATTATGATGTTCCCACTGGACCCGCACGAGTGGAACTATCTTCGACCTCAATCTCCTCTCACTGTAGTCTAGAATAGCCACCGGTCTCTCCTCGTAAGAGCTATCCGACTGCAAGTCGATCTCATCTATCGCAATGTGAGTATGGGCCATATCATCCCGAAGGTATCGTCTCAACGATGAGATGTGGAATACATCGTGGATACGATGTAAATGTTCTGGCAAACCCAACCTGTATGCTACTGGCCCAATTCTCTCGATGATGGGAAATGGTCCTACGTACCTCGGAGCCAACTTTCCCTTCTTCCCGAACCTCATCACTCCTTTCATAGGAGATACACGCAACAACACTTGATCTCCCACATTAAACTCCCGGAAGAAACGTTTCGCATCGGCGTAGCTCTTCTGTCTGTCTTGGGCTACCCGAATACGACTCCTGATTATTTCAATCCTCGCGGAGGTCTCCTGGATCACTTCTGGTCCTAATAACTTGTTGTCCCCCACCTCGAGCCAACAGGTTGGAGAGCGACAAGGCCTGCCGTACAAAGCCTCAAATGGAGCCATGCCAATCGTAAACTGATAGGAGTTATTATAAGCAAACTCGACCAGTGGAAGATGTGGCTCCCAACCTCCCCCGAAATCGAGGATACACATGCGTAGCATATCTTCCAACATCTGATTAGTATGCTCTGTCTGTCCATCTGTCTGTGGGTGGTAAGCGGAACTCAGTCTCAACTCTGTACCCATAGCCTCCTGAAAGCTTTCCCAGAAACGTGACACAAAAATCTTGTCTCTGTCTGAAACAATATTCAGGGGCACCCCATGTAATCTGACAATCTCAGCGATGAATAGTTGGGCATACTGACCCGTGGTATAATCTATCCTTACTGGCAGAAAATGAGCCACCTTGGTCAGACGGTCTACAATCACCCAGATAGAATCGTGGCCTCGCTGTGATGTAGGCAACCCTGTAATGAAGTCCATGGAAATACTTTCCCACTTCCACGCAGGTACTTCCAACGGCTGAAGTAATCCCGACGGTTTCTGGTGGTCCACCTTCACCAGCTGGCAAGTAGAACATTTGGACACAAATTCAGCGATGTCCTTCTTCATCCCACTCCACCAGTACTGACGTCTCATATCCTGGTACATCTTATCGCCTCCCGGATGTACAGCAAATCGGGACCCATGAGAATGAGTCATCACCTCATGACGTAGCTCCGCTCCTTCTGGAACCACTAATCTCCCATTAAACCGCAACCCTCCATCCGAACTAACAGAATAGGACTCAGGACCCTCGGCTAGGAATCGTACAATCTGCTCCTGACAAAACGGGTCTGTGGTCTGTGCCTGTATCACCCTCGTAACAATCTCGGGTGTGACTGTCATCACGGATATGAAAGAACGTGCTACTGCGTCTTGGTGACCCAACTCCTTCCACTTTGCTTTCCAGATGTCCGCTACATTGTCAACCGGTCTACGGCTCAACGCATCAGCAACTACGTTGGCTTTCCCCGGATGATACTGTATATCGAACTGGTAATCTTTCACAAACTCTAACCATCTGCGCTGACGCATATTCAGCTCTCGCTGAGTGAACAGGTACTGCAGTGACTTATGGTCTGTGAACAAACGAAATTTCTCGCCCAATAAATAGTGCCTCCAAATTCTCAATGCAAAGACGACCGCAGCTAACTCCAGGTCGTGGGTGGGGTAATTCTTCTCATGCGGCTTAAGCTTGCGGGAAGCAAAAGCTATAGCCTTCTCTTCCTGCTGAAGTACTCCCCCAAGTCCTCGTAAGGACGCATCTGTGTAAACCAGGTACTCTACACCCGGCTTCGGTAAAGCAAGGACTGGTGCCGAAGTAAGCTTGTCCTTCAGCTCGTCGAAAGCCAACTGACAAGCGTCATCCCAAACATATGGTACCCCCTTGCGAGTCAGATTCGTCAATGGACCTGCTATTTTGGAGAACCCCCGAATGAACCTCCTGTAGTATCCTGCCAACCCCAAGAAACTACGTACTTCCGTCGGTGTCGTGGGCTGCCCCCACTCCCTCACCGCTGACACTTTGCTCGGGTCAACTGCTATCCCCTGCTCAGAAACAACATGGCCCAAGAATTGTACCTCTCGCAACCAGAATCCACACTTCTCGTACTTAGCATACAACTGATGTTCTCGTAGAGTCTGAAGAACCTGCCTCAAGTGTTCGGCATGCTCCTCCTCGGAGCGTGAATATATCAAGATATCATCTATGAAGACGATGACGAACTGATCCAAGAACTCTCTGAACACTCGGTTCATCAAGTCCATGAAAACGGCTGGGGCATTTGTGAGTCCGAACGGCATCACCCTGAACTCATAGGACCCATATCTCGACAAGAAGGCAGTCTTCGAAACATCCTGCTCTCTAATTCGCAACTGATGGTACCCCGACCTCAGATCTATCTTCGAAAAGAAAGTTGCTCCCCTTAACTGGTCGAACAGATCATCGATTCGAGGCAACGGATACTTGTTCCGTATCGTGACCTTGTTCAACTCCCGGTAGTCCACACACAATCTCAGTGAGCCATCTCTCTTCTTCACAAATAAGACTGGAGCGCCCCACGGTGAGGTACTCCTACGAATGAAACCCTGACCTAATAGCTGCTCAATCTGATCTCGTAGCTCTCGCATCTCTGCCGGAGCCATACGGTATAATGCGCGTGCTATAGGTCTCGTATCCGGCAATAAGTCTATAACGAAGTCTATCTCACGACTGGGCGGTAGGCCTGGTATCTCCTGAAACACATCGGAATACTCCCTAACAACTGGGATCGAATCCAAAGGAATCACAACCTCCTTAGAGGTATCCTCCTCAATGTAATATAAATGAGCGGTCGAACCTCCCTCTGGGCGAGGCATCGCCACTATAAACATCTCTTGTCCCGGAATGGCAAAAACAATGCTCCCACCGAAGCAATCAATCATGGCTCTATAAGATGCGAGCCAATCCATACCAATAATCACGTCATGCTCGTGCATGTCTAAGACTAGCATGTCTGCAGGCAATACCAAGCTACCGATCTCTACCCCTACTCCCCGGCATATAAAGAATATAAGTGACCCACTCCCCAGTGGTGAGTCGACACACGTCACGGTGCTCTCTGCTGTGGCTAACAATCCTAAGGACTTCGCAAAATGCGTAGCTATAAAACAGTGCGTTGCCCCCGTATCAAACAAAACTTTACCCATAGTACCATGGATAGGAAACATACCCTCAATCGCGGGTGGTGCCTGTGGAGTTGCTGCCTGGTGGACGTTATAGACACGTCCGTACTGTAATTGCCCCTGCTGCACTGGAGCTGCTGGAATGGCTGGTAGGGCTGGCATCTGGGCTGGAGCTGGAAGGGCAGGTGGAAAGAGTGGTCTCTGTGGCTCATTACGGGCTCCCTGCTGCTGTGGGGCCCTATCGCCCTCTGGGCAATCCTGACGCTTATGGCCGTGCTTGCCACACACAAAACACCGGCCTCTGAAATTACCTCCCCTCTGTCCCTGCTGACCACGGCCCTGCTGGCCGTTACCTCCACGCCATTGGCCCTGTTGGCCCTGATGTGCACGCTGTTGACCTTGCTGGCCCTGCTGTTGACCCTGCGGTCGGTGTTGGCCCTGCTGGCCCTGCTGATTAGGCTGACCCTGATGGCCCTGCCTGAATCCCCCGAATCCCTGCCTAGAATCACCTGAACGGAATCGCTTAGCAGGGTCCCCCTGATGGGAACTCTGCTCGTGCTGACGAGTCTGTCCCTGAGTTGGTGCCCCACTGGCACTATTACCCCCGGTCCTGCCCTGCTGGCTGGACTCTCCTGCTCTCTTGCTTCCCTGAAGATGGAAGCGGTGATCCTGGCAATGTAGTAATGCTGCATTGAGTACGTCAGTGAAAGTACTCAGGGATAGATTTCCAATAAGGTGCTGACGGATCCTCCAAGCTAACCCGTCGACGAACAGCAAAATCTTCTTGTTCTCAGTGGGTGCCTCATCTGGCACAATAGTGAGAAGTCTCGTGAACTCCTCCTCATACTCGTCTACAGTAAGGTTCTCCTGCTTCAGATTTAGCAATTTCCGCCTCATCTCAGTCTGCACTGCGGGTGGAAAATACTTGCGGTCAAACCGCTCCCAGAACATCTGAATAGGGATCGTGTCCCTCTCCTCCAAAGTAGTAGTGGACTCCCACCACTGTAATGCGGCTCCCACCAGTTTAAAAGAGGCCAATAGCTGCTTCTGCACTTCGGTGCACTCATACATACGGAGGTGCCGCTGGATGTCCTTCTTCCATTGGCTGACAGTAATAATATCGGAGCTACCAGAAAACTCAGGGGGATGTGCTTCTGAAAAGCATCCCGAACTCTCTCCCATGCAGATGGAAGCTGTGCTGGTACTGGCGCCACTGCCTGGACCTGTGGTGGAGCCTGCTGAATCACCGCTATCGCGGCATTTACCGCCTGAGCAACGATGGCGGCCACTTCATTCGCATTCATTGTGCCTGGTGCCGGAGCTGCTGGCTGCTCGGCTTGGGCACGCCTAACCTTCGGAGCACGTCTCGGAGGCATCTGAAACGTGAACAAGTTTATTAGTCTACAGTTATCAACAAATCTCAAATAGCTGAAGACTTAAACGTGAAAGCAAGAATACAACAGTCCTAACAATAGGGCTCTATAGCAATAACGTTAAGCTGAAAGCGAGAATAAGCCATACAGATCCTATGGACACTAGAACCTGGCTCTGATACCACCTGTGACACCCCGCCTAATTAAATACCGGGCGATCACTCCTTTATTAAATTAAATCAAGGTAAACAGTTGGTTCATTCTCAGCATCACTGTCGATAAAAATAATTTTCCAATTTAACACCCTAAATAATTAAGCTAAGTGTCAAAAACATTTTTTCATACGAACTTCCAAATTTTAATTAAAGAAAAGACTTTTATTAAATCAAAACAACATTTCTACAATAGAAAATCATACCACGAAATTTAAATAAAACCATACATTCACCAAACGAATGTCAATAGTAAAAACTAAAATCATAAACCATCCTGAAACAAATCCCATAAACAATACTGGAATAACTGAAATATAAAAATCCCCAACAATAAATGAAATGATGAAAAGGGCGACACGTGCCCCATAAATGAGAGTAATAAGAGTGGAGTCAATGTCGGAAGCCGTCTACTCAAGGGACCTGCAACTCCCACCTAAGCTGCAGCTCGTTCTTCTCAAAGAATCCTAAGCAAGACGCCCCTGTGGCTGGGCACCTGAAAAATATACATATATATACACAGAAGAGAGAGAGAAAGGAAACGGGTCAGGGCCCGAAAGTGTGTTTGATTTTAAAATACGTTAAGCAAGTATTTAAATTGATACAGGCCAATGCAACATCATATTAGTTCGTCTCTCTCTTGAGAAATACTCACCTCTCTTCTAATGTGCACTCCTATCGTACTAACCTTCCCAATGGTTCGTATATCTTAACTTACTCATAAGTTTTCAAAACTGAACGATGACAATGTTATAAAAAGGTTACTTTCAATTTGTAGTATTCCTCTCGTTTTAGCTTCATTGAATAATAAGATTTCCCCGTGCCTTTTCATATTTTCACAAAACAAGTATTTAATAATTTGAGTCAACAACCATGTTCTACTTATCAAATCACAGTAGGCAGTTCAAAGTTTATAACCTCATATATATATATTAACTACTCGAATAAAATATATATATAATGGCACCCCAACTAAACTATGGTGCGGGCATACTCTGCTATCCAATCCCCGTATCGCTCACATAAAGGGAAATACGAGTTCGGAATCACTCTCGAACTGTATTAACATATACAAAACAACGTAGAGGCGAAGCATAGATTCCAAGTCCAAGAGGTCAGTACATACCCACACGTCTCTTAGGACCGTCCGACTATCAATTTAATAGCCCGTACCTAGGATCTCTATCTTCTAGGGTACGATTCAATATCCCCATAAAGCAACACAGGATACGATCGTCCCAGCGCGGTAACCTCAGGGATAGCAAGTAGCGCGGGTACGTTTTTCACATGTATATAATATATGTACACACATTCATATAATTATACCAATTTCATCATATTAATATAGGTCACTCTCATTACCCATAATTACAACCTTCGTCCTAAATTTCACCTTATTAGTATAATGTATAAGGTTTCGCCTCTAACCTTAATTCGAAGGGTTTTCTCACTCATTACCTAATACTCATGGGTTATAACCTTACAATTCTAAAATTCAGTAAATAACTTTATTTGATTCCAACGTAACTCTCTTACGCACGTCACCCTTAAATTTCATAAATTTAACAACCTAAAGTAAACATCCCATAATTACCCTCTTCGTTGAAGATTAAAGGTTCTAACATATGTCCATATACCCTACTGGTCCTCAATATCTCCCAAATCATTTTATTTAGAATGCCCAAGGTTTATTCCACGATAAATTAATTCAACTAATTAAACAAGGGGAATAATAGGCTGCCAGGGAGGGTCGATCGATCGACGTCTGGGGGTCGACCGATCGAACCTTCGATCGATCGACGATCTAGGGTCGATCGATCGATCGAGCAGGTCTGTGAAAATTCTGCAGAAATTGCAGTGACGGGGTTGCTTAAGTTTCTTCATCAAAACTCATATTTTCCAACTCTAATTGACCCAAGAAGTCTACTGCTTACATCCTAACATAATTCCAGGTATCTTTAACGATCAGCATGCGTATATACATCAATAAACATGATTAAACAACCTAATATTTCATCTAATCATCAAGAACCCTACAGTTTTCTTAACCTTTGTTCTAATTAATTTTCTCCAGAAATTCCTTCTAACAAATCATCATAATTTCGTGGGTTAAACATCTACTTCACATATTAATTTCCAGAATAAGGTTCATATGATTTCTACATGCAAATCCCTATCAAAATTGGGTTTTCTTCCATGGATTATACTCTTAATCATTCCTACACTAACATGATTATTGCACTAACGAAAATATGCAAGTTAAACACTTGCCTGGGATTTCAGAGGTTTGGTTTCCTGCAGATATTGGTGTGGCTGCGTTCTCCTCCTCGCGATCTACGCGTTGGTGGTGACGGTGGTGCAAAAGGTGGTGTTTTTGGCCTTGAATCACCTAGCAAGGTCTCTCCTCTCTTCTCCACTAGCCGTCTTAGGGTTCTGAATGATCTAACCCTAAAGGCTGACTTAAATGGCTGCTAAGGATGGTTGAAAATTCGTGGGTTTAATTACCCTAGTTTGTAAAATGACCAAAACGCCCTCCCGGGTCACTAATTAAGCCTAAAAACATCCCGAGACCCAAACTAAACCCCCGGGTACACTTTTCTGACTATCTTGACCCTTCCGGACGCGTTGGCGCACTCAAAACGACCATACGGACAACTCATAAATTATTTACTTTTATATCTCAATAATTAGTCCCGACGCGACACGGGCGCGTCCCGACTAAAATTACCAAAATTGTCATTTTCATTCACTCGTGACATTTACCATATATTACTATGCTCTTAAGTAATATTCAACAATTTCATATTATTACTAACTCACGTCACGTTAATAATTATAACATAATTAATTTCCGGATTTTTATTAAATAAATCCCCAAATTAATTATAGCATAAAAATACGGGGTATTACATCTCTCATCAAATTAGCCACTTGATTTGTCAAGTCCCCTTTGACTTTCTCAAAACACTTTTCTCTCTCTCTCTCTTCACAAGTAGACTCTCTCTCTCTCTCAAAACGGTGCATAAGGAGGACTCACTCTCTCTTATTTCTCCTAATTATTTCTCTAATGCTGCAATCCTAAGAACTAAACCTTTTTTGCGCTTTTTAGTTTTAAATGAATCAGCATATAAATCAGCATAAGCGCGACTAAGGTCACTCTCACTCTCACTTCCTGCATCCTCTCTCTCACTCTCAGTGTCGAGGTCTCCATGTGAAGAGGCATCCACATCAGTGTGAGGTGCATCAGAATCTTTTATGTGGCTAGCCACCGACTCGATCTCGCTATCGTCACTCAGGGTAGCATTTAGAATAGCTTCGCCTTTTTCTTCGTCACTCAGGGTAGCATTTAGAACAACTTTGCCTTTTTCTTTGGCTAGTCTGTTCAGCCTTATAGCACACTCAAAATCTCTATGACCCTTACCGTCACACTCATAGCATCTCTTTTCGTTTCTCTTGGAATTTTTATTTTTCTCAATCTTCTTTTTATCATTAAACTTGCCACTATTTTTTAACTTGAGAATTTTTTCAAAATTCTTCACAAACAAAGCCAAATCATCTAAATCAAAGTCGAAATCAAAATCTGACGTATTTTCCTCACTCCGTTTAGACGATTCTACCCTTCTCCTAGCTGACTCAAAATTCTTTTTAACTTGGGCCTTAAGTGCAATTCCTTTATCTTTTGCTTTAACAACTTTGCGAAATATGTCTATATCATATGTTTGAAGATGACCTACTAATTCTTCTAATTTAAAGGAGTTCGAGTTTTCTAAAGAATTTAACACTGTGACTTTGATGATGAAACGCTTAGGCAAGGAACGTAATATCTTTTTAACAACTATCACATTAGGGATGTGTTCACCACGGTTGAAACTAGTATTGTCTATATCAGATAAACGAGCCTAAAATTCGTCAAAGCATTCAGATTCCAACATGGTAATTGTTTCAAACTGAGTTGTTAAATTTTGCAGTTTCGACTCTTTAACATCATTAGTTCCTTTATGGGTAAGTTGTAGAATGTCCCATGCTTCTTTAGACGTGATACACGTAATTATTCGTTGAAACTCGTCTGAAGTGACGGATACCGAAATGGCACTAAGTCCTTTAGAATTATACGTGGACCATTTAAATTCATCCTCTGTCCATTGAGCCACATATTTTAAAGTTGTCACGTTTTCAACAGTGGCGGTGGGAGGTGTCCACCCATTTTCAACAAGAATCCACACACGTTCATCAATGGCTTTAAGGGCGGATTTCATATGGGCTTTCCAGTATGCATAGTTAGACCCATCAAAAACTGGAATTTTACTAAACGATTTTTCCATTTGAACAAACGCCTTTTCTAAAAATTAATTTTTTTAAAAGAATCGATATTCAGAAAAAAACTTTGCTGAAAATTACATGGTGAAATTGTGTACTTGGCTCTGATACCAATTTGAGAGTGCGCTTTTTATTCAACTAGATAAATTAATTTAGTTAATCCTAATTTTTAAATAACCAGATTCAAGTACCCACACAAGTCATGCAACTAACAATGATTGATTAACAATAAACACATTCAAATTATGAAAGATTCAATCACACACAAGCAGATGAGGAAAAATCCCCCAAAGGGGCAAAACCTTTTTATTTCAATATGATTTGTAAACACTTACATACATAGAGAAATACAATTTGACAAATGAAGACCCTTAGGTACCGGTTCGTTGTCGTCAATAAGAGCTTCCCGCAAGACACTCCAAGTCAGCAGTGTAGAGAACCCTTTCTCAACACAAGATGCTCCATAAATGTGGGTATGGCTGGGTTTAGCACGATTCACACGTAATTTCTGAGTGTTTGTGAATCTTAAAGGGTTTGGCTTGATAAAAGGTGAAGACTTGATATATTAGGTCTGATAAATGTTTCCTCCAAAGTCTTAAACGAAAACATCCTCGGAGATGGATTTTATAGGAACGTAAAGAATCTGGACGCCGAATTTTTCTGAGGCTCGTTGGACCGGTCCGAAAAGGATCATCGGATCGGTTCGGCATCCAGATTGGTTCATTTTTCTCTTTAATCGGATCGGTCTGGTAGATAAAACTTGGCAGAGAGTTTTAATGGGTCGGACCGGTTCATTTTCCTACAGGGCCGGATCGGTCCGATTTCTGATTTCTGTCAGCTTATGTATATGGACCCTTATGAACCGAAAAATATTACCATGAACACACGATCGAAGGTAATGGGCATGACGCACGATGTTAGTGATAATGGATACGTGAAATGCAGAATTTGGATTGAGGCCGTCGAAATATGATTGTATTGAGACGAGCCGTCTGTAGCGGTATACGACATATATTATAGAATCTATGATAAAACAGAAATGTCTAGATACTACCCTGGACATTTATATAACACGTCCTTACAAAAGGCTTTATTGACTTGAGTTGAGTTGAGTACAATTAGGGTTGTCATACGTGTTTCAATTTTTTGTGGTGGTGGTTTGTGTGTGGGGTTCGATTTAGGTTACAATCGTAGGCGGAGATAAAAATGGTGGGAGGATATGTTTAGATTTCAATTGGAGGCGATGACAAAGATGCGGTGATGGTGACTCCAGAAGGGAGATATGAGGTTGGGGTGATGACGAGCTAGATGTCTGGTGGTGTTTTTTGTTTGTGTATGGGAGAGTATTTTTTGCGTTTTTATTTTCTATATGTTTTTAGTTTATTTTTCCATTTTTTATATTTTTAATTTTTCTATTTTTCTATTTTGATTTTCAATTAGTAATATCTATTAGTTTTTAAATTTGTTTTTATTTTGTATTTTTTACTTATACCAATTATTTTGCCATGCGTCAATTATTCATTAATCAAATCGTGGATGTCAAGACACCCATTACAACTTTTAAAAGTCAGATTGCGTTTTTTTTATCTGAATCTGAAATTTGAGTCTGAAAAATCTCTCAGACTTCATAAGGTCATTTCCCTCATAATTATTGAGATAAAAATAACTGTTAGCGTCTTAATCATTTAAAAAAATAATTGAGATAGAGAGTTAATTGATGAAAACAAACAACACCCGAGGTAAATTCAAATTCAGCCCAAACCTTGGAGTAAAATTTGTAATTTCCCCGTAAGTATATTAGCCATCGCTCCGATCCACGAGACGACAATTGGGTTGGATCCTTGGTGAATCGAATGATGGCAGGCGTATCACTGAAGTGCGGGGACTGTGGAGCCCTATTGAAATCTGTGGAAGAAGCACAACAACATGCTGAGCTCACTTCTCACTCCAACTTCTCAGAATCAACCGAACCTGTCCTCAGCCTCGTTTGTTCCTCTTGTGGCAAACCCTGCCGCTCCAAAACCGTAAATTCATCTCATTAACACACACACACGCACACGCACACGCACACACACATTTCTTATATATATATTGGATTGTGAATGAAGGAGAGTGATTTGCACACCAAGAGGACTGGCCACACTGAGTTTGCGGACAAGACTTTGGAAGCAGCAAAGCCTATATCTTTAGAGGCTCCCAAAGATGACGTGGATATGGAGGACGCTGTTGCTGCCGCTACCACTGAAGGTATTGGTATATCAAATAAGCGTATCATAACCTTAAATGATGATATATTTTGGAATTTAAGGGAACAATCTAATTTAAATGTATTGGAATGGACGCCTACTATCTTTCAATGCATAAATTTGTTAGGGTATTGGTGTTATATCTTGATAAATCCTTGCAAGTTTATCTCTTTAAACGTGGGGATGGAAATCTCATTCGGTTTTGGGAGGGAATCCTCTTTTCATCTGTTGTATAATCTTTCCTTGTGAAAATGTAAATTCATCGATTCTTTGATTTCATTGAAATTTAATTCTCTTGTATCGTGGATGTACAAATTTGAATGTTGTTGAAATCTTTGAATGCATCTCCTTGTCGGGTCTCATTAACGTTATGTATCTTCATTCGAGCGTGGGCAACAAAAGAAAGTGGAGGTTGGATAATGGAGTTTTCATGCAACTCTTATTTCCAATTCTTAGGTGATTATTCTTCCATCACTTTCTCTGAAACTTCAAAAGGCATATGGGCAGCTGTAATCCCTTTAAATAGAAGAAAGGAGTGCATTTAGGAGGGAACAAAATATATAACATTGCTTTGGGCTGCAAAGTTAAAACCTTTTCAAGATACTCCTTTATTCATGATTGTTTCGAGTTGGAGGGAGAATGCCCTAGGAAAAAAATTAAGCTATGTTATTAACTAGGAAGATTTTTTTTAGTAACTAGGAAGAGTTATTAAGGTGTCACGTATCGCTAGGCAAGTTTTGGTGCTGAATCTTCTAGTTGTTGGTGCATGTGCATGGGTACTAGTAGTAATGATTCTTAGCGAGCGAGATGCATACCCTCCATTGTTGCTACATTTTATCTTCTTATGTATTCTGTTTTTCTCCTTTTCGCCTTGTATTGTATATATATATTTCGAGGACTGCTCGTCCTCATCTCATGTACTTTATTCTTATTAATGGAATCATTTTTGTTTCTCATAAAAACAGAAGTTGGCACAATTTTTTTTGAATAGAGTGATTTGAAACATTACAAGAATCCCATGACATGCCTCCCCTCTCTTGGTGCAAGAGAAATGATGAGGACATTGATCTTATTTTACTACATTGTGAGTTTTCTCGATTCATGCGAGAAAACTATTTATGACTATGCGAGAAAACCCATAGTCATGGCCAGTACGGATAAAACTAAGGGACAAGTCACGATCCCTTTAAATACTCTAAAGAAAGCCAATGCAAAATAGAGTACCTTCAATCACTGGGAGAAGGAAATTGCAATGGAAATGAATATATGAAACAAACTATTTTAGTTTTGTCTCTCTTCACCTCAAATAATTTATGTTTAATTTATTGAAAAATCACTTTAAGATTTTTGACCTCTGCATGCTCCAAAGAAGACGAGGCTTTAAAAAAACAATTTGAGTGCAAAACGACTATGGAAGGAGAACAAACATATGAGATGAAGAAGAAAAAGAAGAAGACGAAGGAATAAGAGGAGTAGAAAGACGAAGAAGGAAAGGAGGGAAAATTTGTTTTTTTCTTTTCTGTGCCTCGGTGGCTCTTTTCACGCCTCGCCTCGAGGCACATTGAGGCCTAACACCTCATAGGTCTAAGGCCTAAGCCTCTTCTTTAGCTAGCTCTCGAGTTAAGCCTCAAGGCGATTTTTTAAACACTGTTGACAATAAGGTTGCACATAGAAGTCAGCCTTTTTCTCTGCGTTATAAACAGAACTGAGACCTTCCCCCCCTCCCATCTACTCACAGACGCACAAAAAAAGGAATTAAAAATAGAAAACTCGTCTTGCAATAATAGGAATCTGAGAAGGAATGCAGGAATGAAGAATAAAGGACTCTTATATCAGCAAAATCGAAACCCAAGTGACGCACCAGTTTGCCTTCTCTCACAGAGTCGGTGCTACCGAAGATGCAATTGAAGGTTGGCGAGGAAGCAGCACTAGTCGTCTCCTGCACCTCTTTCAACAGATTTCTCAGATAAGGGTTTTCTAGATGGTATCTCAATGAGCTGAGCTGAGCTGATGAGGGTTGCCCATAGACTTCCATCCCCCCCCCCCCCCCCCCCCCGGCACGGTCTTATTTTGTATGATTAAAAAAGCAAACTATGTCAGCTAAGTGTTCCTTTTTCTTTCTTTACCGTCTAGCGCAAATGGCGTTGTTTGGTGGAAGTGATGGAAGAGAAAAACATGTGAGGCAAACATCACAGAAGGCACAAAAGTGTGAAAAGAATAAAGCAAAAACGTAAATGTGTACCAAAAAACACATAAGGCGCACACGATTAGTATTAAAATTTACACGTTATTCCATCACAGCTTTAAGAAATTTTGTTATAAAGGGTCTCAAGGCGTATTTTTCCACGCAGTTTCAAACACTTGCTTAACACATAAATTCACGCTTGCCATTTTTTAGGGGTGTGAATTAATAAAAGCAAGCTTTTCCCCTGATGGATAGAATTGATTGTTTGATTGTTCAATCTCCAGGTTCTTTCAGAGAACAGAGTACCACAAGGAAAATAATAAATTACCCGTAGTAAAAGTTGTTTGTTGGTCTTTTGATTGATGTTTGACAATTCATACAAGAAAACTTAATTCAACACAATGCAACATAACAATGCTTTCTCCATTTTGCTACATGAATTATGTAGCATCGCTGCCATATGAATCCTGTTTTTCATTCTGCTATTTTTAGAGTGGGTGAAATCTCAACTAATCATGCTTTGTTTATCATCATACCTCATTAATTTTGGTGTACCCTAGTATTATTGTTGATAGTAATCACATTATTCTGTCTAGCTGATTTAAAGTTTATTATGTTTCTATGATGCATCGACGTCGGTCTTGTTGCATTTGTAGGGTGGTAGGATTTTGTTTTCCTGTGTTTATTTACAATTATCTAATTTGTTTTCTTTGTTAGAAATGGTTGTTCCAGAAGTCGACCAGAAGCTACTTGAAGAACTTGAGGAAATGGGATTCTCTAAGGCGAGATCAACCAGGGCGCTTCATTTCTCAGGTGAATTATATGTTCAAATTTCTAAGGAGGGTGTTTTTCCAGACTACCGTGTTTTCAGAATATGCTATTACCTAACCATTTAAATTACGATTATTTAAATTACATTTCTATCACATAAGTAGGCCTTGTTTGTTCTGATTTTTATTTTCCCTTTCTTGATTCCAATTCCTATGAGTGTTACTTAAAAGTATATGTTCAAAAAAATTTAAAATTCCTTTTGAGCTAGTTAAATAGAATTATTTGAACCATCATTTGGGGATATATATCAGGAAAATTGAAACATTGACAATTAAAGAACCCCTCCTAGTTTTAAGAATGATATTTTAGTCGAGTATTATGTATAATTTTAAGGAACGTGACACATGTTTTGAGCCTCAAAATAGTATGAGAGATCCACATGAGTATTCGTGCCCTATTAATTGTATGTCGGAACTCTGTCCTTACTATATTTGGATTCTTAATGTGTGACCTTAGGGCACATGTTATGTTATCAAGACCCTAATTTTAAATAGCACTTTATTACGAAAGTATCTATGACAAGTGCTTTTTCGATCCATGAGTTGCTGAGAGTTAGGTTTGGACTTGGTAATTAAGAGCTGGTTGCTTCTGTTGGCTGTATTAGTGTAATTAGAAATTATACTCTGGGAACACTTGTCCCCCCCACCCCCCTCCCTCAACCCTTAGGGCACATGTTATGTTATCAAGACCCTAATTTTAAAAAGCACTTTATTACGGAAGTATCTATGACAAGTGCTTTTTCGATCCATGAGTTGCTGAGATTTAGGTTTGGACTTGGTAATTAAGAGCTGGTTGCTTCTGTTGGCTGTATTAGTATAATTAGAAATTATACTATGGGAACACTTGTCCCCCCTACCCCCCTTCTCAACCCACACCCAACAACAACAATGGAAATGCTCACCAGTTGAAGACTATTTCGGACCCATAAGGAATGAGGGCAATTTTTACAGAATTTTCGTACCATCCCATCCCATCCCACCCAACCCCACCCACCCTTCTGCCTCTCTATGAATAGACCTAGCCCCTTGAAACGCATCCCGTCATAACCTCTAGTCCATTACTCCACACAACGTGAACAAAGACAAAAGATGGGCCGAAAAACCCAAGTATGATCCTAGGGTTTTGATTGGGAAGACGTAGAAAGAGGGGATGCAATCCTCTAAATAGAAGCCCTATTCACCCCCGGGATGAGACGAGACGAGAAAAAAAATGAGAAGATATCGGACTGAGAAGGGTCCAAAACGATAGTCCTTTCCATCAATTTTATTCCGGCCACCCCCAAATGCTTCAATGACCGTGAGAGCACAGCAACTAACGAGTGGGGCGCAGTACACGGGAGAGTTTGATTGAGTTAGCGAGAGAAAATAAGGTCTTCGATACCGGTGGAGTTCGCCGATGAGCAAAGCAACAGTGTCAGAAGGATCGGATTCAGGTGTTGGCAACAGGAGAACGAGAGTTAGTGACCATCACGGCGGAACGCACAATCCAGAAGTGGTGTGGCGTATTTGGGAGCCCTAAAAGGCGGGATCGACTGTGTTGCCTTCCATGATAAAAAATGGTTGAATGGGGCGTAATTGAGTGGGCTGTAGAATTATTAAGATCCAAGTGGGCAGCCCGTTTGGTGTTAGTGAATGTCCAAGCAGTTGGTTTATGAGAAATTGGGCTTTATTGGTCCAAAGCTTCCAGGGTTCAATTTAATCTTTTCAAGACTGGAGCATTATTTCCCTTGGTCTGAAAACTACTACACATTCGACCCACATTTCCAATTAAGATGGAATTAAAATTCGTGCCATTAAAGTTTAAAAATTAAAGTATTGTTCGTATGGCCCACAATCATCTCTGGCTTCTAAAGCTCGTGGATGAGCTTTTTTTAATAGAGGGATAGACGCGAATTATGAGTTCGGGGCTTTATTGTAATATGTTTTAATTGTACTCTTTATTTTGTATCCTTATTTTGGTCGGTACTCTTTTATTTTATTTCCTTATTTTAGTTAGTATTGTAGTTAGGGTGTAATATTCCTTTTGAATATTCTTTAGGGCCCTCGTTATTCTTTTTACCTCATAGGATTATCTTGGCTTGTAAGATAACTTAGCCTATAAAAAAGGCCTTTGGCGGGACATTTGATATTTTGGAGAAATGGCTTATTGTTTATTCTTCTTTGGATGCCATTGACACTGTTTACGTCACATTCTTTCAAATTCTCATTTTTATAATTACATTCTTCTCTTCTTGTATGGATAAATTGGTCCACTGTGTGCGTTGTGTATGACCTTGCTGCTTAGCATATCAATCTAGCATAGATATGCCAGGTTGCATGTCTTGTAAATGTTGTCTTGTTATCATATTGGAATTCTATACATCTCAAATATAGACATTTTTAATTTATTTTATAGGTAATGCTAGCCTTGAGGCTGCTGCAAATTGGATAGTTGAACATGAAAATGACTCGGACATAGATCAGATGCCTCTGGTATGACTCTTTGATACCATTAGTGTGCATCTTCTGTTTTATCTTCAACTTTACCTTCTCCCTTGTGTGTTTGTGTGTACATGTTCTATATGTATTTATGCATCAAAATGAGATCATAATAGGTACCAGTGCATCTTGTGACATGACCTTTCTAATGCAACTATAATGACCAGCACAAATTGTACGATAGGTAATGCTGGTGATCTTATTACAAAGAAGAAGGGTATATTGACTTTGATCCCAACTTTTAGGAAGCTTTTGAGTTATCTCCCCAAATTTTATTTTAGAGTTAAACCCATTTGTTTTATTATTGGGTGTAACTCAATAATATCCCTAAAAGTGCGGATCAACTCAAAGTAAGTCGCAAATAGAAAAACTGGAAAGCAGGGGTCGTTGCTTGTTGGCCTTGGGAGATTTGAGGAAACACACGATCAACAGTAACCACTATTCATCTATGAAATATTTTGGCTTCTATAAATTAGCGTTTACTATATGATTGGCGCTTTGAGATCTTCCCTTGCCTGATCGTTTTGTTGGAAATTGAATTCTGTAAGTTGTTGGGCTTTATTTTCAATATCTTCCAGTAGACCTGTACTACCTCAGTCGCAAGTTCACTTTCTGTTATTTGATACATGTGCAATATTTTGAGTTTCTTTATAATTATGACTTCAGTGCTTTACCGGACCCTATTTCTTTCCTGAAAAGTTTCGGAGGAGCTGCTTTTATTCATAAATGACACTTTGGATAAGATGGCTCATTCATTGAAGTTGCACTACATTAAAATTCACTTTACAAAAAAAAGAAAGAAAAGAAAAATAAAAGGATAAACATTGCAATTCACTCTGCTCTTTGATTTCTTGGCTCTTGAACTTCTCCTGGTGTGATTGGATATTTAATTGCTTCGTGTGCATTTGTCTGTCTAGGTACCTATAAACACCAAATCCGAGGCTCCTAAGCCTTCTCTTACCCCTGAAGAACGGAAAATCAAAGCACAAGAATTAAAGTACGGGTTTTATTTTTTTATTATAATATTTTTTATTGCTGATACCGTGTGTATAAGCTATTTGGTCATCTTGCGAATATAATCCTTGCTATAATAGCTTCCATTTAATTATATCCTTTCATTTCGTCAAGTGATAACCGTTACCGAATGCTGGTTCCGCAGATGCTAGATGCTAGGAGGAATAGATTGGGTATGTACCTAATTATTGGCATTATTATGTAACGGCTCGACTGCTGTCCTACTTGGACCTGCATTCTCGCTGTGCGAGCAGAGCCACTGCACCAAGCAATAGACCCTTTCTCATATTTATTGTAAAATGGAATTATGTTTTTGTTCTTTTAGGAATTAGGACTTATTTCTTGTATTCGTCCCACAATTTTTCTTGGGAATTCTCTAATCTGATTAATCTCTTTTCTTGAGGTCACGAGGAAGGAAAAAATGATAATTTGGTTAAGTGAAAAATTGTACCTAAACGAAGAGAAAATGGGGTTAGGAATTGAAAGATTGTAAAAAACTAATAAAGTTTTGTTGTCTTTGGGGTTCAATTAAGAAAATATGGGCTAGGGGAGAATGTTTGGGACTCCAAGGCGGAGATTGAACATGGTTTTTGGAATCCCTTTATATCTTCCTCTCATGGTCTTGTGACCGTCTTGAAATACAATGGGAATTGGGCTGTTTCAAGGCCAGCTGATGGATAAATTCCTTGAGGCTTAAGCCTCACGTTGCAGAATTGAGGCTTACGCTATGCCTTAATCAAAGGAGGTGGGTGCCTTAAGGCGGTCGAGGATTAAGCCTTCTTTTAAGCTATGTTTTACTATTTTAGTGTATATATATATATATATGTATATATATATATATATATATATATATATATATATATACATATATATATGTATGTATATTTAATCAGCTATAATAATAATTATTAGTGTTTTTTTTGTTTAAATTGAGTTTACGCCTCAATTCACCTTGAGGCTTGCGGTTCGCCCATGGTTCAAAATATCATCCGAGTCAAGTCGGTATTAGCCGAGTTGACTCGGTATTGAGGCCTGCCATTCTAATACTGTTACCCGAATCAAGAAAGGTACGAAAAAACTCTTAACTCGGGCGGCTAGATATCTTTCAACCCGGCCGAGAAAACCCTAACTCGGACGAGTCGTAACGATAGCTCGCTGTGTTTGTTCGAGTTTGACAGAGTCGAAGAAGAAAGAGGGGGCTCGACATAGGAGAGAGGCGTCCCTTTTTGCAGAGAATTTCTCACATATTTTGCATTTCAAACCACTTTTTAATTGATCCATCGATCTCGATCTGCTATCTTCCCTTGAAAGGGTTTTGCGAGACAGCAAGAAGAGCTAGGATTTTGCGAGGATAAAAACTGATCGGATTTTGCGAGGACAGAAGGCGGCTGGGTTTTGTGAGGAGTTGCAGCTAGGGTTTTTGCAAGGAAAAATATGTGATTAAATAAGTGCTGAAGAGGAAGTCTTGATCTCTTTCTTCCTTTTTCGTTTTATTTTCATTAGTAATGTTAGTAAGGCATGTTACAACTATTAATTGTCTTATTATGTTTTTGAAATATATGTTTATATGTATAATTATTAGTTCTGTATTAAAATATAAAATTTTAATGAAAACACTTCGCTAATTTTCATTAGTCTTCATTATTTACTTAAAAAAATCTCTCAAAAAATGTATGTTTTTAATCCGCCTTAATCATTTATTTAACAAATATTTAAAAAAATGTATGCTTTAATGTATCATTTTAAATTGACTGAAAAATGACTTTCTTAAAACAACGATGTACATTTTAAATTTCTTTACATTTTTATAAATTAGTACTATTTCTTAAAAAATTAGTAGTATTCCATAAAAAATATTAATATTTCTTAGTAGTTTTGTTCAATTTAATATGACTATCTTAAAAAATTGTTGTACATTTTGAATAAATTAATACTATTTCTTAATAATTCCTTAAAAATATGCTTTACATTTTTAATAAATAAGTACAATTTCCTAAAAAAGTAATAGTATTTGTTGTAAAAAATTATTGATATTTTTAAACATTTATATTTAACTTCTATGTTACTTCTTTATGGAGTTTCATATGTCATTAACTTGTTCGACGCGTGTCAGTATAATCAATTAGAAAATGCTATGCATATTGAATGATGGTATTGAACGTATCTGGTTGGTTGGTTCATATTATTAATCTTTTCTTAAAAAAAAATTCTATATTTTTTCAAAATTTTTTGGGCTCTCTAAATAGCATATCTTTGTGTATCGCTAGATACAAAATCGGGTGTTTGAGTCGTAGACCGTGACCGAGATTTTGAACCATGGCTTTGCCTCGCCGGCACGAAAGGCCTCGATACCACCTCCACTTTTTAAGCCATTGATAGGGAAAAAAATAGTCTTGGGTGGATTTTTGGAAGGTGAACATTAAATCTCTAATTCCTTGGTTGTATCATGCATCCTCGGACCATAATATGATTGTTTCTTTGCTTCCCCAAATTCGTCTAATAAATCATCTTGGAATCTCTCCTTTAGAAGGAATTTGAATGAGATTGAATATTTTCATCTCTTTGATGGCACATATTGAGGGGTTCTGTTTACATCCAGGGTGTAGTGTAATGATAAGAAAGCATCTTCTTACAGTGGACCTTTCGCACATTATATATTTGTTCCGACAACTAGAATACCCACTAAAATACAGGTGTTCTCATGGTTGGCGGTACAACATAAATTGATATTAGTGAGTTGTTACTAAGGAGTTACAAAGGAGGAAGCTAAGAAAGTATCATTCCATGCACGGTGTTCTATGCAAAAGGAGTGTGGATCATCGTAGTCGTACTTTTTTCATCACTCGGTCTCAAGGTTTTTTTGGAATAAAGTTTTTATGGAATTTGATGTAGTGGGTGCTTTACCAAAAAGTGTGTGTAGGGAATTACGATGCCAACATAAGTGGGTAAAGGAGGGGGATCAAGCAAATATTAAGGCTTAAAGATGGAAAACTATTTTTCACAACTTAACACACCCACCCTGAAGATTTAAAGATGAAGAAAAAGAGACTGACTTTGGGAAAAAAAAGTCAATTTTATGACTTCATTGTGATCCTCTCCTGTAGAACCTTTCAATGTAATTCGTCTACATTTCATCTTTATAATTTGAAAGGATATAATCTCTTAAGAGGTTTAGAATGGGATTGTTGGTGGGTCATGGGTGTTGGGCATACATCAGGGGCTGAGTAGGGGTCAAGGAGGTTCGCGTGGCTTCGCCTATCAGGTTTAGAAGGGGCTGTTGGGCATACCTCAGGCGCTGGGTAGGGGGGAAAGCGGTTCGCGTGGTTGCCCCTTTCAGTTGCTTTGTTATGTGTTGTTATTGCTTCCTTTTCTCATCGTTTAGCCGGGTGGACTTCATGTCCTCCATATCCTTGTTCTTATGACCTATATTGAAAAAATTGTGTTTCTTGTAAGAAGAGGAAAGAAAAGTTATTATCTCTTTTTTTGATTAGTATCTAGTTATTCTTATCATCTTGTATTTGTAATCTATCTTCCTGTTATAATTGTTCATTTTTGTTTCTGATATAAACAAAAGTATATTAAAAGAAAATGTCCAAGGGGTTAAAACTCAAGCACATGGCTAAGTGATGAAAACAGAAAAAAGAAAAGAAACGAATGTAGCATTTGACCCCAAAAATAAACCTATTTTCACCAGACTAGCTCAAAAAACAATCCGGAAACAACTCAAGCTCCACAACTAGACTAGGGGTGGCAAATCGTGTTATTGGGTCGGGTTCAGGACCAACCCGACACGACACGAAACGTTTTTTAGTGACACGAGTTATTTTTTTATAACCCGAACACGACCCGCTTCGAACACGACACGACACGATTGACACGATTTAAAATTTTGATCTGATTAAAACCCATTAACACGACACGATTGACACGGCTCGAACACAACACGACACGATTGACATCATTTTCATTTAATTTATTCTCAAGAGATTCTGAAAATTTCACTCTCTTCTCCTCCCCAACTTCTGATCTCGTTTATAAATAGAAAATAACCCAAATTCATAAAAAAAAATTGAATTCAGCCCAAATGGAAACCCGAGGTGCATTCTGTCAGACTCCACTCTAGAGTGAAATAATTGTAGGGATTAAAAATTAACAACCAATCAGAAGTGATTAAAATCTGGCAGTAAAGAATTGAAAATAAAAAGAGTGAGGCAGAGGTGTACCAAATTAGCAGTTGTTGAAATCGGGGTGAGATGTATGTAAAGCAAGTATTTGCTTGGATCCTTAAATAAAACTGGGTTGGTTTCCAAATTTTGTAAGAGAGTTGAGTGAGTGTTATCAAGAAAAATGGAATCTGAATGTTAGTTAGTTTGGAAGAAACAAAAAAGGATATCACATTCTATTTCAACCAGGAGATTGTTATTGAATGTAATACAACCACATTTAACAACGAGAACAGGTATGGAGAAAAAAAAAGAGATCATAAATGGGGAAAAAAAAACGAGAATCTCTAAAAAAAAAACGAGATCGGGTAAAATAGAAATGAGATCAGTTTAAAAAAAAAAAGAAACCTACGGAGATGAAAACATACCGCCGGAAAACGAGAACAATCGAGTTATGGAGACCACCGGAAATGAGAAGAAAAAGAACCGTCGGAAATGGAGGACGCCCGAAATGGAGGGCACCGGAAATGAGAAGAAATAGACCTATGGAGAAGAAAACATATCGCCTGAAATGTTTGTTTCGTTTTGTTTTGAAAAAGAGAACAGTCTAGGGTTTGTTTTGTTGGAGCTGAAATGTTTTGCGGATTGGGTTGGGCTTTTTAATAAAGGCCTTTTATTTTTTTAATGGGTTTATATTGGGTCCATAATGGGTCTTAACGTGGTCACTATCGTGTCTTTAACGGATCTATTTCGGGTCAATTTCGTGGCCAAAATTAAACACGAACACGACACGACACGACACGACAACGGGTCCAATAACCCAGACCCGAACACGATAAGCCGTGTCAATTTCGTGTTAATTTCGTTCCGTGTCGTTTCGTGTTGTCGTGTCGTTTCCGAATTTGCCGCCTCTAAACTAGACCATAGTTACCGGAAATCGCTAATACCCTAGCGATTTATGTGCTGGTATATGCGTTATAAAACATGATACACTTTTGTTTCAATACACTGAAATTAACAGGATAAGAATGAATGATTAGAGAAAATAGGTAAGCAAATTTTAGGTGAGACTAAAGGAAAAAGATTCATTAAAAAATAGACTTGGTGGTGAAATGAGGAAGTGCAACATATAATACAAAAGAAACGAGCAAGTTTTAAAGAGTGGCAAAAGAGTAAAAATCAAGTAGATTTAGATAGGTACAAGAAATTAAAAAGTGAAGTAAAAAAATATTATTAGAAATGCTTAACAAAATGCACTAGATAATCTTTATAGTAAATTAGGTACCACGGAAGGTGAAAAAGAGATATATAAATTGGCAAAGAGTAGAGATACATTGACAAGGATATGGGTTTAGTTAAGTGTATTAAAGACTTAAATCAAAATATATTAATTAACGATAAAGAAATTCGAGATAGATGGGAAGAGTATTTTCAAGGACTATTGAATGAAGAATTTCCCCAAAAAGATGTCGAGAACATAGAACCGAACATAGGAATGGTATGTCCGATTATTGAAAAAGAAGTAGATATATTAATAAAAAAAATGGGAAGGAATAAAGCGGTTGGCCCGGATAAAATACCCATAGAGGTGCGGAGAACCCTTGGAAGTCTAGGGGTAGAATGGTTAACATATTTATTTAATATTTTAAAAGAAGGAAACATGCCAGATGAGTGGAGGAAAAGTACCATAATACCTTTGTATATATGTAAAGGGAATATACAAAACTGCGACAATTATAGAGGAATCAAACTGATGAATCACACTATGAAATTATGGGAAAATGTTATAGAACAAAGATTAAGAAATGAGTCAACTATTTCGGACGATCAATTTGGATTTATGCCATGGCGATCTACCACGGAAGCTATTTACTTATTAAAACAGTTAAGGGAGAAATGTAAAAGTAAGAATAAAAATTTACTTATGGTCTTTATAGACTTAGAAAGGACAAGATTAAAGACCATTATGAGTTATATTAAAGTTTTTGAAGATATGTATGATAACACAATGACTAGAAAGGACAAGATTAAAAACCATTATGTGAGGGAAAAGTTAGGAGTAGCTCCCATTAGCGATAAATTAAAAGAAAGTAGACTGAGATGGTACGAACATGTGTTGCGTAGACCAGTAGATGCACCTATAACAAGAAGAAGATTATTGGAAATAGAGGGTAAGAGAGAAAGGGGCCGTCCTAAGCTATCGTGAGAGGAAATTATTAGGAGAGATCTTGAATTAAACTTGAATGATAATGTTGCTTATAATAGATTAGAATAAAAAATGAGAATCCATGTGGCCGGTGCCATGTGATGGGATTAAGGCAAGGAGGATGATGATGATATTAGGGGCTTTGAGAGAAAGTTTGAAAAAGTCCAAGGTATGCGTATTCCACGTGTTTACATGAATAATTTCCATATACAAAATCTCAAATGTGATTATAGAACTTGTGTATCCTAAGAACATTGTAAGATTTTTTTAATCTAATTTTTTAACCACATCAGTATTTAGAAGGATACCAACTAATTTGAACAAAATGATCTAAATAAATCCTATCCCCGTCATACCACATTATAAAGGATATGGCAAACATCGTTTCCCGTTTTCTTTCCTCGTACCAAGACAATCCGGTTATATTGAACTAGATCCATCATTAGAAACGAGTCTTGTGAAGGGGAAGCTCATCAATCTCTTTAGAAGTCTTTGCATTCCCCCTTCTCCATAGGTTAAGAAAGGAGTCAATGGTCTACATCATCCAGTTGTAGAAAAGCCTCTAGAATCAAGGTTCCAATATAAAGATCCCTAGACTGAGAAATATAGTCAGCTATGGATCCCCGACCATCGGTAGCCAAAAGAAGACGAGGAATCTCTCTGATATCACCATACCACAGGATATTCCCCAAACGATTTTTGTTCTTATTATCTTGTTACTTGTTAACCCACTTTGAATTAGTCCCACCACTGTGCCTATAGCATCCAGAATTGCACCAAGAAACACCTACTACTTCACAAGTTATAAATGATCTCAACTAACATGCTGTCTATTGTTGACTCCTGTAAACAGACAATAGCCGGTTCCCACTACCTTAACATACCCTTGCCACCTCTCTCATGTTGGGGTCATTAAGCTGTGACACCCCGCCTAATTAAATACCGGGCGATCACTCCTTTATTAAATTAAATCAAGGTGAACAGTTGGTCCATTCTTAGCATCACTGTCGAAAAATAAAATTTTTCAATTTAACACCCTAATTAATTAAGTTAAGTGTCAAAACCATGTTCATACATACTTTCCAAATTTTATTTAAAGAAAAATCATTTATTTTTTATTAACAACATTCAATAAGTAAGAATCACACCACATTAAATTCTGCAACATAATCCAATTAATTTAATACATTCGTCAATCGAATGTCAACATACGAAATCTAAAGTCGCACATCCAAACTGAATAAATCCCATAGTAACAATACTGGAAATAACTGAAATACAAATGTCCAATAACAACGGAATAATGGAAAGAGCTACACATGCCCAACTAGATGAAAGTACTAAGAGTGGATCCGAATAAACGAAGTCGTCTAATCAAGAGTCCTGCAACTTCCACCTAAGCTGCAACGCGTTCCTTCCAAGAGATACTAAGCAAGACGCCCCTGTGGCTGGGCACCTGTAATACATACATATATATACAAGAGAGAGAGAGAGAGAGAAACGGGTCAGAGCCCGATAGTGTATTTGATTTAAAATTTGTTTAGCAAGTATTTAAATTGATACAGGCCAATGCAACAACATATTAGTGCGTCACTCTCTTGAGGAATTCTCACCTCTCTTCTAATGTGCACACCTATCGCACTAACCTTCCCAACGGTTTGTCTTATCATTTATCGCACTAATCTTCCCAATGATTTAACTTATCTTAAATTACTCGTAAGATTCAAATTTCACGATTCAATTGTTTGAAAATAATATTTCAATTTGTAACCGAAGATCTCATTTTGACTTTATTAATCAATAAAGCTTTCCAATTTCATATTATACTTTCTCAAAACAAGTATTTACAATTTGAGTCATCAACCATGTCCTACATATCAAATCACAGTAGGCAGTTCCAGATTTCATAATTTCATATATATATATTAACTACTCGAAAATATATATATCAAAACAGCACCCCACATAATAACTATGGTGCGGGCATACTCTACTATCCAAACCCCATATCACTCACATTAAGGGGAATACAAATTCGGAATCACTCTCGAATTGTATTAACACATACTCAAACAATATTGAGACGAAGTATAGATTCCAAGTCCCTTAGGACCGTCTGAACTATCACTGCGATAGCCTGTACCAAGGATATCTATACACAAACAAAATGAGGCGAAGCATAGATTCCAAGTCTCTAAGAGGAAAGCACATACCCGCATCTCTTAGGACCGTCTGAACTATCATTCCGATAGCCTGTACCAAGGATATCTATCTTCTAGGGTACAAGTCAATATCCCCCATAAAGGTCCCATCGAGATAAGACTCTCCCAGCGCGAAAACCTCAGGGATAGCAAGTAGCGTGGGCATGATTTTCACACATAGATAGTATATGCATACACAACCATATAACTATACTAATATTACCATATCAAAAATGGGTAAATTCTCAATTCCCATAATTTCGTCATTCGCATTTATTTCACATTATATAGTTATCACGTATAACCGTTCACATCTTATTTTAATTTGAGGAACTTTTCCACTTACTACATCACGCTCACGGATTCTATCCTCCCAAGTATAAAATTCAGTAGGTACACACTTTTGTCCCAAAGTAACTCTCTTACGTGTCTCTCTCTCTTTAACATATACTTACATTGTCCCTCATGTAAGATATCCCAAAAATATAGATTTCGCCTTACATTAAAGGATTTTGAATTTTATTTTCAAAGATGAGAATTTCAAATGGTTTCGAAATCGGAATTAAAATGGAGTTTTAATTGAATTTTTTTTTTATTATTTAGAAGAGTCCTCAAAATATAAAACTCTCTAAGAGTCCTAAAGATATAAAACTCTCTAAGAGTCCTCAAAATATAAAACTCTCTAAGAGTCCTCAAAACATAAAACTCTCTAGTAAAAATAATATTTTTAAAAATCCGACCGTTCGATCAAGCTGAATTTTTGTCAGCAGTCCTGTCTCGTCGTTCGCTACAACATACTAAAATTTCAAGCGATTCCAATGGTCCGATCATCCGGAATAAAATTTTTAGTGTTTGTATCTAATTAGAACTATTTTCTTAATCAAACTCTTAATCCTTTACATGACAAAGGGTTTCCAAAATATCATTTAAGTCATCACTACATGCAATTTCCTATCTCAAATTGGGTTTTTCTTCCATACAATTGATCCTAATCATTCCTAAACCAATATGAAAGATGCATCAACGAAATAAGCAAGATAAACACTTGCCTGGAATTTTTAAAAATCTGGTTTGGTGCCGAAATTGGTGTGGTTTCGTTCCCCGTCTCGCGATCTACGCGCTGGTGGTGACGGCGGTGCAATCAGAGGTGTTCTTGGCCTAGAACTCCTTGGAGAGCTTCTCCTCTTCCTCTCCAATGGCCGTCATTTGTGTTTAGAGTTTCTAACCCTAGAAGGTGACCTAGGTATCTGATATAACTCTTCTAATTTTCGTGGGTTTAATTACTCAAAAAGGTGAAATGTCCAAAACGCCCTCCCGGGGTACCAATTAGGCCTAAAAACGCCCCGAGACCCAAACTAAACCCCCGAGTACACTTTTCTGACTATCTCGACCCTTCCGGATGCATTGGCGCACTCAAAACGACCATACGAACGACTTATAAAATATTCACTTTTATTAATTCAAATTTAGTCCCGACACGACACAGGCGCGTCCCGACTTAAATTTCCACAATTGTCATTTTATTCTCACGTGACAATATTATAAAAATAAATCTTATATATTACTATACTCATCCAGTAATATGCAACAAATAACAAATTTCCAATAATTACTAACTCTCGTCACGCTAGTAAATATTTAAAGCAACATTCCGGATTAAAATTAAATTAATTTATCTCAATTAAATTTAATAAATCCCATAATTTAAAAGCTATAAAAATACGGGGTATTACATAAGCCCGCTAGTACCACAACTTTATTTGGAGAAAAATGCATTCCAATTTATCTTTATTCCCATTTGTCTCTATTCAATTATTTTTGAGGAATAGTTTGAAAGTTTCCTTCTCATTTCCTCTGCACGACAAATGTAAAAAAGTTGCTGAATCCCCCAGATGTATTCATCATCCAATCATCAATTTCATCAAATTAGGGTTTTCTCTTCCTTCCTTTCTTTTTAATTTTTTTTATTTTTTATTTAGAGAGAGATAGATCTAATAAAAGAGGAAGAATAGCACAAACTAGTCTTAGAAGACAAGGCCACAAGTAGGCAAGAAAGGAAGCTCATTGAGGTTTTCTTTTTATTCTTATATGAAATCTGGGCCCTAGCTTTTAAAGTGAAACGTTCAAATTTCAAATAGAAACATATTTCTTGAAATACTGAAGCAAAGTGCTTATATAATTATGAAACTCTTGCAACTACTTGTGCCTTGTTTTGCCTTCCATTGTTTTGATTAAATTAGAAAGTTGTTAATACAAAGAGAAGATGGAATAACAAAGGAAACCTCCAAAGATAATAAGAGTCGAAAAATTAAGAACTTATATGAAGAATACACTCCAATCTTGCTGACTACTCAAAAGAGGTATATCTCATAAAGCTATTGAAGCAGACAACTAGAGAGAAGCAAGGACCACCACTCTATCCCTGAGAAGATGGGGAGAACGATACTTATCCTGAAATCCTAGCGTTCATCTCCATCCATACGTCTTTAAAGAACTGTATGTATGTGTTGTCTAAACTGTACATAAGCTTTCTTGAGCAATTGTGGGCATTTTTTTTCTAATCCTTCTCAATTGATATCATCTTGTGATTTAAAAAATAAATCGTCACAAACAATATATTGTTTGTGTATGGATGTTATAATAGATACATTACCACTGGACGTGTCTTGTTTTTACCTGTATGTTACATTGTTTGCAATAGTTCTTAAATTTCTTTGAAATATCATTATATCTTTAAGACCAAATTTGTCATTTAGACAAGATTTTGAACTTTTCTTTCACCACCACATACCTCTCTTTTCATCTGGTTCACTACTGTCTCTATTCTCTAATAGTTGTTGTCCTAATTTTTAAAGGGAGCGGGCTCGCAAAAAGAAAGAAGAGGAAGAGAAGAGAATGGAAAGAGAAAGAGAGAAGGTATTTCTTAGTCCACCACTTCTTTTTATATTATATTAACTTTAAGTCCCGTAGAAATCTTTCCTGCCGTGAACATATTCTGTAAACTATTTTTGTAATTTAGGATCCATTAATTGATGACGGGGTTGAAATATCCTACCACTTTTTTTTGGGTGCAAGTGTTTGCATTTTACATCCTTGCTTTATTTTCAATTGTTAACGATTTTCTAGAATTAATAAATCTTCTAAAAATAGTTGCTCACATCTTTCACTTTATAGTTGACAATTGACATGTTTGATTTCTAATCATTCTGATGATGATATAATATGGTATGGTGAATGAAGGTTTTCATGGCCTTTTATGGATAGAAAAGATATCTTATTGAGATAGAGGAGAGAGTATACATTTAAGGAGAACAATGAGTAATCCAAGAAACATAAAATACAAAGAACCCTCCTTCTCACATCTTTCATTTCACTTCTGCTTGATTTGATTTAAGTTATTACTCTATCTGTTATACTGTAGTTGTTTTCTTACATAAATACATAATTGCATTTTTTTTAATGATAATGAAAGTTCAGATGTGTAGTTCTCGGAGTTCAATCATACATTGAAACACTATTTGAGTTGGCGTCTATCTGTCACTGTTTTTCTGGTCAATGGATATTAATGCGTACTTCATTCTCATGATGCATGATCCTGCATTTATGCCAAAATTTTCTGCTCTATTTTCCTTCCCATATTTATCAGTAGCATAGTTTCACTCTTTATTTTAGGAGAGAATTCGAGTGGGTAAGGAACTCCTTGAAGCAAAGAGAATTGAGGAAGAAAATGAAAGAAAACGGTTAGTCTTTATTTCCAACCCTCCCTTTTTTAACAGTTATGTGTGGTTATATTTGCCTTAAGTGATATAGATGTCATGTTCTGCTCTCGCAGTATTATGGCATTGCGAAAAGCAGAGAAAGAAGAAGAGAGACGAGCTAGAGAAAAAATTAAACAGAAATTGGAAGAAGATAAGGTCTTGATGCCTTTTTCTCATTCTGTTTGGTATTTCAAATTTTCAGTACTCAGCTCATATTTATGAACGTTAATTAAGATCCACATCTTGAAGAGCACATGCAACTCCCCCAACCCCAGTTGGTAAGAACTTAACCATGTTAATTTTAAGGGTAAATTGCTAAAAGCCCAAAATACCCCTTAATTATGTAGTTTTTAAATAAAATCACTATGAACTATTTTTTGCTGATTAAAGTCCCTCTACTCTAAAAACATGATGTTGTTGCAATACCCCCATGCTGCTAAAAAATGCCTCTGAAAAGTCCACATAGTGGAGTCTTTGCAACAAAATGAACAGTCCATAGTTTTTATTTTTGCATTAAAATAGTTTAGGTGGTTTCTGACCAATGACAACTCACAGTAACCATTTTTTTTTTTAATTTTCTTCTGTAGCTGCACCGAATAAGACTTGTTGAATCATGAACAAGTGGATCTGCACCCTGCATGTTCCGCATGTATAATGATTTTTTTGGCATAGGGCTGCAACTTTTTTCGAACTTCTGATTTTTGTACAATATCTGCGATTTCCAAAATTTCCCCAAAACAACAATGATTTACGTGCTGTATTGTCCAAAAAAATCCTTTTTTCATACCACTTTTTTTAATATTTAATGATTAGGAGTTCTCCAATTTTTCCAATCCCCCCCCCCCCCCCCCACCCGACCCCCCACCCCCCAAGATTATGATTTTTTATTTTTCCCTCAGGAAATTCCGATGATTTCGATTTTTCCGAAACTTTTGACTTTGACATGCACACACAAAAAAAATAGAAATAAAGAGTGGTTCCAGAGAAAATGGGAACACCAGGAAGGAGAATATTTTCCCGAAATAATCAGAAAAAATTCCAAACAGCATTTTTCGATTCTATTTATCGAAAAATAGTCTTACTATTGCACATTTCCTGAACCCGATTCCTATTTGCTTTGCAATGATGTAAATTGCTGATTCTATTTGTGGCCTGTATGGTATTTTCCGAATATCCATAAAAATTATCTAAGGACAATTTTACCTTTTCACAGCTTTTCCCAAGACCTAGTAAACAAGGTTTTTGTTCGGTGGATGATAAGTGGAGTCTTCGGTCAATATTTATGAAACATGATCCCAATAATTTGTTGCATTGCTACTTCTAGAAGCGAATGTTGTACTGTTACTTTGGTATGAGGATGACATAAGGGCTTCTCATGGCGTTGCGTCCCGGAATTGATGTATTGCAGCACCTATGTGCAATGTTTAAAAAGACGCGAGGAGAGGCGTAAGCCTCACCCCCCCCCCCCCCCCCCCCCCCCCCACACACACACACACACACCACACACACAAAAAAAAAAAAAAAAGAGCAAAATAATATTATAAAAATACTCATAAAACCATAAAAATAAATTAACAAAAGAAATATAGAATAAAATTGCAAAAAAAACATCTTTGAGGACTTTCTCACATAGTTTAACATTTTTTTGTTCCCCCGAGATGACTTTTTTTTTTTTTCTAAAAATAATTTGATAAAATCAATTTTAACATATTGGTTATTTTACAATATGACAATCAATTAATCAATGCAAAATCATTTTTTTCATTTACATATTGTTAATTTTATAATATGACAATAAATTAATCAATGTAAAATCAAATTGAAAAAATCATTTTTTTAGTTTTATTCACATATTGGTATTTTATAATGAAAATAAATTAATCAAAGCAAAATCAAATTGACACAATCATTTTTTTTAAGTTTCGTTCGCATATTGGTTATTATATAATATGACATTGTTTATTTAAAAAAAAAAATCATTTAAGTTAAAATAGTAAATAATACAAGTTAAGTGCAATTTTAAAATAAAACAAGGAAAAAAGAATAAGAGTTAGTAGATTAAAACAACAATTTTTTAAAGTTAAAGTGCAATTTTAGAAAAATGAAGAAGTTAACCATTTATCCTTTAAAAAAAAACAGAGTATGTAATTTAGTAGAATTATAACAAAATTGTTGCACTATCTTCAAAGTATGTATATATATACCAATTGTCGACATATATTAAATTAATAAAAACAAACAGAGTTTTTTGATTGGAGAAGAACATTTTTTTTTTCGCGCCTCGGGGCTTGGGGTGAGGCGTGAGGGGCATTAAGGCGTAAGCCTCAAATTCAAGCTTCAAAGCGATTTTTTAGTGATTCGCCTCGAGCCTTACACCTCGAGTAATTTTTAAAACATTGCCTAGGTGTATGCAGTAGTGTCAAAAGTAGTGAAGGGCCTCCTCCTGTGCTCAGTTGTAATTAACATCAGTCCAGGCGATTAAAGTCCTAAAGCTCCTGAAATTTCTTCATTTTCTTTTAAACGTAGTTAAATAACAAAAATAAAATAGTGATGCGTCTGGAATGGAGACTTGAGTAATGGTAATCAATTGTTTCCGGAGAGGACTTAATATACTTGGTGTATATGTATAACATTCACAGTTTAGGACTATCAAGTTGACTTTTATTAATGTTATTGATAATTTTTATTTCTACTACTTTGAGAGTTTATCAAATGGAGATAATGAGAGTAGATTAGATATAGAGGAACTTAGGGAGAGTCGAGAAAATATATTTTTTCGCAGATTAGAACAACAGAGGTTATGATTGCTCTAAAAAAGATAGAAAACAGGAGGACTTTAGGATCAGATATTGAGGTTTGAAAGTGCTTAGGGGAGGAAGGAGTGTCTTGGCTTACGAAATTATTTAATAGAATTATAATGACTAATAGGGTGCTCGATGAATGGAGAAAGAGTGTTTTAATATCTATTTATAAATAAAGGGGACATACAAAGTTGTTCAATTATCGTGGTATTAAGTTAATGAGTCATACAATGAAACTCTGGAAGAGAGTGATTGAATATAGATAGAGATTGAAAATAACTGTATCTGAGAATCGATTTGGGTTTATACTTGGGAGGTCAATAATGAAAGCAATTTATTTATTGAGGAGATTAATGGAGAGGTAGAGGGAGAAAAAGAAGGAGCTTCATATGGTTTTTATAGATATGGAGAAGGCGTATGAGAGGATACCAAGAGATATAATATTGTGGGTTTTAAATAAAAAAGGAGTGACTCGTAGATATATTGATGTGATCAAGAATATGTACGATGGCACCATGACTATATTAAGAATATCTGGGGAAAGTAGTGAATTCTCAAATACTGTAGGTCTGCACCAAGGTTCAGCGCTAAGTCCTTATCTCTTTGCTCATGTTATGGATGAGTTGACAGGACGAATACAAGATGAGATGCCGTGGTGTATGCTATTTACAGATGATATTGTTTAAGTGGATGACACTAAGACGGGAATTAATGATAGATTGGAATTGTGAAAAGAAACTTTAAGAACAAGAGATACCTAGAAATGATCATTTTCGTTATTTAGGCTTGATTATCCAAAAAGATGGAGATATTAGTGATGATGTTACTCATAGGATTAAAGAAGGTTGAGTTAAGTGGAGAAGTGCTACCGGCGTATTGTGTGATAAGCGTATACCTTTAAAGTTAAAAGGTAAATTTTATAGGACGTCCGTTAGAACTTAGACCCGCCATGTAATATGGGACAGAGTGTTGGGCAATTAAAAAATAAATGTGCAGAAAATGAGTATGGTGGAGATTCGGATGCTAAGATGGATTTGTGGTAAACCTCGAAGGATAAAATTAGATATGAACAAATTCGTGAAACAATAAAAGTAGCTCCTATAGAAGATAAATTGAGAGAAAATCGACTTAGGTGGTTTGGATACATCAAGCGTAGACCAATGGATGCCCCCGTAAGGAAGAGTGATTTAGTTAGTATTGATGGTAATGCAAGGGGTAGAGGTAGGCCTTAATTGACTTGGTGGGATATTGTTAAAAAGGACATGATATCATGTGGTTTAATTGAAGATATTGCACTGAACAAAATGGAATGGAAAAATAGGATTCATATAGCCGACCTCAAATAATTGGAAAAAGGGCTTTGTTTTGTTGAGTTGAGTTGTAGATAATTTTTATCCCTAAGGTTGCTTCGTTGTGACCTTAAACAAAATTAGATCTGAACACAAGCTCTTCCTATATGAAGTTGATGCCAGTTCTAGGGTGTCTTTTATCAACAGTACTGAAAAAGAATACACATTGAGCTTCACAGTTGCAATCAATTGGGGAGGTACAAAGAATTTTGAGGAGGCATCTTTTTTTTTTCTCCGCAAATATTGGGAAGAGTGTGGAATGATACAGGGGGAAAGTATAAGAACAGGAGATGCAAGTTCATCTAATTATAAAACCCTCAATCAGGGAAGGGAAGGATTTACGTCATTTTCGCACGAGCTTCACAAGAGATGTCATTAGATCTTCATGTGAAATTCACATCACGCTCTCTTTAAACAATTTTTTTATTTTCGTTTCAAATGCCTTTATGCCGACCCCAAATGAGTTTTGTTGAGTCGAGTGTCAAAGGCCTTCATGCGTGCGGACAAGGAACAAGTCTCGTGCCAACGAAAATAGCAAAAAATCAATATTTAATAAATGCAATTCAGCAGGAGTTCTAACTGTACACCTGTTTTTTTCTTTCTTGAAAACACTTTACAGTCAACTTGAAAGGGGAAAAACATGTTTTGTGTTTTATCTTAGCGATCCATTGGCGTGTGGTGACATGTTCTATGGAATCCAGCACGCTGAACTCTGTTGAAAGGGCTTGAGTGAATGACTCAAAATAACCTGGACTCAAAATCTCCTCCAAATGGAAAAAGCCAACAGAAAATATCCTTACCAAAACACTACTCTCCAAGTACAACAAAAGAGTAATGTTCAATGTGGTTGGAACTTGTGAAGGATGAGAAAATGGGTTCATCGGGTGGACTCAAAATCTCCTCCAAATGGAAAAAGCCAACAGAAAATATCCTTACTGAAACACTACTCTCCAAGTACAACAAAAGAGTACAACAAAAGAGTAATGTTCAATGTGGTTGGAACTTGTGAAGGATGAGAAAATGGGTTCATCGGGGGGTCTCATAAACATTACTATCCCCAATTGAGTAAAGATCGACCTGAGTGTGAAAGCATGACTATTGGGGTCGTAGGAACATCTTCATGCTTCTTAAATGTGAAAGGAAACTGTCCATGAAAATGAAGGCGCCGACATACGGACAAGCAAAGAGGTGAGGGCAAGTGATTGGAAATCTCAACCTTGCCCAAAGAACATGAATTCGGCCTCGGATCTTACCACAAGGGAAACCATCACACCAACCTCTCAGAGAGGGCCATCGATGCCAAACGAGGGCCAAATCACCCCTAATAATCCTCTTAAATGTCAGCTGAAAATCGATCTCTGAACGTCCCTTGGGAAGAGAAAATGGAACTTTTACAAACACTGCAAATACCCTTGTATCATTTGAGAATGCAAATTATTGTTGCGCCCAAAAATAGGCAAACCCGAGTAAGATCATCTTCATTTCTAAAAAATGCGAAGAAATCAATAATACCATATGACTCCACCTCTGTGAACTGTGTATGAGTTATTCAATCATCCTCAACAAAGATATTGAACAAATCTACTCTACCGAAACAAACCTCTTCTTCCTTGAAAATGAAACGAAGTTCCCGAGAACAAACACCCAAAGGTCCTCGTCGAATATATCGAAGAAATCCCTTGAGGTAATCCTCAATAATCCTCAGCAAGTCTGAAAAGTCAATCGGAGTAGCAAACCGAAGGGGAGACGATTGCTAGATTCATAGGAAAATGGGCTATAGAGGAGGCCTCGCACGAGGCACGTAGCTTAGATAACTTCATCCTACACTCGAACTGTGCCTCCTCGAATTCCGCCTTAAGATCTCTAATAAACCTAGTGCATTCAGTCACCCTTAGACGATACTCGTAGCAATCAACCCCAGATTCACTTATAAAGTAACGGATACCCATAGTCTCGTTGTATCAGGAGGCTCAGTTGTTCTCCCATAATTTGATCTCTGTCTTGATATCTGCAAAAGTTTGTTGGTATCTGGTCGAGTTTGAGTATATAATCATCAAATTGAATGGCCCAAGAAGCTAGAGGGAGGGACTAAATCATAATTTTCAAGGATTTCCGGAGATGATTTGGGATTTCAGAAGTATGGGGGCTGAAACTTCATTTTCAAAAGTGGAGGGGGGGTCAAAATAATTTTCAGAAGTAGAAGCTATATTTTTTGAGTCGAAGAACGAAATAAAGGAAAAGGATTGGGAAAGGCGGTGGCATAGGAATCACCAGACCCCTCTACTAGTAAAGGAAAATCAAAGTGCTCTTCTTATATAATAGCCAATCATCGATTGTAAGCTAGAAAAATATTGGAGGTAGGTGTGGAAACATAATTCTGGTAATGGGGTTGGGTAATAAAAATTTCAAAGGTATTTTTGTAATTGTTTGAGAAATCTTTTTTTTTGTGTGTGTGTGGGGGGGGGGGGGGGGGGCGGGGGGGGGGGGGAGGAAGAATAGGATTCAAAGTAGGAAGGGGTGGTGATGCCGTTTGCAGAATAGAGTTGATTTAAGGGTTTTTGGCCATTTACCTGGTTTAATGAGTTAGGCCCCCACTGAGTTAGGCCCCCACTGGGATTGGTCAGGATATGCCAAAAGAAATTTGTTCAAACAATTCATTCCCCAATTCGTTTTGGCTGAAACCATAGGCAAACCAATTGTTAATATGGAAGAGTCGTCGGAGTGGCTCGCCAATGACCTGCGAACGCATTGGTCATCAAATGTTGTATATCGGAGATGGAGTTGAAATTTAAGGCAGAGGGAGGGCTCTCCGCCTTTTAACGTCGACGATAGGTCTCACTCGAGGTGTAAGTGAGAGCAAATAGTGGTCGGCTAGCTGGGACAACACTCCACCTAGTTTTATTTAGGTATGGTTTGCTTGATATGAGGTTTGTAGTGGTTGCGAGGGTTCCAGGAATGTGGGTTTGAGGCTGTTAGGGTTCTGGCGCCTCGCGTCGGGCAGAGAGGATCGACCAACACCGGTGAGGGCAGGAAGGCTCTGCTTGTTTCCTTTTTGTGATTTTGAGACCTTTAGTGTGGTGGTTTCATGGCTTATGAAGGGTTTTGGGGATTGGGGACATAAATGGAGGTAGTTCTGCTTCACCGTGGGAGAGGGGAGGGGGTTCTTGTTTGGAGGGATGGTTCGTTGTTTCATCCGAGCCTTAACCATGGCTGTACAACAACTAATATGGCACCACATCACGATACCAATTTGATGTAAGCAAAAGCAAATAAACACCACAATATCAACATTTAGAAATAAAGAGGTTTCTCTCTCTCATTCATTGATTTTCCAAAATAATGGTTGACCAAAGGTATTTTGTTAGCCACGATAACCTGAAAAGGGAAAAGATGACTGTAAAAGGGCACACTAAAGATACTTCAAAGGAATATCACCATTAACAAACAACCAGAAAGACGCACAAATAAAATAAGCAAAATACAGTTAAACCAATAACATTGGAAACAATTACTTGGCTCTGGTACAGTACTAAAATGGTCATGCTTGAGTTGATATGCCCACTCTTGATGGCCATATGGATGATAGCTCTTTCGTTGATTGGTTGGATTCGATGGCAAAGTCCTTGGAACACGTTTATATGGGGACTGAAGTGCGTGCGACACTATTCCACGATTTTAAGGTTATAGGGTGTGCTGGAACGAGTTCATGAGACGGCGAGATATTCAGTCGTGAGAATATGGAGAAGCATCTGCAATGTGCATGCGTCCCTCACACTTCTTACGAGAGGGACCTGTTTCCGAGAATACAGGGTCTAAGGTAGGGTTTGCTAGTAGTGACAGAGTACAGAAGTTTCAGCATCTTTGCACTCGGTCCGGCCTCTGGAATGTGAGGAGCAACGGATCAACCATTACATTTCAGATCTTCAAACTTGCATCTGCCATGAGGCGTGTTTGAGAAAGATCCTTCACTTGTAGAAGACGGTAGAGCATTCCATATTACTACCGGCAAACCATTCTCATCACTGATGGTGGTATTGAGGCTGAGATTCCACTTCAGAGAAGATCCATCACGAGACTTTGATTGTGCAGGTCATCTAGGTACCGCCCGAATTAGAGGTGTTCCCCTTTGAGCTTGTGGGCGAGCTCGTCTTGGGGAGGGCGAATACTGATTGGGCTTAAGTATATATTTTAGTGATGCACATGCTCTAGTGGTCCCCTCTTGTTTAGGTAGAGAATATTCCCCTTTTATTGTCCTTGGTAGTACCTTTTCCTTTTTAAGGTTTGGAGAGCCACTCTCTGGCTCCCTTCAACTATGATGTGATGCCTCTTTTATATCATTGAACATTAATGAGAGAATTCAGCTTTTGATTAATTGTTGGGTGATTGAAAAGGTCATCCGATCATGTGTGCATCACAATCCTTCTATTCCAAAGGCCACTTCAGAACTGTTATTTGGCTATCTACTGTAGGCAGAAAGAAGACGGAAGCTTGGATTACCACCAGAAGATCCTGCTCCTGCAAAATCTTCTGCACCTGTTGTGGAGGAAAAGAAGGTGTTCATCTGACTAGTTCTATAAATATATTTCTGTTGTGATTTTGCAATATCTTGCCACATTTTTGGTGAAAAAAATAAGGTTTTTTTTACCAATTAGTCCGGTTTACTAAATATGTAGTTCAATAGGTCCTATCATCTTTTTTTGCTCCATCAGGTCCCATGAAAAAAGATTTTTGGTCCAATAGGTCCTATTTGTAAACATATAGTGAATATTCACTATATGTATAAATAGGACCTATTGGGAAAAAATGTTATGATAGGACCTATTAGGAAATGTCTTATGTAAATAGGACTTATTTGTCAAGCTCCCAAAAAATAAACTCTTTTATATTCATATTGCAGAGCATGTTGCCCATCAGGCCTGCAACAAAGGCAGAGCAAATGAGAGAGTGCCTACGATCTCTCAAGCAGAACCATAAGGTAAATAATGATTATGTACTCAGGTATTGTAGTTATTTGTTTAGAATAATTTGCTGATATATGTTCACATGCATAACCTTGAAGGCTTCTGCATCTGCCCCCAAAGGGGAAGAAGAAAAAGGAAATAAATTCCCTTTCTACCTGTAGTTGACGGATTGTACCCTTTGGTGAATAGTGTAAACATTTTCCAACATCTAAAGGGAAGAGAGAGACCATTATGCTAACCCAAGTTTTGAGTATTACACTTCATATATCTACCAAGGGGGCTAAATATGAAAAATAGTGAATAGTAATAGCAAATATATCAAGCCCTTTTCACCTACTAACATATCTTGGGCGTCCATCAGAATCTTCCTTAGTAGCCAAGGCTTATTGGGAGTGGTGGGGAAAGTAAACGGAGGTTTGCAAGATGGACGTGGCATTATTAGTCTCAAGGGCTGTGTTAAAACCTATTTTTCTCGAGCTCATTGATCTATCTTCCAAGTACGTTAATGCCTCTTTTTTATGTTCCAAGAGTATGCTTTTGCGGAATAGAGTGATAAAGGAAATACAAGTCTGAATGGGGTGGTCAGTCACGATACAAATCTAAGATGATATGCATATGTAGACTGTATCTTTTCAGGTTGTATCTTGCGATAATAGAAATTTGGACACGACTCCTGAGGTGTTTTTCTGTTTCTTGCCAATCCCTTGGGAGGATAAGTTTCTCCATTGGTCACCCTCTACTTTTTTTTTGAACTTCTACGAAATTATCCGAGCTGAAATAGTGGTCAAAGTTCTGAATTCCCACCAACCTCATTGTCTATACTTCAGCTTGTTATTGAGTTTTGCGTCATCGAAGAGAGCTGAAACCACTCAGATTGTGAAGAAGATGAAGTCCACCCTCTGGATGTAAATCTGGGGCCAGCCCATAATTAATAACTGTTGGATTTCATGTTGTTTTAGTATTGTTCTTTTTTTATCGGGTCCTCTATGTTTTGGGCTTCGTTATGTAGGTTTAGTTTTGTAGTTTCTCGAACTTTCTAGAATTGTAATATTGTTAGTATAAATACAATTATTGTGCTCCCAATCGGGTAAACCATTACATCCTAAATTCTCTCTCTCTAGCCTCTCTTTTTGACCCTAACCCTAATTTATTTTTTGAAAATAAAACTATGGTTACTGTTGATCGTGAGCGTCCTTTTTATCATTCTTTTGTCATCAAGTCCGATCACGAAGCCCTACGTTTCCCACATAGTCAACGGCGTGTTAGTGACAAACACACCAAGTGGACCGCTTACCTTCAGCGCTACACTACAGTGCAAGCGGGAAAGGAGAATCAGGTGGCGGATGCCCTTAGCAGGAGGGCGCATGCGTTGGTGACTCTTAGGAGTCAAGTGTTTGGATTTGATGAAGTCCGTGATCTTTATCCGACTGATGTAGAGTTTGGACCGATCTTTGCAGCTTGCCAGCAGGTCAATGGTGCTTTGGGTGAGTACCTATTAAAAGATGGGTTCCTACAACGAGGGACGACCTTGTGTATTCCATCTTTTTCTTTGCGGGAGAAGATCATTTATGAGATCCACGGGTGAGGATTGGCGGGTCATTTGGGACAGGTGAGTATGTGATGCTGCGGGACCGATTTTACTGGCCGACGATGAGGAGGGATGCCAACGCCTTCATTAGGCGTTGCTGCACTTGCCAAACGGTCAAGGACGAGGACACCAATGCGAGTCTATATACTCTGTTGCTAATTCCTGAGTGACCATGACAGGATGCTTCAATGAATTTTATCGCGGGGCTGTTCCGTACATCTAGTGGCCATGATTCCATCCTTGTTGTGTTGGATAGGCTTTCCAAGATGTCGCACTTCATCCCTTGCACTCGCACGACAGATGCGTCCCATGTCACCTCCTTATATTTTCATGAGATCGTCCGTCTTCACGGAGTTCCACGTAGCATCACCTTTGACAGGGACGTATGATTTACAGGGCATTTCTGGCGTACACTTTGGCGATTTTTACGGATAGAGTTACAATTTTCGACCGCTTTTCATCCCAGACGGATTGCCAGACTGAGGCGGTCAACCGGAATGTGGGTGACCTATTGAGATGTCCGTCTTCGGAGCATCCCTGTAGATGGGACATAGTGATAGCACAGGCCGAGTTCGTTTTCAACAATGCCGTCAACCGCTCCACTGGCTTTTCTCCATTCCAGATTGTATTGAGGCAGTCCCCTACTATGCTCATAGACCTCGTCGAGCTTCCCCCGACGGTGCCTACATGCCCTTCAACTGAGGAGTTTGCTGCTCGCCTGACTTCCATTCAAGCCGATGTGCGCGCTTGACTATAGACCATTATACCTCTTATAAAGAGGTCTCTGATGAGCACCGCCACTTTGTCTCCTTCCATCTGGGTGATCTAGTTATGGTATACCTCCAGAAAGCGTGCCGACGGGGCAAGGGTACCAAGCTTTTTATGCGCCGATTTGGGCATTTTCCTATTATTCGAGCTTGTGGGCCTAATGTCTATGAGGTTGATCTCCCCGATGAAATCCGCATGCACCGCCACGTTCAACGTGGCGGACCTTTCTCCATTCCGAGGCACCCATGCTCCGTCGATTCCAATTCCACCGACCACGGCCCACCTGGTCCGCTCTTACGTAGATCGCGTTGAGGGAGTTCTAGACTCTGAGCTCGTATCTTAATTTTCGGGCGATTATACGCGTTACTTGGTTTGTTGGGTTGGCCGTCGTGAGGCTGAAGATTCATGGATCACAGAGGCCACCCTGCAGCACATCGACCCTGATTTCTATTGGCAATATACGGAGTATATGGACTCTTCTCAAGGGAGGGAGAGTGATGCAGGAGCATAGGGACACGAGTGCCCTTTTTATCATTCTTTTTATTTTAATCTTTTTTTAGCCTTTTTGTATCTGTAGTATAAATAGCCAAAGGGCCATCTTTTGTAGAAATTTTGCCATTTTGATATTGAGAGACTAGAGAGAGAAATAAGAAACCCTTCTTCATTTTCCATGTTGTTGTTTTGTAGATAGCAATTCTTTTACGCTTCCGCACCCTTAATTACATCATATTCGAACGTACCGATCTCATCATGGTAGAATAGAGCAAATCTAAGGTCTGGCATAACCAAACTGGCTAAATCTGATGTGTAGAGGTCGCGAAGGATACTAGTGAGAAGATTTAAGGTTTCGACCCTCCTCCTCCTCCATTAACAGTCGCACCCTTCCCTTAGGTTTTGACCTCTTCTTTGATCACCTAGTTAGGGTTTTTTTCACATGTTTTGATGCAGTGAGGACTTGTGTTCCTTTTTTTATTGGAGGTTGACGATGTGTTCGACAACATTTCTTGTCGATTCCTCGTGTTTTCGGACCCTTTTTTGGGGATTTCCTGTTGTTTTGTAGTGCTAGAGCTATTTTGGTATTTTTCAGATTTGCTGTGATTTTTTCAGTCATTTTTGGAGATATTATGGGTGACTTGGGGAGCAGAAAAGTGTTTTCTTTGTTGGTATTCCCAATAGCGCGCAATTAAAAACACTGGCAGTCACCTATGCTCCTCCACACAGAACACACGGATATAGACAACTCAAGGGTCTTTTCCTGTGAACTTTGAAGTATATAACAAGTATTCACCTTGCCATAAACCAATAACCAGACATTTATTATTTTTGATATTTAATTTGAAGGCATTCCTGATTTCCAAATCATCTTAATCTTATTATCGAGAAAATAACTTTTTATTTGGAACAAATAATTTGAAGAAGTTGTCGTTCACATCAAGAGACTATCTTTTATTGGGCTGAGGAGGGGTAAAACAACCTCCGTCCTCCCCGCACTTTGGACAACTCAACAAGCCCATTAAGTTCTTTATCACTCATGTTCCTATTAAAACATGCTTCGAATCACCCCCCACCCCAAATCCACACGCACACATACCAAAAAAATGGTGTAAAAGCAATAGATGCGTTACAATTTAATCATAGGGTAATTCAGTTTTGAAAATGAACAAAGAGTCACCCATCCGCACATCCTCCTGCATATCAGCGCGAGGTAGCACAAAGTTAGCTAGCTAAAAGGATGGCTTCATCTGAACCATGTGTAAAAGTTATCATAAATGGATGCGAATTTATTAGAAAACTATTTTTTACATTTGTCTTTTTGGAGTCCGGTTTTAGATAAAGTCCGGATGGGTGGAAAAGAGTTGTCTTTCGAGGGGGGGGGGGGGGGGTAGATTAACTTTAATTCAATAGGTGTTAAGTAGTCTTCCCATCTTTTTCATGTCGATTTTCAAGATGCTTAAGTTAGTGATGAAAGTTATTAAGAAGAGAATGAGATGTTTCTTTTGGGATGGAGAAGAAGAAAAGCGAAGGCATATAGTTGGTTGGGAATGCGTAATTAGAGCCAAGAAATTTGGGGGTTTGGGGATTGGTAATATTAACATAAAATTAAATCTCTTGTTGGACAAATGGCTTTGGAGATTCCCGTTAGAGGAGGAGGCCCTTTCGCACTATATCATTAGGAGTATGCTTGGCTTAGATGAGACTGGGTGGGATGCCAAATTGTTGAGTGCAACTTATAAAAGTTCATGGTCTTGTACTTCTAAGGGTATAAAATTCGTTTCTCGTTGTGTCTCGTTCTAAGTGGTGGCTTTGGTCAAGGGCAATACTTGTGATTAGATTCAATAGAAATGTCCCTATAGACATCTGCAGTGTTCTAAAAAATGGCCTGGAAAAAAAGGCCGTGACTAACTGCCACCGAGAGTAATTGCAAATCAACAAAAAAATAAAAAATAAAAAGGTTAGTTGATCAATCGTTTGTTAGGAGCCGGGTTATTAATTGGATCTGCGCTCAACTACAAATCGTCGTTGTTGTTGAGTTGTTAAAAATAGGGAGAGAGAACAATAACGAAAGGAACCCTACCCTCAAAATCTTCTTTCGTCTATTCTCACTAACGAGTGGACCACTTTTTCTCACTCGAACGCCATCTCTCTCATTTGAACAAAGAAGACTTGTTGCTGAACTCCTTCTCTCTCCCACATTCAAATACTGTTGCAAAAGTCGGTATTCTAATGTTTTAGGTTTTACTTAATTTGACTTTTTATACTTTATTAATATTTTGTTTTTTATGTTGTACTAAATGTGCTTTTATTGTTTAGATTTAGGGTTTATTATGATTTATATGCAAATGCTAAAATATTTAAAAAGAAGCCTAGAGATATAGAGAGTATATGAGGTTTTGTGTATCGTCTTTGGTTATTTTGGCTCCTGGTTTCGAGGGAGTTCTTTTTCTTTTGTTTGATCTTTCACATAGAAATTGTCTATAATAGTTTGGTCGATTTCCCCTTCTAAAAGGAGTGTTCTGTTGCATATATAGGTTAATTTTGATAATATCTTGTGGTGTGTTCTTGGCTATATGTATGTGGTTGATAGATCATATCTGGTACTTTTTTGAGATATTGGTGAAATCTCTTGTATCTGATAAAAAAAAGGAAAAAGAGAGCAAAGATACAGAGAATCACAAAACTTTGCTATGCTCTAGACTTTTGTGGGTACCTTTTCGTCAACTAGGCCCATAAGAGTAGCCGGCCAGGCCCAAATGAGAATAAAAGGTGCCCGGCCCAAATTATGAGTTATAGATGGTGGTTAGAATAAAAAGATATGGCCAAGTCCATCCCTAAAATCTCGGACGAGATATTCAGGGGATACTGGGCTAACGTGTTGGTTACCAATACTCTCTTTTAACTGAATATATATTGTACCCCTGGTCCAGGGTAAAGGACATGTGAAAAACTATCTCGAGAGTTATTTAATAAGAACAGTAGACCACTCCGTGGAAGTAGGCAATTTACCGAACCACGTATATTCTTGTGTTGTGTGATTGTGATTGTGATTCATGCTGTTTCTTTCATACTGGTGATTGTTGTTTTCCCTTCATAAATTGTTTGTTGATATTTTTGTCATCGCAATTGGCACCATCTGTGGGAAACGATTGTTTTTCTGCGAAAACCTTCACCAACAAGAACCAGTGATGTCCCATCACAGCAGTAACGTTCCTCAAGCAGGAGATATTTAGCAGCAGCCGAACCCCCCAAGGGTAAGGTCTGAAATGCGCCATTCAAACCCAAGACTTCGCCATGAGAGGTAAGTCTCTGAAGAAAGTCAAGGGCCACCCAGGTCCACACAAATCTCTAGGTTAATTGATGCCTACGAGGCCAGACTCCAAGAACAGGAGGAGGCCACTCGCCAACGAGCAAACGAGAATACTCACCTCAAAAGGCGACTGGAAAGACTGGAGAGAGAACTCCGTCGAAATACAAGGCGACGCCACAACAGGACTCCTAGCCCTCAGGCGAGCAAATCTCGCAGCCGAGGAAGAAGCCCAAGACGTAGCTCAGAAAGAACAGAGAGACCCCCAGGTCAGGTGATAACCATTCTGAATACTTGCAACTAGCTCGTCGGTACAGGAGTCCTGATCGGCAGGATGATGATATACGAAGTCTGGTCCCGAGAGAGATGGACTAGCACCCAGCTCACCGTGGTGCCAGATCAACAAGGGAGCTAGCAAGACGAGCTCTCAAAACTCAGATGAAGTCCCCTTTTTCAAGGGCGATAGAAGAAAAAGCTCTGAAGAACTTCGCGATTCCCAGGTTCAAGATTTACGATGGAAAAACTGATCCCATTGACCATGTTAGGCAATACAGGCAAGCAATGACTCTATGGAGTCACAACGATGCACTCATGTGCCGAATCTTTCCCTCGAACTTGCATAATGTGGCTCAGAAGTGGTTCGAGAAGCTACCTTCTCGATCCATCAGGAGTTTCAAATCTTTGGCCGAGCTATTTACAGCTCGCTTCATTACGAGCAGTTCCCATCCGAAGAGGATGGATGCTTTGCTTACTATGAAGAAAAAGCCACAGGAGAACCTCAGAGAGTACGCGAAGAGGTACTGGGAAATGTTTAACGAAGTCGAGGATTGCTCGGAGCAGGTCACCGTAGCATCCTTCAAAATAGGCTTGCCTAGCTCCTGCCTCTTGCACCAGCCCTTAACTAATAAGGAGGCCACAACCATCGATGACTTGATGGCCCGTATTGAGAAATACGCTAAAGTCGAGGATGTGACCCATCTTAATGCAAGGGAAAATGGTCGTGCGAAGGCTAGCAAAGGGGTCGAGAAGACTGAACCGCCGAAGAAAGGGAATAAGAACGGGGGCAAGAACGGCTCAAAGAATGGAAACAAGAACGACGCCTCAAAGGCATTTCAGCCTGGAAACAGTCTTTAAGGAGTCGATTCATAAGATCCTTGCAAAGATCAAGGATGAGCCATTTATCAAATGGCCGAGGAAGATGGGAGATCCTTCCAAGCCGAATAACGCAGTGTGGTGCGCATTCCACAAGGTGGGCAGACATAAAACTGAACACTGTAAAGCCCTGAAGTCTCACCTCGAGGAGTTGGCCCAAGTTAAGCATCTTAATGAGTTTGTAGAGAAAAAGACAGATAAAGCAGCAGCGAACGGTGAGCAGAGGTCCGATAATGTCCTCGGGGAGGATATTGGCCATGAATTTGCAGTCATACATGGGGCGTCAGACCTCAAACAGATTCAAGGAAATGCGTCTCGAATGGAAATTAAGAAGCTTACCGCAGTCATGCAGGCATTCCAGATTGACCCAGCATATTCTTTTCACGGATGAAGATTTGGTGGGAGTGAGAACCCCTCATCATGACGCCCTGGTCATTACACTCAGGATAGCCAATTGGAACGTCGACAGGTTGCTCGTCGACCAAGGCAGCTCATCCGAAGTAACGTACCTCGAATTATTCAGGAAGCTGAAGCTAAGCATAGTCGATCTCAAGGAAGCCACTGTTTCGTTGGTCGGCTTTGCTGGGAAGATCACGATCCCTCTGGGAAAGATCGTCATGCCAGTCAGGGCAGGAAACATCTCAAAATTGATTGAGTTTCATGTTGTTGATATCGAATCGACATACCAAGCCATCCTCGACCGGGGATGGCTCCATGCAATGAAGGTCGTTCCATCGACCTATCACCAGAAATGGAAGTGTTTCATCGCGGCCATACGCCTCAAACAGGAGAAGAAAGTGGGAGAATCAAAAGGCAAGGAAGAAGCCCAGGAGGGGTTAATGCCCTCCAAATAGCAGCTAAGGTATGCTCGACCAGGAGTGGAGGAGACCAGGCTCCTCCCCTCCGAAAGGGTCGTTGAAGACCTGGAAAAGGTCGCAGCTGGGAGTAACTCGACTAAAAAGAAGTTTTTGATTGGCACCTCCTTGACCGATTGCGAGAAGAAAGAACTAGTCACCCTTCTCCAGAGCAACGTGGATGTTTTTGCATGGGAGCCCTACGAGCTGCCTGGGATTGATCCCAACATTGCTTGTCATCAACTACACGTAGACCCAGCCTTCAGGCCAGTTATACAGAAGGCTCGCCGAACAGCAACGGAGAAGTTTAAGGCAGTAGAGAAAGAGGTCGAGAAGCTACTGGATGCAGGGTTCATACGGGAAGTTCAGTTCCCTAAATGGTTATCAACTCAGTAGTAGTTCCTAAGAGCAATGGAAGGTGGAGAGTTTGTATCAACTTCACCGACCTCAACAGAGCCTGTCCCAAAGACAGTTTCCCCCTTCCAAAGATTGATCAACCAGTCAATGCTACAGCAGCACACGAGAGGATGAGCTTCTTAGATGCGTATTCTGGATACCACCAAATCCCCCTTCACGTGCTAGATCAAGATAAAACCTCCTTTATAACCACTATTGGTTTATATTGTTATAAAGTTATGCCTTTTGGCCTTAAGAACGCAAGAGCGACTTATCAGCGGCTAGTCACAAGGATGTTCAAAGGCCAGATGGGGGGATACCATGGAAGTTTACATCGATGACATGCTCGTTAAGAGCAAGCTCAAGGATGACCACCTTTTCGACCTGGCAAGGACCTTCGAAATCCTCAGGAAGTACCGAAACCTTCGAAATCCTCAGGAAGTACCGAATGAGACTTAACGCAAGTAAGTGTTCTTTCGGCATCCAGTCAGGAAAATTCCTTGGATACTTGGTCAGTAAGAGAGGAATAGAGGCAAACCCCGACCAGATTGACGCTATCGATAAAGTTTAGCCCCCTCAAACAGTAAGAGATGTACAGAAGCTCACAGGATTGCTCGCCGTGCTCAACCGGTTCATTTCTAAATCTTCGGAATGGTGTCAACCGTTCTTTCAATTGTTAAAAAGAAACAAAGGAGTAACATGGGACGAAGACTGCTCAAGAGCTTTAGAAGACCTCAAGAATTACCTTAGCAGGCCCCCTTTGCTCGTGATCCCTAAGCAGAGTGATCCACTGTACCTATACCTAGCAGTGTCGGATCATACTGTAAGCTCTGCCTTGGTATGTGAAAGAGAGGGAAGCCAACATCCAGTCTACTATGCAAGTAAAGCTCTTTTAGAAGTCGCGTTGCCATTGGAGAGCCTACGCACTTGTGATAGCCTCAAGGAAATTGAAGCATTATTTCGAGGCTCACTCCATCGTCGTAGTTACTTCACACCCCTTCAAGGCTGTTCTAAGGAAAGCAGATGTATCTCGCTGACTATCGAAGTGGTCAGTCGAGCTCGGAAGGTTTGAGATTCACTTTCAACTAAGAACAACCGTCAAGGGGCAAGTCCTGGCCGATTTCATCGCTGAGTTCACAGGGGAACAACCTTGCGATCACCCGAGATCAGTCGTTCAAGGGAAGGCTCAAGTGTTTGGACATTATACGTTGATGGAGCCTCCAACTCAAGGGGGCAGGAGTAGGTATCGTGCTAGTGACTCCTGAGAATACAGTGCTCGAGCAGGGAATCAAACTTGGATTTGAAGCCTCCAATAACGAGGCAGAATACGAGGCGCTGATCGCCGGACTACGCAAAGCACAACTGCTAGGGGCAAGGCACCTTCAGGTCTTCAGCGATTCACAACTAGTTTCCAACCAAATAAGCGGTGACTTGAATGCAAGGGATGAAAGGATGGCAGCTTATCTCGCCATTGTAAAGGGATTGATCGTCAATTTCGATCAAGTCGATGTTCAGCAGCTCACCAGGGAACAGAACAGCCATGCAGATGCCCTAACAACTCTAAGCTCAGCAATAGACTCCAACGTGAGAAGGACAATCCAAATTGATTTCCTCGCGCAACGAAGCATTCATCAAGCTACTGAATTACAGAACCCTGAGCAAATTCTCCATATTGAGAAAGCTCCAAGCTGGATGGATCCCGTTATAGATTACTTGCGAAATGATAAATTGCCAAGTGATAAGAAGACGGCTCATTAGATAAGAGTCAAGGCTGCTCGCTTTCACTTATCTCCTGAGGGCAAGTTGTATAAGACCTTCACTGGCCCCTACCTCCAATGCGTTCATCCACAGGACGTCGAGCAAGTTCTGCACGAGCTTCATGAAGGAATTTGTGTGAGTCACGCAGGAGGAAGATCGATAGCCTTTCGAGCAATAAAGGAAGGCTACTGGTGGCCGTACATGCAGAAGGATGCTGGAGTCTATGCCCGAAAATGGGAAAAATGCCAAAAGCACTCGCCCATGGTACACCAACCCGCCAGCAACCTAAAGTCCCTAACTAGCCCTTGGCCCTTCGCCTAGTGGGGTCTGGATATCGTAGGCCCTCTGCCTACTGCAGCAGGAAATCGAAAGTATCTGTTGGTCGCCACAGACTACTTCACAAAGTGGATAGAGGCAGAACCGCTGGCAAACATCAGGGACACAGATATGATAAAGGTTCATATGGAGAAATATCATCACACGCTTCGACATACCCAGGACGATTATTATCGACAACGGAACCCGGTTCGAGAGTGGCCCCTTCCAAAGCTTTTGCAACGATCATGGAAGCAGGCACTACTTCAGCTCGGTGGTATATCCTCAAAGCAATGGTCAAGCTGAGGCTTCCAACAATACAGTGATCGACGGACTGAAAAAGCGCCTAGAACGAGCCAAAGGGATGACGAACGAATCGCCCCACATCCTCTGGGCCTATCGCACCACCCCAAGGCGAGCAACTGGGAAGACACCCTTTGCACTCACATATGGAATGGAAGCAATTATTCCACTAGAAGCTGGTGTCCCTACCATGAAGTCTACGTTAGTCGACCAAGGCCACAATGATGTAGCATTGCTGGCCGAACTTGACTTGGCCGACGAACGGCGAGAATTGGCTCTAGTTAAGCTGGCATCTTACAAGCAACAACTAGCCAGACAATACAATCAGAAAGTCAATCCAAGGAAATTCCAGGTCGGAGACTATGTCCAAAGGAAAGTTCTTGGTAGTGCTGTGAGACCATCAGATGGCAAGCTAGGACCTAATTCAAGGTGATAAGGGACGACCTACAAGGAGCCTACCACTTGGAAACGCTGGAGGGCAAGGAGATACCAAGAGCTTGGAATGCGGCCAACCTGAAGAAATTCTACTTCTAGATTTCTTTATGCACCATTAGTTTAGGCAAATTTTCATTTACAAATTAATGTCTCTGCTCCTGACTTTGATCAATAAAACTCGTTTGGCCTAGGAATTCTATATATGTTGGTTGTCTCAAGTATATTTTATTATATGCACCCTTTCCAAGTTACAGGCTTCACTCTTTTAACATATATTATAAAGAACATGGATTACAGTAAGTTGGTTAACTTGCATCTCTTGAGCTAACTTCTTGTGATTGTACCACAACGGTTGGGTTTATACCAGCTCAAGTTCTCTAAAGCATAGCTAGCAGGGTTGACATATAATAACCCTCCTCAGGCCTTTGTTCGTAACACAACAACTGGCCTCCTAGGTTGTTCCGGTAACAAATGAAGACCTACAGGGGACCCTTAGACAATATGGCCAACCCAGGTTGGTCGCCAACATAGCTTGGCTCCAAACTCCTGCTCGGGCGGATTGCCCATTGATCAGGTGTATCCTCGCCATCGCCCTACTTAGGCCTAAGGCATTGTGATGACACGACCTAAAAGGTAAAGTGAGGTGGAATGGTTTGTGGCATACTGGACTGGGGGAATACTCATTCGAAAATAAACAGACGACGTATGTTTCGTCGGCAACTACCCAAAACATAAAATTTTTATTGCTAAAGGTTACACAGTTACATGTACAGTAGTGATAAAAAAAAAATTAGATCCTAAGAGGGACCAGGTCGCTGAGCAAGGTAATCAGCCACTCGCGCCCTTCGACTATCGTCTGGATAAGGGGCAAAGTCCTCCTCAACCTCCTCCGGGCTTGACTCTAGCAGTTGCCGTGGGATTGCATCTATCGGAATCCAACGGTCATCCCTTCTAAATGGATTTAGCTCCAAGGATGAGGGAGTGATCTCATGCCTATACCAGAGGATATAATTATTGGGCTCCTTTAACTCCCTGAGGGCACTTAGCCACCCTCTGGTAAAGGCCAACTCCTCGACCTCCTTTAATTTTGTGGGAGCATCTGTCCAGCCCTGGTTGTATCCATCTGCTCATACTTGTCGAGGACCTTTTTTTTTAAATAAGTGCCTCAGCCTGGTAACGTCCCTCTGAAGCCCAACTGCTATCACATACGCTCTACGCACATCTTCTCTCAGTTGGGCAATCTCCCTTACAGAATCGCTATCGTCAATCCTAGCTCGCTGCCTTGTTGACGACGAAGAACCCTGTATAACTAAAGGAGCAATGCTCGGCGCATTCTTCCTGAGGCGTGCAACTTCCCTCCTTGAGGCATCATTTTCCTGCTGCAGAACCTCTCCAACCTGATTGATCTCGGAGGCATCCAATAACTTAGCCTTCAGAGCATCCATCTCCTCTTGAACAGAGGCACCAACCTCCTTCATCTCTGCAAATCTATCCTTCATCCTAGCAACTACCTCAGATTGATCTTTATAGTCTTGATTCCTTGTCCTAAGGGATTTGCAAATCTTGATAAATGCTCGGCGAACTTGGTCGCTTACATTCGAACCAAGGATTTGGCCTAGACGAGAAGTGGCAGGAATGTAATCATCAAGATCAACAAACTACAAGAAATGGAACGTAAATGACAAGTATATCAGTGAATGCGAAAACAAAATTCCTTCACTTCATTAAAAAATAGCACTAGCCAAGTACAGATACACGGAGTGACAAAAAGAGAGAACAAAAAATACAAGTAAAGGTAATAATCCTAGAAGTCTATTGGTCGACCTCGACCTGCTCTGTGGGGGCTGACTCTTTCCCCTTGTTAGTAGCAGCCTCACTCATCTCTGCCCCAAGTGCAAGGGCATCAGCAGCAAGAGAAATAGGGGCATCAGCAGCAGGAGTGACGGGAGCATCAGCAGCAGGAGCAGCAGGCCGGTTGACAATAGGGGCTTCTTCATCAATGATGGGCTTGGGGCCAGGGTTGTGCTTGCCAAACAGAGGCGAGTCAGCAGAAACTCCAGCAGCGACTAGAGCTCGATCCTAGCCTTTTTTAAAGTTCGCCTGATATAGTCAATATGCTTCTCGGCATCTTCCCGCCTCCCAGCCCTCATTGTAGCCATTCTCCCTAACCGTGGCCGCCTCTACCTCCAGGCTCTTCACCTTCTCAGCGAGCCCTGTATTCTCATTTGTGACGACAAGTTTGCTCGCCACAACCAGCTCATAGGCCTTGTAGAGTTCCTTCAGCTCCTTGTCCGCCTCAGCCCTCTCCTTGGCAAAAGAGGCCTAAGCCTCTGTGAGAGATCTCTCGGAGGACTTCTGGGCCTCTTGTGCAGCCTTAAGGCTCCCCTCGAGCTCAGCATTCCTCCTCGCCAGCCCATCTCGACTGCGGCGGAGGACGGTGTAGTCAGACAAAAATTGCAAGAAGAAACAGGTGTAAGGCAAACAATGCGAAGAACTAAAAGAAGAAACGAAGAAGAAAGGAAATGGCCTTACCAATGCAAGCCTCTGATTTGCCTTCAGGACTAACTGGTTTGGACCCATCTTCGAGGACCGTTCACGGTCCGCCGTCAGTACTGCTCTCTCGAGCATCATCGGAGCAAGCTGAGGAGCTAGAGCCACAGAGGCCCCCTCAACTGGAACAGCCACAGGCACAAGGGAAGCCTGTGCCTTCTTTGTTCATTCCTATCCTCTTCTTTCTTCTTTCTTCTTCTTCTTCTTCTCCTCTTCTCTCTCTCTTCCTCTTTCTTTCTTTCTCTCCCTCTCTCTCTCCCTCTTTTCTTCTTCTTTCCTCGTCCTCTCCAGCTCTTTCTCATGAGCTACTGTCTGAGAACCACTAGCAGTGTCCCCAGACCTTGTCTTCTGAATCTTCAGCCTGTTGGACAACAAGACATCATCATCATCATCATCATCATTAGGGATCAAGTTCTTTCTTCTAAGGGGAGCCATATCTTCCTCGCTAGAACTCTCCGACCCGGAACCACCTGAACTAGAACCCTCCTCGCTGGACCTCTCTCCACCAAACTCTTCCTCGCTAGATCTCTCCTCAATGGATCCTGCCTCACCACTACCACCTCTGTCACCTACAGCAACACCAGATTCTGAGCTGCTCTCCTCCTCGTCTAGCTCGATGGGTTCGAGAGCCCTTTCTTCCTCTTCTTCTTTTTCTTCCTTTGGGATATCAAGATGTGGAAGTCAACTGGACGGGCGATGAAGCTGGTGGTAGTGTTCTTGTATTCCAACAAGAAGGCAGCCGACCTGGGATGTTCACCTTCTACAATAGAATCCCTTATCTTCCAGGCCTTGATTAACTTGGCAGCACAGATCTCGTGGAGAGCAGGCTCTTGATTCTTGGACTTCCCTGAACAAGAAAAGAAAATATTAGAGGAAGAACACATTATAGCAACAATTAAAAGGCAATGAGATTGAACAATCTTCCCCATAAGTAGGGATTCGAGGTCCCCTGTACCTTGCACTCCCTACTCGGGGAGGGAATTGCCGGTTCTTAGCTATGAATCCCTCAGACCAGTAGTCCTTATGGGAATCAGGTAGATTCACTACCAACACCCTATCCGGACTCCTCGCTTTCAAGTAAAGAAGACCAGAGTTGGTACGTGAAAAGGTATAACAAAAGCAGATTTCAACTAAACCTAAATTAGTGCCATAGGGTTGGTTTATTCTATGGACGCCATTTACAATCTTCCAAACGTTTGGAGAACACTGGGCTGGGACTATATTGAAATATTGGAATAAGTGTAAGAAGATTTGGGGGAAAAGTTAAACCCCCTTGAGACAACAAAAGAACGTGAATCCAGTGGCCATCCTCAATGTCACGAACATTACGAGGAACAAGGGCACACTCAATATCCACCCAATCGAGAATATTATAATTTCCTAAATTCTACTAGGGATTTGTTGTCTATCCTAGCCATGAGCAAGCCCTAGCTACAGTAGAAAGAAAAACGACGAAAGGAAATACAGAAAAAGAAGAGACTGAGAACTTACGAAGCAGATATCAAGCCAGGAATGATGAGAGACCACAAGTGAATGAAGATGAAAAGCAGGAAATAGCTTTCAAACGACGAAGAATCAGCTTGAAGGCAAGAAGAAGCTTAGGAGCGAATGACAATTTGGAAGCAAAAGGAAACACATAGTAGAAGTGGCGAAGTGGATCATCTGAATGCCTCGGTTTAAACCCCCTAATGATAGCGCACGACAATCAAAGAAGATTTACTGCCAAAACTATCGTAGAACTATAATTCATTCCCCTCTCAATCTTAAAAATCACAACAGTGCCATCAGAAGCAGGCTAGGAGCCACATTTAAAATTTTTGAGCCCAATTGTGGCCCTAAAGTTTTAGGAGCAATTGTGGGTACCCTTTCGTCAACTAGGCCCATAAGAGTAGCCGGCGAGGACGAAATGAGAATAAAAGGTGCCCGACCCAAATTATGAGTTCTAGATGGCGGTTAGAATAAAAAGATATGGCCAAGTCCATCCCTAAAATCTCGGACAAGATATTCAGGGGATACTGGGGTAACGTGTTGGTTTCCAATACTCTCTTTCTTTCAACTGAATATATTGTACCCCTGGTCCAAGGCAAAGGACATGTGAAAAACTATCTCGAGAGTTACTTAATAAGAACAGTAGATCTCTCCGTGGAAGTAGGCAATTTGTCGAACCACGTATATTCTTGTGTCGTGTGATTGTGATTGTGATTCCTGCTGTTTCTTTCATACTGATGATTGTTTTCCCTTCATAAATTGTTTGTGTTGAGATTTTTGTCACCACAACTTTCATCATCAACAAGCCTTAGAGTCTTAGACAGACTCTTCCACCAGCAGTGCACGTGTGAATATGTGAAGACCCTTGAAGTTTGCTATGACTCTTTTATCTGTATCGCTAATTACAAATAGCAAGCACATGTGTAGTTTATCAATTGACACATGGCATTATGTTTGTGGAAGAGTCACTAAGTTTTTCAATTAAATAATTAATTGATTTATATATAGCTTGCTATAAGATCCAATTATTAGAGGAGGTGAATGGGGCAAGTGGGGCTTCTTGTTGGGAAGCAGGGGTTGTCAGTCCTTTATTCATATACCATTTGCTCTATGCGGATATTTTTTTCTCTTTTCTCTTTTGTGATGTCTAATATTATATTGGTGTTGATGTGCATTAGAAATGTCTGAGAGAGCTTATCCCATATGGTCAGGTTCCAGACCCGGGATCGTTACTTTGGACTGCAACCTGGTGACGTTATCCCAGAGTGCATGTGGGACTTTATGTGGAATGGCAGAGTCGAGGAGACCAAGTATAATTTAGTTGGATGAGAGGTCGCTTGATATTTAGTTTTAGGATTGGTGCGGCAGTCGTAACAGTTTTCAGGCCTTAAGAGGAATTTTCCCAATGGGCAGAAATATGTGTTTGGTCCGGAAGGAGTAATGCCCTAGTAAAATATTCTTACAACCTTGTTCATAGTAAGAAGATTTCGGCATTTTCCTGGATAGCCACTTGGAGGAATATATGGCCATCAAAAGTCTCTTTCCAATATATGGCCATCAAATCTCTCTCTCTCTCTCTCTCTCTCTCTCTTCGCCTGAACCGCTGTTACAAGTGCTATTTTGACTCCTGGAAGGATAGCTTTTAAGTGCATTCACATCATTAATCTTACAACTTTAGGAGTCGGGGGTATTTGGTTTGGTCATTTTTTAAACTTCAATTAATTAATTGTATTTCTAGTTGTAATGGGTGTAATTTAGTCTTATATAGATAAATTTTTTCTCTCAATATGGAATTGAGTTATTTTAGTTACATGTGTACTTCTTGTGTTTCTTGTTTTCACAACTTTAGGAAAGTGATTCTTTAGCAAAATTGTAATAACCCCCCCATTTTCTCACGTAAAGACTGATCAGGCACGATACGCCGATGATGGGGCTTGTCTGTCAAATAAATACCATTCTCAACGACAACGTAATATAAATAATATATTAAAGGCCCATGATTGAGATTCAATGAATATTTCCATAACAATAAAAAAATCCAAACCAACACCAAATAAATAATAAATCTGACCAGAAAGTAAGTATCTCAACCCAACATAATGTAAATAAATCTCGGGCTTATCCCCATACAAATGTTTCAAATGAAATAGGTAACTATAGCTGAAAGGCATCTATGCTAGAGTCAATGAATCTGAAAGTCTGGTAAGCAAAAGAGATCGCAAGACTGATACAACAACAATCCCGCTATCCCTGTTTAGGAGCACCTGGGGGGAGAAAATATTTAAATTTGGGTCAGAGCCCTATATGTGCAAGAATTAACTTAATCAATTTAAGATGCAATAAATACAGTTGATGCAAAATAAATATTCCCCATTGCCACTCACATGCGATTAACATCTCACCCCTCATCTAAGTGTGATATTACCCGCATCTTGACAAAATCCCAAGTAATATATGTGACAACCGTGTCAAATAATTAACAATGGATTTAACGATAATCAAATGCTACAATGAATCCGACTATGTTTAATTACCAAATCCCAAGGTATCCCAGTCTTATATATCTCATAAAAATGGCATAAACATATATTATGCACAACATAGTTTGTAATTTATTTCTTTAATCCTAGACAATTTAATTAATTTCATCTACATCCGGGTAATATATATATATATATATATATATATATATATATATATATATATATATATATATATATGTGTGTGTGTGTGTGTGTGTGTGTGTGTGTGTGTGTGGTCTCTCGTTCGTACTCTATCGGCAAGTTCAGAGGAATCTCTTATCCAAAATAGACACCACAAAACACACATAAGTTGGGGCGGTCCCTACGCAGTATACCAGTTCACGGCTCGTACCTAACGGTGACAAAGACTCCCAGCATCAACACCTACCTCTCGTAGATGGCGCTACTACGTAGTACCTAAATGACCTACACATCGTCTAGCCCACCTGTGCCGACGTGTGCTACGTAATCCGAACGCACGAAACCCAAGCCGATAGGATCGTCTACGAACATTGATATGTCCACACAAATACACATAAATACTGATGTAAATGACGTCAAATGGGAGCAAAAAAAGATAATTCTCTCTAGAACTCTCTCAAATCACAATATCTCAAAATCAAGGAACGCCTCAAATGAAGTTACATAGGGGGTATTTATAGGAAGGAGGTTGCTTGGCCATTAAGCTAAGTATCTAATTACAAATATGCCCTTAATGCCAATTAACCTTCCTTCTTCTAAATAATAACAAAAAAGGAAAATACAATGAAATACCAAAAATAAAAGAAAGACTAAAAAATAACAAAAATACAATAAAACCCTAAAAATACTAAAAATAACCCCTAATTTCTCATTCACATCATTCTCTCCGCCTTCGAAAAAGTTCTTCCTCGAACTTGAAGATTGAGGTCGAATGCATAAATGTCCCAAAATTGCTGAAGAGGCAAAACTTGAGGGGTCAAAACGTAATTTGCTGAAAATTGGAGGAAATTTCTTGAATTCTTGCGGCTTCATCTTCTTCCTCATGCCGCTCATGCCAATCATAAAAAATTATTTACCCCCGGGGTAAAAAATCAAGAGTTTGGTGCCAAACCCTAGTTCTTGCAATTGTTCTTGATGGGATTGGGACAAAATGGGTTGAAATTGGATTGATTTTGAGGGGGGAGGGTTCTTGAATGGATTGGGATAAAGTAACACCACTTTTTGAACAAAAATTTCGTCGTTGGCCATCGTTTGGGTGTTCCGACCATGGGATAAGGGCTGATTGTGTTGCCCACTTATTTTTATCACAAAATGCATGTCGACCGGTGTCAGAAGTTGCCCAGTTGCTGAGATTGGGGCCAACATAGATTGTCCGAGCTATTTTTTTTATTGGAAAAGGGTCGGAAAGGTTGACAATGGTTGGAGGCAAGCCATAGGGGCTGTTTGGGCCGAAAATGAGGCTGTCGGATGGCTCGCCTAGGGCATGGGCTGTCTTGGGCAAACGTGGATGGGTTTAGTGCAGCGGGTGGATGAAACCTTAAGGTTTTGGCGGCTCCGATGAGTCCTGGGTGAAATCCGGCCACTGGAAGAAGCTTCTGGCCCTGGCTTTGATGAGCAGTGGTGGTTTTGGAGTTGCCGCCTGGTCCGAGATGTTGTCCAACCCCTCCTGGATGGGTCCAATTGCTGTTTGGGGTTGATTCTTGGTGCTGGTGGGTGTCTAGCGAGTGGTCACCGCTAGCGCCGCCTCCTGCCGCCACTGGGTTGGTGGTGGATGAGCCAGGGTTTGTTGGGATCTCTTCTATTTGGGGAAGAAGGGTGGAAATGGTTGCGAAATGGGTTGCGGAAGCATGTGTGAGGTTTTGGGGGCTAGGGTTTTGATTTCTTGAATTAGGGTTAGGGTTAATGGTGGTGGGTGGCAATTTGGGTGGTGGTGGAGGAAAGTGAGTGTTGTTAGTTGTTGGTGGAGGAGTGCGCGCGTCGAGTGCGTCAAACCGGGCCGTCAATCGGTTGAGGCCTCCAAGATTTGATTGAAAGTGTTTTCGTCAGAGGTGTTCATCTTTTCTTGAACCCACATTGACGTTGTTTACGAGTTTTTGTTTTACAACAACAACAACAACAACAACAACGGGTGGAGCGACTAGACTCTGATACCAATTGATGTAAATGACGTCAAATGGGAGCAAGAAAAGATAATTCTCTTTAAAACTCTTTCAAATCACAATATCTCAAAATCAAGGAATGCCTCAAATGAAGCTACATAGTATTTATAGGAAGGAAGTTGCTTGACCACTAAGCTAAGTATCTAATTACAAATATGCCCGTAATGCCAATTAACCTTCCTTCTTCTAAATACTAACAAAAAAGGAAAATACAATGAAATACTAAAAATGAAAGAAAGACTAAAAAATAACAAAAATACAATAAAACCCTAAAAATACTAAAAATAACCCCTAATTTCTCATTCACATCAAATACATATTATTTATCCCATATAATATGTATAGGTAACTACTCTATAATTACCTTAAAATAATCCCACATAATGTCCACAAATATCCATTAATTAATAATTTACCATCTAGTGAATTATTAATTCCATTTCCTTTAATAATCATTTAAGCATCTAGTTAAATGTGATTTTTCCAGTTAAATGTAGGCACGCTTACATTTTTAATAAATTCCCCATTGGCCCAAACAGGGTCCCACCAACTCGTATGGACATTAAAAAACATCCCAAAGTAAACCCTAGGCCTAGCTCACTCAGCCCCCAAGGCTAAATCGATTCGGTTCTTGGCCGAATCGATTCGCTGCCAAACCGGATCGATTCGCTCCAAGGCCGAATTGATTCGGATTACGGCAGTGCCCTAAATTACGAACTTTGTTGTTTTATCCCCAAAACTCATTCCAATCGTGATTATAATTGTATAAACACAGGAATGGATACTTAATACTTAGTTATACATTATTACCATTTAATCCATATCACCACATCAATTTCTACCCCACATTTCCAGATTTCATAAGAGGACTTAAGATCTTTAATCTCAGATTTATTCTACAAGAACCACCAAGTGTAGATCAGATTATGGGGCTTAAACATGTAATTAGAGTCACAAATCTACAGATCATAAACATGTATTAAGCCCCCTACATATAATTTCCAAGATTTCCCAATTTCATCTTAAGAACCCTAAGGTTTCTACCATCAAATTTCAAGAATCAATTTTTGGGTTTCAACCTATGTTACCATTAATCCTCTAAATGCATGCGTTTAATTCCTAACATTTATTCACGAAAATCCAACCAAAAATCTAGAAAGCATATGAGGTCATTATCATGCATCAAGAAGTACATTGGAAATTAAATCGAGCAAGAAACTGGATATACGGGGGATGAAATCTCCTTTGAATTTCTTGATATGGCTTCTTCCTCTCTCCCTCTGTGGGGTGTGGTTCCGGTTCTAAGAAGTAACCTCCTGGAAGTTAATTAACTTCTTATTTAAAGTGATAAATCTCCAAATCCCTAGTTGGGTTAAAATTCCAAATTTTGGACCCCCAAATGAGCCCGAATCCATACCCAAAGTAGCCCAAAAGTTTTCCAACTTATATACCTATGCTCCGGGACCATTTCTAAAGGTTTAAACCATCTAAACGAGTCCGTATGTTCCCCGAAATACGTCCCAATTATTTTATCCCAACATTATATGTCTTTAATTGTGTCACACGTCATTTATGCATTTTCTACGACACATGCAATTGTTACGACACATGCAATTGTTATAACGTTCACATAACACAAATCCATCACACGTAAATACAAGATAACAACAATTTATTTGTTCGCATTTAAAAATATTAATTAACCGATTTAATCCAATTTCCATAAATTTTATTTTATCCAAAAATATAATTCTATTATTTATTCAAGAAAAATACGGGATATTACGTAATCTCAAACTGATATCTTTCTGGTTTAATCTTTGTTTATTTTCACATGATAAAATTTACATTATTTTAGAAACTACCTTCATGTTTGCTTTCTATGTGATTAGGATGATGATGCCAAAGTGAAGACAGCATTCAACACTCTTTTAACCTATGTAAAGAATGCTGCCACGAAGCCTGATGAGGAGAAATTTCGAAAAGTTAGGCTCAGTAATGCTGCCTTTCAGGTAGAACTTCATTCACTGCTGCTGTTAAACCACTGTTGCTTTTTAATGTTTTATCTTTTTCTCAATTTGAGATGTTTGTACACCCCTCCCAAATTTCTTATGAGACTTTAACCCTAATTGGTATGTCGTAATATTTGTGTTGTTTGAACTTGTTTTAATTTTGCGTATAATTTTTTTAGATTGTTGCCTTGTCTTATGTGGCTCTTCATCATCACGTGTTAATGCTATATATGTCAAAATTTAATCATGACATCATTCTATTATGATACATACAAATAAATCTATTGTTATACATGTTTGGTCTAATGTACACTTTATTTTGAGCATATGCAAACCTTACTTTCCATGCTAATATCTTGGTGAACTGCCTCTTGCTCAAAACATTTAAAAAGATTGTAAACTTTTATTTTGCAACTCTAAATTTAGAATTGATAACTTTTTCGTCCATGTCTTTTTATGTACATTTTCTACCCATCTTTATCACCATAGGAGTAAATAGCAATGATTTTAGGAGAAGTTTGAAGAGAGGGGCATGCAGGCCGATTGGTTATTATAATAGAGGATGCACATGCTCCATATTTTTACATAATAATTCGCAAATATAACGAACTTCAAAAAAAGTATGGAACTTGTCTACTTGAATTTTAACTAGGTAAATCGTGCTCGTCTCTTGAAAATTGGCTCGTCTCACTTTTGTACCCTAATGTTTCAATTTGCACAATTAAAACCTCAATTACAAAATTGTTGCAATGTAATCCAAAAATCAACAACCGTTTAAAAAATGTGCATCTCACGTGACCCTATTTAGAGGACATCAATGTTTTCAGAAGCTATATTGAGTGTTTTTGGAAAACCCAATTCCACGCCTTTCCGTTTGGTTTGGGTGAAAAGTAAAATGGTGAAATGTTTTTTCACATATTTAAAATTAAATTTTTGTTTGTTTGAAATTGTAAATAAGTGAACACCTTATTATTATATAATTTAAACAAATATAGTGAACAAATTTAACTCCAAATAGGTGAACACATATTTCACCATTTTACTTTTCACCGCGATGAAAAATTACACCGAACCAAACGGAAAATTGGTATTGAATTAATTTCAATTAAAAAAAAAATTCAAAGTTTGAACTAAAAATATTCCAGTTCCAATTCCATAGCATGAAATTGAGATTCCCAAACACACCCGGAATCTTATGCCTAGAGGCATTCAGATTTGCAAACTCAAGTAACATAACCAACACACACCTGTCTCCATCAATTTCAAAGATAGCTGGTGGTTTTAGCAGGACCAGATGGCTGGTCTGGGGAGGGTTTGTTGCTTAAAGAATGTCGAGTTCTCTATTTTGCCCTTAAAAGTTACACGTGTGGGGAACATGTTTATTTACCCAGTCTGTTTAAATTGGACTACATTGCAACAGTTCGTAACTTTGAGGTTTTAATTGTGCAAACTGAAGCATTTAGGTACCAAAGTGAGACGAGAGGCACACTTCAGGGGAAAAGAAAGTACTTTTATCTATTTAAGCCAACCTCTAGCCCATGTTTTAGATTTACACATACCTTGCCCATAAAACAAACGAGATTCTAGTTACGATAACTTTCTCATACTCCGTATTTGTTATTGTTTGGCTGACATACTAAATTGTGCTTTAATTTAAACAGGAAAGAGTTGGCAAATTTGAAGAAGGCATGGAGTTTCTTGGGTTGTGTGGGTTTGAGAAAATTGAAGGGGGTGAGTTTTTGTTTCTGTCTCGGGACAAAATTGACATGGCAGTGCTCAGTTCAGCTGGGAACGAGTTAAACAATGCTATTAAAAACCCCTTCTTTGGAGTTCTCTAATGCCGGTCTTGGGTCAACCATTTCCTATATAGTCGAGGATGTTAATTCTATGTTATGTGTTCTTTTTTTGGTTTTGTCATTCTGCCCTTGGTTGCTGACTTGCTTAGTTGAGACGAATTGTATGAATAATGTGTAATGCAATCATTCCAAAAAGGGAAAGAGATTTCTTTTTCTTTTGTGGTTGTGGGTAGTAGGGGGTTTTTGGTTGGTTGGTTGGTTCACTTATCAACATACATATAAAGCAAATGAATGTTTTTAAAGATTTGGATTGTTTATTATACCGTATTATTGAGATCCAAATCTAATGGTGGTGTTATTCCAATTTTGTATTTTCATCTTATATAAGATATTGAATGCGTGTTTCGGTATTATTTTTTAAGTAATTGTTTTGAAAAGAAAATTAAGTTCTGCAATTTCTCACAGTTAGATCCCAAAAGTCTCCAACTAAGATAAAGTTGTCAATTATTTTGGTAAGGTATATAGTCGCCTAAGAATTTGTTATTAATTTATCGAATGAACGAATAAAAAAGCTCTTTTTCAACGATGAAATTTGTAGTTTGTGGTTTGAAATTTCGATTGTGGTATTTTGATTATTGCAATTTTAGGCCATGATGTTTTTATAAGTAGATCATTTCGAACTTGGCCTATATAATTGATTCATTGAAACTTTCTAAAAGTATCTTTTGACCTATACATTAAAACTTCATTCAATCACACGTTATACGCCAATGACCAACTTCATAATTATATTTAGGGTTGATACAAAAAAATCCTAAATTTTGGGCGAAATAATTTTTCAAAAGTTTTAATTTAAACTCAAAAAGTTTGAAAAGCATATCAAAATCGCCCTTTATTTAAAAAACACAATGGCCATTATATGTGGCTAACTCTAGATACATTTCATCCTCTCTTCGTTCGGCACCACTGCTTGGAAACTCTCCCCCTTCTCTTTCTCATCCCTCACGTCTTCTTCTCTCTCCTCGCTCACTTGTCTTTCTCCTAGCTAACTTCTACCTTTCCTTTCTCCTCTACACTGAAATCTCTCTTTCTCTATGTATGCCCCTTATTCTATCATAGCTCTGCCACGCACCACCCATATCCTTCGTGCCGCTTCTCTCCCGCCACCTGCTGCAAATGAAACTCCTCTCACTCCCACTGCGTTCCTTCCACAACCTCCAAGCCCTACATATGCCCCCTCTCCACAAACCCTAACTCCCCCAATTTCACTAAGGCCATAATTGAAAGTAAAGTAGTCAGGGATTTGCTCGCTGCTGCCAGGATCTTTGCGCTTTCCATGAGAAAGGCTGCGTTCGTCGCAAGATCCGAGGTCGAGATAACGCCACAACCCCTCAATCCACCACCGATACAAAACCCATCTCAAACCCATCCAAAACTCCAATAAGTTAAAGGAGGGTGAGATTGAAGAGAGAGAGAGAGAGAGAGAGAATCTGTTCAGAAGTTCGCCACCGACAAAGCTATAGGACGAGATATAAAGATAAATAAATGGTCGTTATGCTTGTTAACGAAAGGTTGGTTTTAAAATGTTTTTCAAACTTCGAGGTTAAGCTATAAGACGAGCAACATAGAGAAATAAATGGTCATTATGCTTGTTAACGGAAGAGTGATTTTGAAATGATTTTCAAACTTCGAGGTTAAAATTGACTCTTGAAAGATCAAAGTAATTGAATTTAACCCAAACTTTATATTTTTTTTCATTAGCCCTTATATTTGTTTAGATATGTTACATTGATTAAAATTATAGGATGTGAATGGACTTAATAAATTACATTTTAGTTGTGTTATGTTTATGATAAAAATAATAGCATATTAACATAAAGTTGACAATACCTACTTTTATTGTACTAGGCATACAAAATTATCACAAAATTAACAGTAATGACTTTTATGGTACTAAACAAGAGTGCGTGTGTAGACAGTGGAGTTGGAGATAATCGAAGAGAAAGCTCCACTACCCGATTATAATTTATTTTTGAGATCGAGGTAATATTTTCCATTGAGGTAATTACATTATCTTTACTCTCATTTTCATTCCACCATCAAAACTTTCATTCTCTAGACTTGACCTGATGAACTCACAAACTGGCTTCAAATTCTCCTTAACACTAACACCAATAATTTTTTTGGACAAAAAAGGCACGTGATTTCTATGTGACTTTCTTAAAGGGTTATTTTCGTCTTTTACCATCGAAATAAAAGCACTATTATCCTCTCTCTCCCATGGCTGCAGACCTCTTCTCTCTCTTTCTCTCTAATGGGTATAAAGACATATCCTCGCACACACACAAACACAAACACGAATGGATTCGAACACACCCCCACCCCCACACAAACCAGATCTGATATCTATTGATGGTGGGTTTGGGATTTTAGATTTAACGATGGTTGGGGTTTGTTTGGATGCGATTCGATCGGTGGTGGCCGGGGTTTTGATGGCGGTAGTGGTTGGGGTTTAGCCGAAGGGGAAAGGGTCGGGGGTTGCTATCAGAGAGTTTTTTTTTTTTTTTTTTTGGGGGGGGAGGGGGGGGGGGGGGGGGGGGGGGGGGGAAAGGGTGCTCCTCCCACTTCTTGGGAGCTTAGGGTTTCATGTTCTATTTCCCTCCCCGATGGGGGTTCTTTTCACCCTTCCCTTACGGTACCACTTCATTATCGGTCACCCTTGAGTATTTAGCCTCGCATGGTGGTTCTTGCTGATTCACACGATATTTCACGTGCCCCATGCTACTCGAGTCAGAGCGTAAGAGTTAGTTCCTTTTTTTCAATTCTTAAGATATTTTGGGGATTTGATCACATATTTATTTTTTTATCCCACATTTATTTGTTTTTAGGTTTTTAGATTTTAATTTTTTAGGTATCTTTTTTATCAACTTTTGATTTTATAATTTTTTTTATGTAATTATTCAAATCTTTAAATATATTTGTTGTGAAATGTTTTAAATATTTTCTTTTGTCATTTACATAGTTTGTAAAAGATTTTTCAATTTTCCCGAGTTTTTAGTATTTTCAATGTTTTTCCCATAATTTTAAATATTCTTAAATATATTTTATATCATTTTTTTTTAATTTTTTTGTCATTTCCATATTTTTAAAATATTTATTTAGTTTTTTCAAGATTGTTTAAAAACTTTTAGCTGTTTCTATTTTTCTAGTATTTTTTTTGTAGTTTTAAATACTATTTAAACTTTTTAACTATTTCTTTACATTTCAAGATTTTTTAAAATGTTTTATCACCTTTTTCCAGATTTATAATTCTTTTTATTATTATTTAATGTTTTTATGTAATTTTTAGAATTTTTAATATTTTCTGTGAAATTTGATAAATTTTTTGAAAGTTTTTGTATTTTTCGTATTTTAAAATGTTTTTTTTCTGTAATAACAAAATTTTTAGATACATTTTTATTAATTTCCAAATGTTTTAAATTTTTTTATAATTTTCAAATGTTTTAAGTATGTTTTTCATAATTTCCATATTTAAAAAAAATCAATATTTTTCATATTTTTGAATAATGTTTTTAGTGTTTTCCTAATTTTTAAAATGTTTTTGCTAGAGTTTTCAGAATTTTTATAATAATTTTTTATTATGATGAAAAGGCCCACTTGTGGAACACAAATGACCCACTTTTTGCCTAAAAAATTAACGGTGTTAGAGGCTTCGTATACCTGTTTTGTAAGTTCGGGGGGGGGGGGGGGGGGGGGGTGAAGTCTAGCAAATAAAAGTTTGGGTGGTGAAGTGAAAATGATGTAAGTTCAGAGGAAAAGTGTAGTTAACCATTTTCAATTAATTCAGTTTATCGGAATACAATTATTCATGTGTCCATGTGATGAATATTTTATCAAAATGATTCAATCCAATATTATCTTGTTAATTAAAGCGACGAATAATACAAAAAAAGAAGATAAATGAATCACACAATAGCAATAAGTTAAAGGAAACCCCATTAATAGAAAAACATTGGGTCGAGAGAATGATAAACTAACTATGGTAAAGACTTACAAAGGGAATCTACGACAGATACTCCTTTCGTAAAGATTTCACAACCCCTCTTTCACACCATATCTTCAGTAAGAGAATACGCCAACAAGTGGAGAACGCTTTACTACAGCGACACGTTCCAATCACAATCAACACAAATTAAATTCTTCTTTTGAGTTGAAGAATAAACTTGCTCTAAGAAAGGAACCAAGAGAAATCACTACCTATATTTCTCTACTGTTGTCAAATTAAAAATTACCGCAAGTGCACGGGCTATTGTAGAATAACTTCAGCCAATACGGGTCGAACCCACAATAATTTATCAATTTATGCCAAAAATATAACTTTCTAACTAGACAAAACGGTGTAGCGATGATAATTGCAACAAAGTTAAATAAAAGCAATTACGAATAATGAGAGAAACACACAAATATGTAATTATTACGAGAGAAACTAGGATTCGGGATCCATTTATCACTTTTAATTAACATTGCATCTTAATTTAATTTCGTTATTCCCTCTTTTTATAACTCAAATTAAACCGACTCTTGCCATGTTTAATTCGGAAGATAAAACATTTACGTTCAAATTACTTGTAACGTCTCTAATTTAGATGTTTAAAATCCCGATTCCCTTGGAAAAATATCAAGTTTTAAGTTTAATGATGTATTTAAGCATGGACTATCAAAACAATCGAGTGTAAGTATAACCCATAAAAAATAACACTCGTTAATTCTCAAAACATGAATAAACAAAACAATTTTGAAGGTTTTAAAATGCATTCTCGTGTCGTTTTAAATGAATGCCGAATTTTTAAATCATTTAACATGGTCCGAAAGTAAACAAAATTAAATCAACACTTCAATGTCAATCATACACGATAAATTTTATCCTAATCCTAGCAATGAAATTAAGCTAACATAATCATAGAAATAAAGTTGCAAGAAAGAGATTTAATTCTCATTAAAAACTAAAACTTACAATGTATATGTCTTGCACAATCAATAATCTTAATTCTCGGCCCTTAAAAATATAAATTCTACTCTTTAAAATTCTCCCTAAAAATTGTGTGTGAAAAGGTGGCCCAAGGGTCCTTTTGATAGGCCAAGAGATGAGGTGTTTGGGTTAAGGTAAAATAATTTTTTTAAATTATTTAAAATTGAATTATAAAAATTCAATACCAATTAGAAAAATATATTCCCGAAATCCTTTTTATAATAGAAGTGGGAGTCCTTTGGACGTGATATAGTATGATTGAATGAGTCAAAAACTCTGGAGGAAATCCCATAAAATTAGGATTCTTTCTCATTTTTTTAATGACCATGATATAATCACATCAACTTCGGTCCTTAATTTGTGGAGCTTTTGATTCTTAAGAATACACAAACCCACCAGCTCTCTTCAACCTTGAATTTAGGTTGATTTAATGCTAAAATGATCAACATCTGATGGCTTGATGATTGGGACAAAGCTGAAATGGCAGTTGGGAATACAAGATTGGCGCGTGGCTTGTCATTAAATCACTACTACTAAAAAAAAGGGAACTTCTTCTTCCCTTGTCAAATGACCAAAATATCCTCCTTAAATGTTTTATTCATAGAATAACCTTACTAATACATTCATCCCCTAATACCCCTATCACACCCAATCAAACATCCATGCCCTACAAATGAGGAGTCGTATCTCCATCCCAACATTCATTCACAACATTCATTCATCTTCTCATCTTTTAAGTTACACCAAGAAAATTCATTAATCTTCTCATCTTTCAAGAGAACACGAAATCTTAAACATTTGTTCATTCATCTTGTCAGATGGCACATTGAAAAACCAAAGGTCAATATGAGGTATGGTGGGTTTTTGTATATGTCTATTTATTTGAAATTGCATCCTTTGTTTTTATTGTTACTTCTTGCATCCTTTGTTCTTATTGTTACTTCTTCAAAAATCAAGGTAAATAATCCTACTTCTGTATAGAAGTTTTCCTCACTTCTGTTATGATTTTTTTTAATAGTATGCCTACTAATATAAAATTAATTCTTAGTACAGATTACCAAGTTCAATAATCTCTTAACTTTCCTAATGAATTGTTAATTGAAATCTTATAGGTTATTATCATTATTAGTTGTATAAGCTCCGATTCTGAAGGAATTCTCCATTTGTTTACCAGGTATGTGAAATCATGCGTTCTACAATTTTTTGTTTCGAGAATTTTTTTACTAATAATGTTCGTTTTTTGGTACTGTTAAATTGATATAGTTAGCTGTTCAATAATTTTTTCCAAAGTTATATAAATTAAAAAACACAACAAGAGATTATTTCAAATTGCATCCTTTCTTCTTATTGTTTCTTATTCTAAAATCAAATTAATTTTTTGGTTCCAATATGCCTACTCATATAAAATTAATTATTACTACAGATTACAAAATTTTAAAATCTCTTAACTTTCCTAATGAAATGTTAATTGAAATCTTATAGGTTATTATCGTTATTTGTTGTACAAGCTCGACTTCTGAATCAGAGACGACTGAAGGAATTCCTCATTTGTTTAGGAGGTATGTGAAATCATATGTTCTACAATTTTTAGTTTTGAGATTTTTTTAGTAATAATGTTCGTTTTTTTGTTATGTTAATGTGAAATAATACGTTCTACAATTTTTAGTTTGGAGATTTTTTTTAGTATTCGAGTATTGTTGCTAAAGTTTCGCTTTGTTATGTCACCGCTATCTACACTTTTAGACCTCTAAAATAATTTCTCTTGAACGACTCAAGTTATTTCGTCAAACTCATTTCATTATGTTTTTTTAACCTAAACTTACGTATTCATGTCTGTAATGTCATTCATTTGATATGTCATGAAACTGTTATAGGATGATAGGAAAAAGAATAACGATACTATTATACTTTAATATTTTAGAATAAAATTATAGACCTTCCTAACGATACTATTCTACTTGAATATTTCTAAATAAAAGGTCTGCTATAATATTGTTGTTTTATGAGATAGAATAGGCATTCACCTCCGTGTCCTTAGCCACCGTAAAACTATGTGTCATTTTTAGTATTGCAAATTAAACTACATAAAATCGAAGGCAAAAAATAAAAGAAGTATGTAGACAAAAGTGCAAGAAATATAACGCATTAATGTACAAATTACATTAAATTAGAACTGTGATCGAGGAAATGAATTACAGAAAAATAAATGCATTAGTGGCATACAAACAGGGGAGTAAAGTAGGTGCTACTTTGCTGGTTGATTGGCCTTGAAATTGCTTAGGTGAACCTGCAATATGGTTGATCCCAATTGTAGGTCTGGTATTTTCGATCCCACCATTGAAAGCTTGAGCTGTGAGATGTCAAACCGCTTCTAAAATTGTTAAGGACCAAGGAGCCTTTCACCATTTAGTTGTTTTAGGTATGCGTCAAGGTCTTCTATTCACCCACCACATGGGTTAAAAGCTACCCAACTGAAACATAACTGAAAAGAGAGAGCTTCATTTTCCTTTTTCAAACTTATACATAGGCACACAATGGATAATACATCCTTACACCTAAGAGGCCGACGAATTGACATATCATCTGAATACTCTATATATAAAATAAAAATACCAATATCAGTGGATTTAATATTTGATAAGTGATAAACCTTTTATATGATGGATTTTACCCTTAATTTCGCATCCCACCACGTCAAACCATCGAAAGAGCATATAGTAAACAGTTCACATTTTACACCTTGCGCACTAGGAGTTTGTCCATATTAAAAGACTAGAAGGTCTTCTTCAAAGTCAGAAATAATATTCCCTCACTAATGGTATGGTAAAGGGCGTTAATGATGCTTACTCAACCGTTCAGGACGAAATCGACTAGAAGGTCTTCTTGAAAGTCAGAAATAATATTCCCTCACTAATGGTATGGTAAAGGGCGTTAATGATGCTTACTCAACCGTTCATGACAAAATCGAGTTGTCCTTAAATAAATACATTGAGGTCGTTAAACGAGATCATTATTTCATATTCCCGTTAACGTTCTACAAATTCATCTCCTTTGAAGATCTACTAGCACAGAAAGATGAAGATAAAACCAATGGTAATTACTAGTACAAAAGTTATGCTCATACATTTATAAAAACTAATTATTTTATCTTATTTCTAATTCTCAAACATACAGATGCGATAGCTTTTGTCATAAATGTGAAACCAATGAGGACCATTACAAAAGCATCCAACTCGGCAAAAGTGATTTTATGCGATATAACTCTCCGAGATACAAAGCATGAATCCTAAAATTTAACTTTTCATTATATAAAAAATATACTTTTATGTATGTAAATTTATTTCACATTACTTAATATACTATTTCATGTTATAATTTATTACTTATCACAGATTCCAATCAATGAATTTCACTTTATGGGGAGACTTAGCAGAGAATGGAGGATAGCAATTAAGTAGCTTATCAGTCGAATATCCTTTAATAGTTATTTCTCAAGCTAAACTTTCATCAATTTATTCTTAACACGAGAATATAGCTTAAGTAGCGTATCAAAGACTACAATTCAGATTAACCTTGATATCATACAGGCTACCGAATTAAAATAATGCTTTGATTTTCTTTTCACAAACACTTTAGTTTCTACATTACATAAGTATATTGACAAAATGTAACCTACAGGTTGAAGAGCTCATTAACATCCCCAAATTTCAAGAATTTTAGGTCGCTGCCACAAAAAATAATCATGAATGCAGACAAGGTTTCTATTCGTGATATTATAAATGGAGTTGCATTAACAAAGGAGGTAATACTTAATTTACTATGAATCACCTTTACATGTCTAACATTTTCATTACCATAACGTAACATAAAAATATTTTCACATTCCACATAATCTTTTCTATTCTTTCGTTGCCATGATTATGGAGGTCAGAATCAAAGAAAACCCATGGTATGATGCTTGCAATGTTTGCAATAAGAAACTCACCGTTGCTAACAGAAATGGAAGATGCTTAAATTGTAGTACCTCAAATGAAATTACACAATAAGGTAAAAAAAAATTAATAATCTATGATTTTTAATTTAAATAACTCATCATACACATACCTTTACTTACACATTAGATAAACAAACGTAAGGTACTTACTTCAACTTGTGGTCCAAGACAACGATGAAAGAGCATCAGTGACAATGTTCAACGAAGCAGAATCTTTCATTGGGTGCAACATTTCGACATTCATTGCTTCTAAAGATAAGGTAATATATTTTTTTTACCAATTCAAACTCATTCGTAAATTCAATAAGCTCAATACTAAAAAAATATACTTAATATTCATATCTATTCTTTTACTCCACAGGGAAATTCGCACTCAGAATACATTCGAAAGCTATACACATGCATTGGCAAATTTTACGGATTCTATATTAAAGGAAAATCAGTTAAAGAATCAGATCGAAAGCTGGCATGTTTCGTCGCTCACAAAATTGAAGAGGAAGAAGAACCTTCACATCCAAACAAACGTAAAAAACGTTGAAGAAATCCTTGGCAACAGCGCCAAAAACTTGTTGTCAAATTAAAAATTACCACAAGTGCACAACCTATTGTAGAATAGCTTCGGCAAATAGGGGTCGAACCCACAAGAATTTGTCAATTTATGCCAAAAAATTACAACTTTACAACTAGACAAAACGGTGTAGAGATGATAATTGCAACAAAGTTAAATAAAAGAAACTACAAGTAATGAGAGTAACACAAAAATATGTAATCAATGCGGGAGGAACTAGGATTCAGGGTCCATTTACCACTTTTGATTAACATTGCATCTTAATTTAATTTGTTATTCTCATTTTTTATAACTCAAACTAAACTGACTCTCGCCGTATTTAATTCAAAAAATAAAACATTTACGATCAAATTACTTTTAACGTCTCTAATTTAGACAACTAAAATCCCCATTCCCCTAGAAAAATATCAAGTTTTAAGTTTAATGATGTATTTAAGCATGGACGTCAAAACAATCGAGTGCAATCGTAACCCATAAAAAATAACACTCATTAATTCTCAAAACATGATTAAACAAAACAATTTTGAAGGTTTTAAAACACACTCTAGTGTCGTTTTTAATGAATACGAAATTTTAAATCATTTATCACGAATCGAAAAATTATATTAAATTAACACCTCAATGTTAATCATACATGATAAATTTCTCCCCAATCCTAGTAATGACATTAAGCTAACATCATCATTAAAATAAAATTTCAAGAAAGAAATTTAATTCTCATTAAAAATTCAAACTTACAACGTATTATCTTGCACAATGAATCTTGACAAAACAACCCCTATAATAATCACAATTTTTGTCCTTCGAAAATATAAATTCTACTCTCTAAAAATTCTCCCTAAAAATTGTGTGTGAAAAGCTGAGCCCAAGGGTCTTTTTATAGGCCAAGAGGTAAAACACTCCTTTTAAATTGGTTAAAATTACATTATAAAAATTTAATACCAATTATAAAAAAGATATTCACGAAATCCGTATTATAATAGAAGTGGGAGTCCTTTTGAAGTGGCATGATGGGATTGAATGGGTCAAAAGTTGTGGAGAAAATCCTGTAAAATTGGGACTCTTTCTGATTTTTCTTAATGGCCATGAAATAATCACATCAATTTGAGTCCTTATTTTGTGGAGGCTTTGATTATTGGAATAAACAAACCCACCAACTCTCTTTAGCCTTGAATTTCGATTGATTTAGTGCTGAAATGATTGGGATTTGATGGCATGATGATTGGAACAAAACTGAAATGGGAGTTAGGAATACAAGTCTAACGCATGGCTTGTCATTAAATTAAAAACATAAACGGGTTGTTTACTAAAGTGGCGATTGGCTCACGTGTAATACCCATGCCTAATATTTTATTATTTTTCCAGTATGAATTGTAATAATATGAAAATCTTGGGATCTGAATCATTAGAATGGGGTTTATATCTATATTTGACTGTTTTGGAGTCTTGATGATAATTGTAGAAGTTTTTGGATTAAAATTAAAAATTTTGAAAATTGTGGTTCGAACGAATTAAGGGTCGTTCGAACGAAATTGTTGTTTCGTTCGAAGGAAGACAGGTGGTTCTAGGCCTGTCCATGGATAAAATTTTATCCGAATCCGAATCCGAATCTGATCCATTTAAGCGGGTATGGATCATGCCTAAAATCCGATTATCCAATTACCCGATTACCCGATTATTAAATGGAGGAGATTTGGATTCATATACTCCGATCTGTTAATAATCCGATCCAATTAATATTTTTAATATATATATATATATATATATATATATATATATATATATATATATATATAAATCATATATAATATATTTTTAATTAATATATATTGTATTTAATAATATTTCAAATATATATATTTTAAATATTTATTATAATAGCTCTTTATTTCATTATCTATTTTTTTGTGGAACATTTGCAAAATAAATTTATAAAGAGTTGAAAATAAAAATATTGCAAATCAAGTTTAACATAAACGGCTAATCGGATAAATGGATCGGATTCGAATCCGTTTAACATAAACGGATATGGATCTGGATTTGCCTGATCCAATCCGATTAATAAACGGATCAAATCCGAGTCCGTTTAACATAAACGGATATGGATTTGAATTTTCCTGATCCGGTCCGAATCCGATCTGTTTACAGGCCTAGGTGGTTCGAACAAAAATCCAAGTTCGTTCGAAGTGGAAATCGAACAAGGTGCCACTGCCTGAATTCGTTATAGGGTCGTTCAATGGTCGTTCGAACGAGGCCCCTTTCTCGTTCAAACGAGGCCCCATTTTCCTTCGAACGAGGCTTCCCCAGAAATTTTAAATTGGGCCGCCCTTGTGTGCTGTCACATATTTGACCGTTGGATTGATGACTTGTCTAATTCTGGTGAACTCAAATTGGGGAAAAAAATGAGATTTTGAGGTCTGGGGGTGTTTTTATAAGGGTTGTTTAGGTGAGTTGTAGATTTATTTTGAGTTTGAAGAAGAGAGAGAGTGCGTGTGTGTGTGTGTGGGGGGGGGGGGGGGGGGGTCTCACATCATTATCATATTTCTTCTCCCCCTCTGTAGCTCTTACCACCACAAACCACCATGCCACCACCATGTATCCACCTTATGCTACCATATTCTAGATATATTCCACCATAAATAAACCTAACACACCCATTTCCACCATTGTTGAGTAGAGCTACGAATTTAGGGTTTGTTGTTAGGGGTTTTTGAAGAATAAGAAGTGGAGATTTATAGAGCTTGAAGGGGATTTCTAATGGAGCTTTCATAGAGGTAAGTCTTGTGGAGCTGGATAAACTCCTTGAGGCCACCTTATAAGGTGGGGGGTGCCATCATCTTTTCTCTCATCCAACCATTTTGGAGCTCCATTTGAGGTGGAAAACATTTTATTCTTAGATTTATGACTTTATTTTCTTAGTATTGGTCTTGCTTGTATAGTTTAAGAGTGAATATGAGAATTAAGAATGATATTTCTTGTGAGTTGTGAAAACGGGTTTAATAGTTCTGAACAAAAATGATATATTTCAAGAAAACTTGGTGTTTAAATATTTTTTATGGAATAAAAATGTTGGAAGAATTTTTATTTTGTTGAGAATAAATTATGAATAAATATTTCAAAGTTTTCTCGGAGTGGTTGTGATTTTTATGAAAATTATGAAATTTCAAGAAGCTTGGTGCTGAACTGGAATAAAATGATTGAAAATGAAGATTTTACAAAATTGGACATTCCTAAATTTTTTGAAGAATAAAGATGTCCTTTAGTCTTGACAAATGTAATTTTGCAAGCATTATGAAATTTCTGGAGTAAATCACATGGTAGACCCAATGATAGGATTTTTGGACTTAAAATCCGTCTTCTCATGTATATAAACTTGTAGAATTTTGATGTGAGCATATAAACAAATTTAATGAGGGTTTTATTGGATTTAAACCTGAAATAGAGAAATTAGAAATTTCAGCCCTTAAAGTGTGTGAAAAGGGTATTGAAAATGTGATAAGTGTAAGATTTCAAGATTAAATGTATTAATTCAAGGGTGCATTTATGAAAGGTTTTCAAAGGAAATATATGTAATTACTAACATTGTATTTACGTGTGTTGACAGAGTGATTTTCAATAAAAATAATAACGTGGATTGGTACAAATAAAGTGGGTAATTTCAGTGAAAGAAATGATTTTCCTTAAACAAAGTATATTTGTTTACAGTATTTAACCATGTGTATTAAATCATGGAATAAATGTCAAGTTAAGAAGAATGAAATTGTTTATAAGATTAAGGTAAAATTAATCGGGGTAAATAATATTTTTGGATTAAAATCTGTTTCATATATATATATACAACGTGCTAGAGTCTCGTTTCTGTTGTTTGATTTCATATTGCATTGTTGTAATTTTTCACTGGGCATTCGGCTCATTCCATCATCTTTGTTACGAAAAGTTGGGTACGGTTTCGTATTTTGAGGGCCTTATATAGGTAAGTATTATTTTTATTTTACGTTAGTGGCTCTGTATTCTTAGATTCTGAGGACGCTTCCCATGGGTCCCTCACGTAGCTTGATTTAAATGGAAATCACATGATAAACAAGTGAAATGCTAATTAAATAAAAGTGGACTAGCAACATTGTGTAGGTTGTTTCATTTAACTCCCCCCCTAACACTTGGATCGTCGATCGGGTGACCACGAGTAACACATAAATTCGAGCCTGGGCATTATATCACAGGTAGGAGGCGTGGTTTATTAAGGTAGAGGTTTGGGGTTTAATTACCACAACTTTAAATAAAAATGCTTCCAACAAGAGTAGAACACATGGTCTCTTCTTCAGCTTAAAGGAGACTCAACCACTGATCCAACTAGACAATAATGATGAATCATGCCTCATTTAATGTTTAATTTAACTCTTCTTCCATTTTCTCTTTTTCAACTTTGATCCCTAGAATTTGTGAATATTCATTCGACCTATATTCTTCACAAAATATTCATTTCTCCTACAAACTTCATCAAATTACGAGGGTACCTGTAAAAAAGCAAAATAACTAATATTAATTCAAATTTAGGCCCATAATACTTTGGAAAATTATAAAATGCCCTTCAAATTGTATTTTAGCTCCTGAAATTCATAACTTCTTTGTTTCAACTCAAAATTTTATATAAATTTAAGAGAGAACTTTATATTGCCTAGATAAATATTTAAAAATTAATTTTAGGCCCATAAAGTTTTTAGAATTATATTTTTACCCCTTGGGTTTGCTAAAATTACATTTTGATTCGAATTCTTTTCAAACTTGCATTTTCTTTTGAATTACAAAAGCAACTTTAAAAGCTCATTATTTATTCTACAGTGGGCCTAACAAGGCCTTGATTTGGACATAATTAATACGAAATAAAACACTCATCATCTACTTCCTAATATGCAATGTCCTACACGTTTAAGCAAGTGGAACAAGTGTTTAGCTTACTCAAACTCATATAGTGTGTTTGAGATAAAAGTAAATTAATGTTTCTCCAAAATAAAAAATAAATTAAATTTGTTCAAATTCTTGAAATGAGGTATAAATTTCAAAGAACCTTAGGGTCCATCTGATAGGAACTTTTTGGCATGCAAAATGAATATTTGCCACGAGCTGCTATATTTTTTAGTATTTCATGCACCAAATTGCCTTGTCAGAATTTTCTCACATTTAGTCAAGTGACTTGTCTTTGCCCATTATTTGTCAAAAAAATTTCCCGTTCAATACCAAAGAAAAATTTGTTGGGCTATTTTATCACTTTTGTGGCAAAAAATTACTGACGATATGCACTACCCGGGTGCTAACACCAGTCCAACACAGGGAGGAGGGTTTACCTTACCTTATCCTTATCTCTTTTGTTTCTCATGTGATAAGTTGATATATTTAAAAAAAATTAAGGTATCTATAATTATTTGGGTTAAGAACATCATTAATGTATACCCAATCTCAATAATATATACATTAAATTTTGTATCATGTGCATGAGTTTTTATCTACATTAAGTGATGAGGAATTTAGTGCCCCAAAATTATATAAATTAACTAGAGCAAAAAAAATATTATTGATCAAGGACAAAAATGGAAAGCGACATAATTAATATAAAATAAAACACTCATCATCTACTTCCTAATATGCAATGTCCTACACGTTTAACTAAGTGGAACAAGTGTTTAGCTTACTCAAACTCATAAAGTGTGTTTGAGATAAAAATAAATAATGTTTCTCCAAAATAAAAAATAAATTAAATTTGATCAAATTCTTGAAATGAGGTATAAATTTCAAAGAACCTTAGGGTCCATTTGATAGGAACTTTTTGGCATGCAAAACGAATATTTACCACTAGCTGCTATGATTTTTAGTATTTCATGCACCAAATTGCCTTGTTAGAGTTTTCTCATTTTTATTCAAGTGACTTGTCTTTGCCCATTATTTGTCGAAATTTTTTCCCGTTCAATACCAAAGAAAATTTTGTTGGGCTATTTTCTCACTTTTGTGGAAAAAAACTACTGAGGATATGTACTACCCGGGTGCTAACACCGGTCTAATACAGGGAGGAAGGTTTACTGATTCGTATCGAATTATGCATTTAATTACCCTCGAACTTTGGCATTTTAACCCCCTCGGGTACCATAATTATTATAATTATGCTTGATAACCAGACAACCTCCATTTTATATGCTAACATATTATTTGAGGTATTGTTGAGCTTTTATAGGTGTTACGGTGCTTAGTTTGAAGTTTGAGGGCGTTCTGGTTAAGTTCCGTCGCGATTCGCACGTTCGGAGGCATTTCGGTAATTTCACACTTCGGGATTTTTGCCCGAAGTCTTCACGGAAGTTGTATCTCTCGGGCCAAGCTTCGCGTGGCAGTGAACGGTGCTCGAATCGGAGTCCGAACGAAAAAAATACGGACCTTTAATCGGAAAGAATTATAAGAGATTCATTAACAATTTTATTAATTACATCCATGTCCCTTTTCTCTTTCATTAACAAATCCTATAATTCCCTTTATGTCCTAAAATATTTTTTTTGCAGAATGAAGATGGCGATTTTGGTTTTGGCTCGGGTTTTGGGTTCGTTCGAAATCCGGGACTTTGGTCCAAAATTGAAGCTCAATCTTTGACCACGTATGCAAATGGGTCTTGAACATGTAAAAATTGGAGCTTGAGCTTTGGCCATTGATTGGACATAAATATTGTATATTTATTCCCCTAATTTCAGTGCATTTGTGAACCCGAGTGATGTAACCTATATGGATTTGACGCACATTTATGCTACTAATCTTCGTTGGCAAGTAATTCGTGTTTCGTACTTCTCTTATTGGTTTTACAGGTTAATTATGCAAGTAGCGCAAAAGAGAAAGTGAGACAATGAAAGAAAAGCTAAGAAGGCAAGTTCAAGAGCATTTTGATTGGACATAAATATTGTATATTTATTCCCCTAATTTCAGTGCATTTGTGAACCCGAGTGATGTAACCTATATGGATTTGACGCACATTTATGCTACTAATCTTCGTTGGCAAGTATTTCGTGTTTCGTGCTTCTCTTATTGGTTTTACAGGTTAATTATGCAAGCAGCGCAAAAGAGAAAGCGAGACAATGAAAGAAAAGCTAAGAAGGCACGTTCAAGGGCATTTTGGTAATTTTTCAACCAGATCCCGACGGAGGAGTCAACTGGAAAGTTGAAGAGCTCGGAACAACGAGAACACTGGAAGAAACGACACCCAAATCCGAGCTACGGTTGATGAGTTATGACCCGTTGAAGTTGAAGAAAAATCCAAGGAAGAAAGGAAAGAAAACAAGAAAAAATTCTAAGTGTTGAATGGAAGAAAAAGCACCCCAGACCAGCAAACATTCGTGAACCCAGGGGCGAACCGGTTTGGGGGGCGAACCGGTTCGGGGTACATACGAACCGGTTCGGGGGTCCTGATGCGCGGATTTTCCTCCTTCATTCTGATTGGTTCCAAAGGATCCCTTTAGGTTAAAACTCTCCAAAAAGAGTGGGATACGTAGGTAGTAACTTAGGAACAACCGTTCTGGATATTTTTGAGTAGTTTTTGATAGAGAAAAAGTGAGGAGAACATCTAGGAACATAACTTCAATTAATTGCTGCAAGATCAATACACTTCCGGGTTTGTTTTCAAGTTGTAATCTAAGTTTTATTTTTATGATCATTATTCTTGCATGGTAATTCTTCTGCGTGATTTGAATAAATTTCTGCGTTTATAATGCTTAGCCACGTATTTCGATCTAGTGTTATCATGAGTTCTTTCGCATGCAACGTTATTATTTCATGCATCCTTCAGTTTAATATGTTCGGCTAGGTTTAAAAGGCCGGGATGCATGAACCCAACCTGATGTGTTAGTGCATGTGTATAAAATTAATCCGATGAATTTAGTGATTGATTATGATCGTATTGCGTAGTTACATAATAATTGTGGATCTTTATATCTCGTTTACCTTTGGGTACTCGTGATGATTTAGAGTACAATTTGAGTGTCATTATCGCGATACCGATTTACTCATCCTCAGATTAGGTATGACACGAGCTTGAACCTCGTATACATAATGCTTGGGAGTACTAAATTCCGGGTCAGATCAATCAGATAAATTTATGATTAACATTATCACCGCACTACACTAGGGTTGGGGGATTGCATTCCCGACCTGTTTCTCTCATCATTTAAAATAAAAAGTTGTTGAAATCATCAGTCATCCTCCATTTCGGTAGAGTAATTTAGTTGCATCTTTGCTCATTTTCATTATCGCATTTAGCTTAATCAATCTCAAAACCAAATCAACTTTCCTTTTTCTTTTTTTGAGTCACAGTTAGGATTTCTCTGTCTATCCAATGTCGTTACGTTCACTCGTCCTAGTTCCTTGAGGATTCGATACCCAGACTAGCCACTATACTCCACAAGAGTGTAGTTATAGTTTAGGTTTTTGTATTGTGGTTGGAAGCCGATAACAACGATTAGCGTATTATACGGACGCTCGGTTTTCCACACGATCAGCCATTAATGGCTATGGAGGTTTTGGAGCTTTGAAATGGGTTTTGCCATTTTTACATGGAGTTTGCATTTTGGTCTCGGTTTGGGCACATATTCGCAGTTGGGATTTGGCGACTTGGGCTACCATGGGAGTTAGGAAATTTCTGTTGCAGGTCTCGGCTATACCCATATGTGGGTTTTTAGCTTTGCGCATTTTTGACATCTATCGATCGACCGGCGGCCAACTCGCGGTCGAACGGGAATTGGATTTTTACCGTGGGGTTTAGACAGTCTGCCTCCTCCATTTTCGCGGTCGACCGGTCAACATCCCTGGTCGACTGGTACCATGTTTTGTGCGATACCTGTTACTTCTCCTTTCTTTTTTTTTATTTATTTTTCTTTTATTTTAATCGTAACTTAAACCTTTTTCTTTTCTTTTATCTTTTCTTTTCTTTATTTTTCGCAACTTAGTATAAAAGGAAGACTTGTCTCATTTTTGTAGATGTCTTGTAATATTAGTTTTTTTTGGAGAGTTCTAGGGTTTGAAAATATTGGGGATTTTTGTGGAGACCACCCCTCTCCTCCATTTTTGTTGTGGTTTGACGCCCATTAATGTAAGTAGATATTATTTCTTGCTTTGTTCTTTTTATTTTCATGCTTAGTTATTTATTTCCTTGCCTAGATAATTTTAGTGTTAATTTAGTTAGTGTGCTTTAATTAATTAGTTAGTTTAATTCATGTTTTTAATTATGCTTAGGGGCTAATTTAAATTAGGTTGTTTCGGATTGAACTCACCTAGGGTTGGCATGTTGCTTTGCTTTGGTGATGGAGTTTACGTATTTATTTTGAGTGTGTTGTCCTAGTTATTACGCCTAGGAGATTTAACGGGGTATATCATGTATGTTTCATATTTACGACCTTGCGTGCGTAATTTACGAGGTATTTATTGACGTCAAAATCTTATTAGTCTTTTATGCGAATTTAGGGGTGTGACAACTCTGGATTTAATTAACTGTCAAAACGAGATGCGATCTTAATAACTCGTCGACCCATGTAACCATTTTATACTAATTAACTCGGGTGAGGGATATTCGACACAGTCTATAGTTTTTATTGCTTTGTTAATCTAGTTTAATTTACATTTGCCTAGTATAATCTTTTATCTTTATTATCTTTTATTTTTTTTTAGCAAAATTATCTTTTACACTTTTATTTTAGAAGTATTAAATCCATTAAATTCTAGCAACTCGTTTCTGTGGATTTTCGATACCCGGACTTGGCCGCTATACTCCCTTTTTGAGTGTAGTCATAAGTTTAGATTTTTGTATTAAGGCGGTGAACAGAAAACAACGATCGACGTTTGACAAGCGCTACTTTTCACGCTTAATCAAAATGGCGCCGTTGCCGGGGGACTAGTTTGTTTTAGAATTTATTTGATTTAGTATTTCATAGTATTTTATTTCTATTTGTATTATTTGCCTAACTTTTTGTATTACTTCTACATTTGAGCTCCAAGAAATGCTTGAATTTCCAGTGCGCATCTACTTTGTGGAATTCACCACTTCGAGCCATTTTTGGGGTAAGCATGTCTTATTCCAATTCTTTTGGTAATCATTGTTATAATTTTCAAAATTCTCCTAATCCTATGACTTTCGGTCAATACTTAAAGTCCCAAAAATTTACAAATTCAAAAATGACTTTGGGCGAGTATAACGAAAGTAAAAACTTGGGTTATTGGAATTTTGATGATGATGATAATGATTTTGGGCCTCTAATTCCTTATAATAGGAATTTTGAAACGAATTGCAATAATTTTCAAAATTCTTATAATAATGAGTTTAAGTTTAAGTCCGATGGTAATTTCCAAAGTTGGCATTTTCAAGAATCCGCACCTCGCCCTATGACTTTTGGCGAGGGCTTGCGTATTCTTGAAAATGAGAAAATTGAAAATCGTTATCGGGAAGAAAATCGTTTGTGGGAACATGAATTGGATTTATTATTTGAATCCGACGACGATTTTTCTTCCGAGACTTTTGAAGTCGAGGAATGTTTTGAACCAAATGAGGACTTTGTGCCTACTTTGGAAAAAATCATTGTCGACTTTGCCCATTGCGTAATGGATATTGAAAGTGAGGATGAAAATTACGTAATATCTATTTACAATGAAATGATTTCTTCTTTGGCCCCCAAAGAAGAATATTTCATTGAAAATGATCTTATTTCTTTCGAAACTCAATCTTTAAGCGATGATGATGCATCTCTTGAGTTTGAATTTCTTTTCTCCCCATTTTCATTCTCTATTATCACACCGTCATAAGTACTCGATGAATCGGTTTCAAACTTTAATGTGTTAAACCTTTTCGCCGATGCGGAGTACTTTCTCGAGTCGCCTTCCATGAACGCATCTTTGCCTTCATGTGCGCCCCCTCCCATTGCAATTTCAAAATCCTTGGGAGGATATTCTTCTTTTCTCAGTCCCCACTTGTTTTTATCACCTGTTCAATCCAAATCCCCCATCGTCCCTCTAAAACTTTTAATTGGCGATGGTTCATTTCTTACGCCTTACATGCCTTCCGTTGTTCAAACGGAATTATTATTTTTCGGGAGGCATGCATGAGTGGGAGGGTTTGTCGTGGATCTTTCAAAGTCAAATCATTTTCATGGTGGACCCTCAACTATTTAGACTTCTAGTGTATAGTTAGTGTGAACCCTAAATAGTAGATTGCATATAGTTAGATTTTTTATCATTTCTTTCTTTTTATTTTTTCTTTCTTTTCATTTAGTCTCTTGTAATTAGTTAACTTTTTGTTATTTGTTTTCGCTATGCTCGGTACTAACTTGTTTTGTAGATTCTTTGGACTTGTTCTTATGGGAATTGCTCCAATTTTGGGTAATATCGTTATTTTCCTCTATTTAACTTGGTTCTTAATTCACATTGAGGACAATGTCAGGTTTTAAGTTAGGGGGTGTGGGATATTCTATCCGTTTCTTTATTTAGTCCATGTTTTTGCTCACATGTTAGTTACTTAGTATGCTTTTCTTAGAAAAATTGAAAAACTTCAAAAATATTTTCTTTTTTTTTTCTCTTTTTTTGGGCATTTTGCCTTTGTTTTCGATGATAAATTTCAATAATTGCCCGATCCAATAGACAACCCAATGATGCATGTTCTCGATTTTAGAAGTTATTAGACTTTAGTCCTCTAATCATTGATATTATGAATAACTTCATGAATTAAAATTTAATCCCATGAGCACATGCGTTTTTCTTGTTTTATTGATTTGGTTTAAGATTTTTATAACTCGGTAATCTTTTGTTGCATTGTATATACTTACACCGAGTAAGCTTTGTACCTTTCGTCATTTGTGAGTGTATACACTATTCTTTCCTCTTTGAAAACATTACAGTCATTGGTAATCTCTCTATTCTTTCATTTGATCGTTCATTAATTGAGTTCATTTATGAAATGTGTTACTTGAGTATGATTTTCAAAGTTTGTTTTGACTCGAGAATTGTGTAAACTTTATGAAATGATCATAGGCCATCCTTGTTATATCACCCATATTAGCCTTGACCTCACCTTATAAGTTTACCCTCATCAACCCCTTTGAACCTAAATATTAGCCTTTCGTTTCATAACCCCAATCCCATAACCAACTCCAAATTGGAGTTATATACCATACATACACCCTCCATGCCTTTGTTTGGAATGTTTCTTGGGATTGAATGATATTGTCGCGTGGTTGCAACTTAGGCATGTGAGAGTGTGAAAAGTAAAGAAAAGAAAGAAGTGAAAAAGAGATGAAAAAGAGAAAGTAGAAAACAAAAGAAAACATGAGAAAAAGAAGAAAAGAAAAGAAAGAGAAATTTGTATATGTTGTATATAGTGATTCAATAATCCTTATTGCTCTCACCATTGTTATATTCAATGCTCGATTATGAAACTTTTTTTTCATTTTCGAAATTACCCGCATTTTCCATTATCCCGAGTTTTTCATTTCGAACACTTTGAATCCGTATATATATCTTTCATTTCGTACCCTAACATAACCTACATTACAACCCTATACAAGTCCTATGTGATCATAGGGTGAATTTAATTTAAAAGTTGAAATAGTTTTGATAATCTGTGAAAATGAATTTCGCCTCCTTTAATGCGCAATATCTTTCATTGAGATTGCAATTTTTCATTTTGTATATAGAGTTCTTCATTTGTGACATGTGTGCGGCCTAGTTTCCACTTACATTTACTCTTTATGCCCGCATGTTCCGTGTGTTAACTCCCTGTTTCGAGTGAAGTCACTTGATGAGTGTAATTCCCGTGAGGATTGAATATATGCTTGCTTTAATTTTTATCCGGTTTATATAAGTTTTTGCCAAATCACACTTTGCATGTTCTCACTCCCCTCCCACTTTTTAAGGTTTCAATTTAACGAAGTTCATTCTATAATATTAATAATACGGACTTTTGTGTGAATTCATTCACTGTGCTAATAATGTGTATGAAATCTTTTTCGTATTTTTGGGCTTGTCGCATGTTTTGATTGGGCATCTTTTGAGGAAACCATATGATTTTTGTGGGTTTCATCCCTGAAAACCCTCATGAGACGACACTCGTCCACTAGGGTAACCTAGGGATTTAACGACTTATTGCATATGCTAAATGCAATCGTGTTCCTTACGAAAGTGGCATTTATATTTTGATTCATATATACATGTTGTGTTTTTCTTATATTTCTTCTTGCTTTGAATTTAATTACTAGGGACTAGCAATGTGTAAGTTAGGGGGTGTGATTCGTATCGAATTATGCATTTAATTACCCTCGAACTTAGGCATTTTAGCCCCCTTCGGGTACCGTAATTGCTATAATTATGCTCAATAATCAGCAACCTCCGTTTTATATGCTAACTTGTTATTTGAGGTATTATTGAGCTTTTATAGGTGTTATGGTGCTTAGTATGAAGTTTGAGAGCGTTCTGGTTAAGTTCCGTCGCGATTCGCACGTTCGGGAGCATTTCGGTAATTTCACACTTCGGGATTTTTTGCCCGAAGTCTTCACGAAAGTTGTAGTTCTCGGGTCAAGCTTCGCGTGGCAGTGAACGGTGCTCTAATCAGAGTCCGAACAAAGGAAACACGGACCTTTAATCGGAAAGAATTATAAGAGATTCATTAACAATTTTATTAGTTACATCCATGTCCCTTTTCTCTTTCATTAACAAATCCTATAATTCCCTTTATGTCCTAAAACGTTTTTTTTGCAGAATGAAGATGGTAATTTGGGTTTTGGCTCGAATTTTGGGTTCGTTCGAAATCTGGGACTTTGGTCCAAAAAAGGATCTCAATCTTTAACCACATATGCAAATGGGTCTTGGACATGTAAAAATTGGAGCTTGAGCTTTGGCCATTAATGGCTATGGAGGTTTTGGAGCTGGAAAGTAAGTTTTGCCATTTTTACATGGAGTTTGCATTTTGGTCTCGGTTTGGGCATATATTCGCTGTTGGGATTTGGCGACTTGGGCTACCGTGGGAGTTGGGCAATTTCTGTTGCAGGTCTCGGCTATACCCATATGTGGATTTTTAGCTTTGCGCATTTTTGACATCTACCGGTCGATTGGCGGCTGACTCGCGGACGACCAAGAATTGGATTTTTACCATGGGGTTTAGACAGTGTGCCTCCCCCATTTTTGCGGTCGACCTATCACCACCCCTGGTTGACCGGTACCCTGTTTTGTGCGATACCTATTACTACTCCTTTCCTTTTTTGCTATTTATTTTTCTTTTATTTTAATTGTAACTTAAACCTTTTTCTTTTCTTTTCTTTATTTTTTGCAACTTAGTATAAAAGGAAGACTTGTCTCATTTTTGTAGTTGTCTTGTAATATTAATTTTTTTTGGAGAGTTCTAGGGTTTGGAAATATTGGGTATTTTTGTGGAGACCACCCCTCTCCTCCATTTTTGTTGTGGTTTGACGCCCATTAATGTAAGTGGATATTATTTCTTGCTTTGCTCCTTTTATTTCCATGCTTAGTTATTATTTTCCTTGCCTAGATAATTTAAGTGTTAATTTAATTAGTGTGCTTTAATTAATTAGTTGAATAATTTGTTAGTTTAATTCATGTTTTTAATTATGCTTAGTGGATAATTTAAATTAGGTTGTGTTGGATTGAACTCACCTAGGGTTGACGTGTTGCTTTGCTTTGGTGATGGAGTTTACGTATTTATTTCGAGTGTGTTGTCCTAGTTATTACTCCTAGGAGATTTAACGGGGTATATCATGTATGCTCCGTATTTACGACCTTACATGCGTAATTTTTGGGGTATTTGTTGACGCCAAAATTATATTAGCCTTTTATGAGAATTTAGAGGTGTGAAAACCCTTAATTTAATTAATTGATGAAACGAGACGCAATCTTAATAATCCGTGAACCCATGTAACCATTTTATATTAATTAACTCGGGGTGAGGGATATTTGACTCAACCTATAGTTTTTATTCATTTGTTAATTTAGTTTAAATACACTTTCACGCCTAGATTAACCTTTTCTTTTCTTTATCTTTTATTTTGTTAAAAATTATTTTTTACACTTTTATTTTAGAATTATTAAATCCATTAAATTCTAGCAACTCGTATCTGTGTATTTTTGATACACGGACTTGACCGCTATACTCCCTTTTTGAGTGTAGTCATAAGTTTAGGTTTTTGTATTAAGGCGGTGAATGGAAAATAACGATCGACGTTTGGCATGCGCTACTTTTCACGCTTAATCATTTACCTTACCTTATTTCTATCTCTTTGGTTTCTCATGTGATAAGTTGATATATTTAAAAAAATAAAATAAGATATCTATAATTATTTGGGTTAAGAACTATAACACCCCGTAATTTTGAGAATTTTATATTTAATTATTTTTGGGAGATATAAAAATATTTAAATTGGAGAAACTTAAATTTATGATTTGGAGAATTTATTTAAGTGAGAAGAATTATTTATATTGGGCGACTTCAAGTTAAATTGTCCGAATTAATGTGTGTCGCATTTTTTGAGGTCAAAATTAGAGAATGTTATAAAGTATTTCGGATGACGATTCTGAGTGTGCGATTGAGTCTGGATGGGTCGAGATAGTCAGAAAAGAGTACTCGAGGATAGTAATCGGGTCTCGGGACATTTTTGGGCATAGCTGGGCCCCCACGGGGTGATTCAGGCCATTTTAATTAGGTCCATGTGGCCAAAAACGAAATTAGGGGTTTAAACCTAATTGGGGATGTGTTGAACGGAAGTTAACACAAATTCTAAACCTAGGGCTTGAGAGGGGATTTGGGAAAAACAAATCAAGAGGCAACTGGGGATCTTTTGGAGCCAAATCGAGGGACAAAGTGAGGGTTCGTCATCAAACAATTCCCTACAGCGGATCAGACTCTACGAACGATTCCAGGCAAGTGGTTAACTGTTGTGATTTGTTAAATTGTGATAATCAATTCATATCATAGTATGTGTATTAAAAATCTGTTTTGGTTATGGGTTAAATAACTAAGAAGGGGTTTTTCGGATTTGATTAGTATATGTAGATTTGAGACTAAACTAATGGTGATTATGGATATGGGATTGCTGGAATCAATTGTAGGATTATAATTAGTAAGTATTGGTGACAAATTTTGAATCAGTTGGAGGAATTCATATCTCCGTAGGATAAACCCGGGTGAGACCCAATTCGGGAAAAGTTTGGGATTTTTATGAATTGATGAATGATTTAAGTATTATAGGAAGTTTAGAATATATTTCTATGTAAATGAAATGTTGGTTGTGATTGGGTAAGGGTTGGGAATGAGAATAAAAGCTTTTGGGTTCATCCATGGACGAATAGTAGGCTGGAGAAGACGATGACTGGGACGATCGATCGATTGACCCAGGGGGTTCGATCGATCGATGATACATGATTTTTGGCAGAGACGCCAATTTTTAATTACATGGAAAATACTTATTGAAAAAGGGTCTTGGGCTTATTTAAATGATGAAAATTAAATAGGGGCATGACTTTTGGTACTTTTAGGTAATTGTAATTGGGTTTTGGAGGGTGGTAATTGTATGTCACGGGACGATTAAATTTCGGGAATTAATTCGTAGGAATTGATTTTGGACCGAGGGAAAAGGTTCGGATATTGTAGTTGAGTGGCACTACATTATTAAAGGAATTGAGGTGTAATTAATTAGTTATGGGGCGAAATAGAGAATCGGGTATGAACGATGGTACGGGCCAAGTGAGCTAGTCCGGGTATAATGATTGGGCGACACCAAGTGTTAAATTAATTAAATTAGAGTCGGATCATAGGCTCGAATTGGTAATAATTGATTAATGTGTAAATTAATTAAATTAGAGTCGAACCATAGACTCGGATTGGTAATAATTGATTAATGTGTAAATTAATTAAATTAGAGTCGGATCATAGACTTAGATGGGTAATAATTAATTAATGTGTAAATTAATTAAATTAGAGTCGGGTTGTAGATTCGGGAAATAAATAAATTATTAAGGAGTGAATTAATTAAATTTGAGTCGGACCATAGACTCGGGAAAGATATAGGCTAGTGTTACGGGTCTTAGTACACGATAAAGCCGAAAATTTATATTATATATATATATATATATATATACACACATATATATATATATATATATATATATTTATACGGTGTGGTGATAGTGTATATATATACATGTGTGTACTTTGTGTGTGCTATTAAATATCAGGGACTAGATATTTATTTAAGTTGTATACTCTAGTGATATCAAGGGAGGTTGCGCGATGTGGGTGAATCCCCTAGCTTGAGGAGAAGGGTGAGTATATCCCCAGTTCATAGCATACAGTATATGGGTGAGGGGTTTATCTCACTTTCAGGGAAGGAATATGACCGCCTCCACTATGTTTATATTTTGGACTAGGTTGGTGAGCGATTCTAACTTGGGGAACTAGGTTATGCGAGCACACCTAGTGAGATAGCGCTTTAGAGGGAATCATCCGGTGAGGATATACTTGGAGGGATAGATATAGGTACGATATATGTGTGGATGTTCGTAGTAAAGGTGCGTACATAATGGTGGTAAATATTATATGCGGGTAATAATCCAGTGTGTGATGTATTTACTTTATATAACATGTGTCACAGTTATATGATATTAGTTAAAAGAAATTAATCATGTTAATTAGTGAGATGACTTATATAACCCATGGATAATAATACTCGGTTTAAAGTAAAAGGCAAGGAAGGATTACAAGGACTAGTTGGACGGGGTAGTACAACTAGGTGGGGTTAAGGTAACCGTTAGGTGTGCACATTAGTCGAGGGGTGAGTACGTCCTCAAGGGAGTGCGACACTAACTTAAATATGAAGCGCATCATATATTTTTAATTACTGCAGTTAATTCAGTTGCTAAATATTTTCAAAATGTTTGGGGTTCTAACCCTTGCTATTAAACTATTTTTAAAACCTTTTAGGTGTCCATCCATAGGGACGCCATGATTGATATTCTATTCCAGGGACACGGAGCTGTGGCATATGTGGATGCTAGCAGGATCTTGCATTAGAAGCCTCATTCATTCTTTCCTAGAGTAGGAATCATCTATCGTTTCAGTTCATTTAGGGCATGTCTCCCAGACTTTCAGTACAGTTTTCAGATTTATTTTATTCAGGTGTTGAATTTTTGTATTGGACTATTTACTTGGGTGGCTGATGGTTTATTCGGCATGTCGCTTTATTATTTGTTCAGTTGATTTAATTTAGTTGTCTGAATGGTTTTTATTTATTTTCATATGTACTATTTGGGTTTAATTAATAAGATAAAAATTTGGCACCAGCTTTTTGGAATACCAGGTGGTTAGTAAGTTTAAAAAAAAAGGTTTTCGACAGTGATGCTAACGATGAACCAACTGGGATTCCTGTTTTAATTTGGTATAGGACTGATCACCCGGTATTTTATTAGGCGAGGTTTCACAGATGGTATCAGAGCATCAGGTTCTAGTGTCCTTAGGATCTGTGCGGCTTTTCACATTTTAGCTTAGCGTTCTTTGATGTAGAACCCTATCATAGGACTGTTGTATTCTCATACGTACGCGCATTTACGTTCTTCTGCCAATTATTTTATATTTGAGGGTGAACTCATACGATTCGATTCTCATTTCAGATGCCGCCCAGGAGAGAGAGAGAGCAGCTAGGGCAGCAGGGGGAGATGAGACTAGAGAGGCTCATCAGGAGCAAGAGTTATCGCAACAACTGCCAGAGATGATTTTGGCAACACAGGTAACTGAATTAGTGGCGCAGGCAGTTAAAGTGATGATGGTTTCAATGGAAAGATACTTTCCACGAGATCAGCCACAGGCGTTAGTGGTACCGGATGTTCAGGCCCACCCGGGGCCTTCGGGGTGGCAACAAGTACGAGAGGTTTTTCAAAAAGGGCATCTGCCAGAGTTTCGAAGGGGTTCAGATGTGGTGTTAGTGTGTCAGTAGAAGAGAGATATCCAGCGTCACCTACACATGGTAGATTGAAATGAGGTACATAAGTAAATGCTAGACACTTTTAGGTTAGTGGAAGCAACGCTATAGTGGTGGGAGTCGATCACCATAGTTGAGGAAATGGATAGATTTGCTATTGCAGAGTTTTGGGTGCGGTTCGACCGCAAGTATTTTCCACCAGCAGTTGAGACCGAAATGAGGAGAAAATTTAGAGAGGTGACTCAAGGGGACCGTTCAGTGGACGATTACGAGGAAGAATTCACACGTTTGGCAAATTTTGTACCGGATGAGGTAAGCGATGAAGAAAGAAAGAAAGCAAGGTTCATGGATAGGTTAGTCTGGAGGATCAGACAACATTTGATTGGTAATCCCGCATTAGTATCTTATACAAATGTCGTTAATCCAGCACTGCCAGGAATATCGCTTCCACGTGAAAGAAAGTAGGAGGGGAGTGGAAACCAGCCAATCGGAGAAAGCAGGAGGGAACAATACCAGTGGGGTATCCCAACAGCAGATAAGGGGACATCAGGGGAAAAATTTTTGACAGGGGAATCAGGCCAAGCAATTTAGATCTGGGGGCTATCGGCAGAATGGCGAGAACTTTCGACAAGGCGGGCAAGGAAGGGATCAGTGGCAGGGTGAAATTATTAGGAGGTGTTTCGTTTGTGGGAAAATGGGACACATGAACAAATATTGTCCTAAGCGAGGCAGGGGTCACTTACAGGACGAGGTCCTGGATGTACTACCACTACAACAAGTAATGGGTGTGTTCGGGCAGGGGGAAGCCACTCAGGAACCGGAGGATCAACCATTACAGCTAGAGTATGGAGGTCATTATCTTTTATCCTATGGCCATGGGGTGAGTTTTGAGTGATAGTGAGGGTGTCACAATATAAGAATTATTTTCACTAGAGTTCGCTGGTAAGTCGAATTTAGTGGGTGTGCTGGCTATAGCAGCCATAGTACATATATATTTCTGTAGGATAGTGGATTTCTTTAGTGTTAACCACGAGAAAGTGGGGGTATGCACAGAGATGCGATTGGTGTTATGCGAGGGGTTACTACTTTCGAGAATTATGGAAGTAGGGTAGATGATTATTTTTATCGGTCGGATAGCGATGGATTTGAACTATTGTGAATAGTGGGGGTAAGATTTGGTGTTCGCGACACCAGGGTATGAATGATTTTTATTAGGTATCACATGAGAGGGCGTATAGCCTATATATATATATATGTGTGTGTGTGTGTGTGTCTATATGTTGTATTGTGTGGTGCGATAGACACATAGTGAGGTCTTGTGCTCTCATATTTTATCCCGGTAAGTAAGGGAGTCTACTGAAGTGAATCAGGGTGGTTAAATTTATTTTCGAGCAGGGAGAGATAGCTCGGGGTTTATTTTGTGCAAGACCTAGTGATAGTAAGGGCGCGGTATTTTATGTTGTCTTTTGTAGCATAAGGGTAGGCGTGTATGCTTTTGTGTTAAGAGACAAGAATTTAGGGGTACGTGCTATGGACTAAGGGTTTAACGGATCTCAACGATCGACAATGTTAGGTCGTAGTGTATCGAGGGGGTGGGTTCCTTGTTTGAATTTCGCTTTGTGAGACGTCCCACGCATGAAACTTAGCGCAACGTTGAAAGTGGGGAGATATTTGGTCATTAGTCCATGGGTTGGGTACCCCGGTCAGTGTATATATTTGTGATATGACTACGGGCTGAAAGTTATATTACGGGTCACGGCTAGCATAGTCGAGTAACTTTCGTGTGATAAAGCACGGGGATAGGGTGTATGGGCACCCGGGTTAATCAAGGCAACTTTTGTGTGGTCAAGCACGATGATAGGGTGTATGGGCACCCGGGTTAATTAAAATGCATATTAGTGTAGCTTATAGTTAAAAGCGGGAGAGATAGATATAGCGAGCTTAGAAGCACATGACTAGAGAGTGATATTAAAGACTTGGAGCACTAGGCTCATCTTAATTTCGAGGACGAAATTCCTTTGTAAGGGGAGGAGTATGTAACACCCCGTAATTTTGAGGATTTTATATTTAATTATTTTTGGGAGATATACATATATTTAAATTGGAAAAACTTAAATTTATGATTTGGAGAATTTATTTAAGTGAGAAGAAGTATTTATATTGGGCGACTTTAAGTTAAATTGTTCGAATTAATGCGTGTCGCATTTTTTGAGGTTAAAATTGGAGAATGTTATAAAGTATTTCGGATGACGATTCTGAGTGCGCGGTTGAGTCCGAATGGATCGAGATAGTTAGAAAAGAGTACTTGGGGGGTAGTAATCGGGTCTCGGGGCATTTTTGGGCATAGCCGGGCCCCACGGGGTGATTTGGGCCATTTTAATTAGGCCCATGTGGCCAAAAACGGGATTAGGGGTTTAAACCTAATTGGGGAAGTGTTGAACGAAAGTTAACACAAATTCTAAACCTAGGGCTTGAGAGGGGATTTAGGGAAAACAAATCAAGAGGCAATTGGGGATCTTTTGGAGCCAAATCGAGGGACAAAGTGAGGGTTCGTCATCAAACAATTCCCTACAGCGGATCAGACTCTACGAACAATTTCAGGCAAGTGGTTAACTGTTGTCATTTGTTAAATTGTGATAATCAATTCATATCATAGTATGTGTATTAAAAATCTGTTTTGGTTATGGGTTAAATAACTAAGAAGGGGTTTTTCGGATTTGATTAGTATATGTAGATTTGAGACTAAGCTAATGGTGATTATGGATATGGGATTGCTGGAATCAATTGTAGGATTATAATTAGTAAGTATTGGTGACAAATTTTGAATCAGTGGGACGAATTCATATCTCCGTAGGATAAACCCGGGTGAGACCCAATTCGGGAAAAGTTTGGGATTTTTATGAATTGATGAATGATTTAAGTATTATAGGAAGTTTAGAATATATTTCTATGTAAATGAAATGTTGGTTGTGATTGGTTAAGGGTTGGGAATGAGAATAAAAGCTTTTGGGTTCATCCATGGACGAATAGTAGGCTGGAGAAGACGATGACTGGGACGATCGATCGATTGACCCAGGGGGTTCGATCGATCGATGATACATGATTTTTGGCAGAGACGCCAGTTTTTAATTACATGGAAAATACTTATTGAAAAAGGGTCTTGGGCTTATTTAAATGATGAAAATTAAATAGGGGCATGACTCTTGGTACTTTTAAATAGGGTGAGTATGTCCTCAAGGGAGTGCGATCCTAACTTAAATATGAAGCGCATTCATATATTTTTAATTACTGTAGTTAATTTACTTGCTAAGTATTTTCAAAATGTTTTGGGTTCTAACCCTTGATATAAAACTATTTTCAAAACCTTTTAGGTGTCCATCCACATGGACACCATGATTGATATTCTATTCCAGGGACACGGAGCTGCGGCATATGTGGATGCTAGCAGGATCTTGCATTAGAAGCCTCATTCATTCTTTCTTAGAGTAGGAATCATCTATCGTTTCAGTTCATTTATGGCATGTCGCCCAGACTTTCAGTGCAGTTTTCAGATTTATTTTATTTAGGTGTTGAATTTTTGTATTTGACTATTTACATGGGTGGCTGATGGTTTATTCGGCATGTCGCTTTATTATTTGTTCAGTTGATTTAATTTAGTTGTGTGAATGGTTTATATTTATTTTCGCATGTACTGTTTGGGTTTAATTAATAAGATAAAAATTTGGCACCAGCTTTTTGGAATACTAGGTGGTTAGTAAGTTTTAAAAAAAAGGTTTTCGACAGTGATGCTAAGGATGAACCAACTGGAATTCTTGTTTTAATTTGGTATATGACTGATCACCCGGTATTTTATTAGGCGGGGTGTCACAAGAACTTCATTAATGTATACCCAATCTTAATAATATATACATTAAATTTTGTATCGTGTGCATGAGTTTTTATCTACATTAAGTGATGAGAAATTTAGTGCCCCAAAATTATATAAATTAACTAGAGCAAAAAAAATATTATTGATCAAGGACAAAAATGGAAAGCTCCAAAAATAAGTACAACTACTTATAAAATGGTACATGAATCATTTCATGTGTTGTATATGTTCATAACAAGAAAGTGAAATCTTAATTTGGTACATGAATCATTTCGTATTAATTAGGTAATAGTGACATCACTGATAACTCTGATTTTTTCTCACTATTAATTGTTTTGTTTTTAGTATTTAAAATTCACGATTTTAATATTTATTTTACCTTTTCTATTTTTGAAGTTGTAGGCCCGAAAATGTACCGGGGGGGGGGGGGGGGGGATGAATTGGTATATGGGTTTAATGAAAAATTTTAAACTTTTTTAACTACGTGTACATAAAAAATTGCATTTTGATAAATCAAATCAAGAGTATATAATTAATTTGCGATACGCATATGTAGTTAGAAGAGAGATATTTCAAAGGAACTTTTGCGGTTTTAACATGGCTCGTCCACTGCCTACGTCCATGGTCGAGACAGTACTCGAGAACTTCATTATCTCTGGTTCACTTAAGGGGGAGTCGAAATCCTTATAAGGAACAACACCTTGCAAACCTCACCCAACAAGACGCTAAACTTGTCATTGCCCAAGTGGTATCTACGCAAAAGCCCAAGGTCTTTAAATGTCTTGACTCCCCATAAAAATGGCACTACCGACCGAGAAAATGCAATGAATTTTTTCGTAAGTCAAAATAATGAGATCCATAGCCAAAATATAAATCAATATAGCTTTACTAAAAATAATGGTGAAACGAGTTTATTTTTTCTCTCTAGAAAAGTAAACAAACAATAATCACAAGTATAATGATCAATTGGGTTTTAGGTTAAAGCATTAACACAAGTGGGTATTGGATTTATAACTTTGCTAAATGGTGATTGATGATGGTGATCGAATCCAAATGGGTTTTGAAAAATGCTTGACTTCAATGGTGTTTCTTGAATGAAATGGGTTTTCGGATTTGGTTTCTCTCTCTGAAAGACTTTGGGATATTGACACAAGCTTGGATTGAAACTTTACTCAATGGCATTATTGTTGTATTATTGTGTGTTTGATAAAGAAACCTAGGTATTCTTTATAGGCTTCAAATGAGCAACTAGCCATTGGAGGATATCAAGGTAATTATGGGTTCACTTGGAATTCAAATTTGAAAACTAGTTGCTATTGAATTTGGAGTTTTCAAATACTTTTAGTTGCCTAAAACATTTGTAGTTTTTAAATACTTTTAATCGCCTAAAACTTTATTTTAGTCGACTAAAATCTTCTTCCTAAAAAATAACTTGAGATGGCTTGTTTTAGTGGGGCCAGGGGAAGTGTTTAGTCAACTAAATATGAACTTTTAGGTGACTAAAACTCCCTGGTTTATGGCACTATAAAGTTAGGTTTTTATCCTTTGGGAACTTTTAAGATTGTTTTAGGTAGGTATTGAGAAATAGGTTTTGAGCACATACAAGATAAAACAAGTTTCTTTACCTTTGTACAATAGTTTCTAAAGTACATCAAGAATCAGAGCAATGATCTTCTAGTCTTTTAAACATTCTTCTGAATTGCTTGAGACATGATATTTTGCTTTGCGATATATTGTGAAAGCATGCTTGCTTGAACTTGATCTCTATAGGTTATGTGATGTTGAGATGATCATGATCTTTCTTGGTTGATTGCTTTGCGTGATGTGGTGATGATCTTATTTGTATGCATGGTTGATCTTTATTTTTTCTGGATGCTTGAAGGATGAACTTTCTAGGGTTTGATGAATAAACTGAATCTTCATTGTATTGCTTGGGCACATTTTCATGGTTACATGGATGGTATGTACATTGTAATGAAATTAATAATGTATTGAGTGCTTTTTTTTAATCTCAAGTACATTAGAGAGAAGATAGTGAAGTGTGATCATATATTAATTGTGTTCTCAACATAGAAAATCCTTTTGGTTGAAATACACTTGGTTTCATAATCTCCCCCTTTTTGATAATGACGATATAATTTATATAGTTTGAGAAATATTTGAAAGTTTCCCCTTTATATGAGACTAGGTTTTTGAAAACTATTTTCTCCCCCTTTATCGTAGCATCTTTTTCTCATATCATTATTTCTCCCTTATCATTATCGCGGGTGGTGGTGGTGGTGGGTGGGTGGTGGTGGTGGTGGGGTGGTGGTGAGAGGTAATGTGTGCTGGAATCCGACATGTTGTTGATAATATTAAGAATTACCAAGAAATTGGGAATAACAAATGTAAATATAGCAGGACAGAGGAAGAAACGACCTTCACAAGAAGTGTTCCACAATGAAAATTTAGCTTATATCTTCATGACTTATTATTCCAAGTTTGCGACGGATAGTGCAAAATCTATCTTTGGGAAGTGGTTTAGTGAAAATATCCGCAAGTTATTTATCAGTTGAAATAAATTAAAATTCAACATCCCCCTTTTGGACATGATCTCATAAAAAGTGATGTTTGATATCAATATGCTTGGTTCTTGAATGTTGAACAATGTTTTTGGTTATAGAAATTGTACTTGTGTTATCAGAAAGGATTGGTATTTTGAAAAAAATAATTTAAAAGTCCCTTAGCCATTGTTTAATGTACAAACTCTTACCACAAGAATATCCCGTGGCAATGTATTTGGCTTCAGTCGTAGATAAAGCAAAATATTTTTATTTCTTACTTTCCCATGATACAAGGGAGTGCCAAGAAAGTGGTACGACCCACTTGTACTTTTCTTACTTACTTGGCAGTTGGTCCCGTCAGCATCTGAGTAATTTATTACAACAAAACAAGTATGTATAGGGTACAAAAGTCCTAAATTAGTGGTTCTTAGGAGGTAAAAAAATATTCTTTTAACAATAATAATATGAGAGTCTTTTGGTTGGGATTGAAATACATCACATAGGCAGATAGTAAACATGATGTTAGGATGGGTAACAATTAAATAAAGTAAAATTCCAATCATGCCACGTGATAGTTTCTTATCAACATTTTTTTCCAGACTCTTATCTATCAATTTTGGTGGAAGTACTTATTGTTTTGTTTAGAGTCTTTGAAAGATTAAGGACAAATTTTTTGCTTAGGTCTTTGATGTATTTGGATTGATTTATGAAGATTCCCATGTTGGCCTATTTGACTTGAAGGCCTGAGAAATTTTTTAGTTCGGCCATTAGGCTCATTTCAAATTCTTTGTGCATACATGAGGTAAAGTCTTCACACAATTGATTATTCATAGCTTCGAATATAATATCATCTACATAGACTTGAATAGGGAAAATATCGTGTTTTAGGATTTTAATAAACAAAGTAGTGTCAATTAATCCTCTCATAAAATCATGTGAAATGAGGAAGTTTCTTAAACGTTCGTACCATGCTCGTGGGGCGTGTTTTAAACCATAAAGTGCTTTTTTAAGTTGGAAGACATGGTTATAAAACTTATGATTTTCAAAATTGAGAGTTTTTTTTAACATAAACTTCTTCATCAATGTGACCATTTAACAATGGGATTTTTATATCCCTTTTATATAATTTAAAGTCTTATAAACTCTCAAAGGAAAATAACATGCGTATGGATTCTAGCCGGGCTAAAGGTAAATGTATTCAATAACTTATACTTATTTGAAACTGTGAGACATTAATCATGCTTTGTTACGAATGATAGAACTGGATTCGTCCCTTTCATTTTTGAAAATACATTTTGTGCCTATGATGGTATGATGTTTAGGTGGGGGAATAAGTGTCCACACTTGGTTTCATTCAAATTGAAATAATTCTTCTTTCATAGCTAGCATCCATGATTCATCTTATTCTGCGTCAGTTATAGTTTTAGGTCCTATTTGTGAAATGAAGGCGAAATTGTTGCAATAATTTCTTAATTTAAAGAGAGTGACTATACTATGGGAGGTTCTTCAATAATTTGGTCTTTAGGGTGGCCGGTGATGAATATCAATGTTTTTGGTACATTTTTACGAGTTTCATTATTTGGATCAAATGTTTCGTTTTGGGGGTGTCAATGGAAAGAGTTTGCATCTGTTGTTTTAAAATCTTGTAGTTGTCTTCATCATAATTTATTTGTAGTGGAATGAAATGGTGGTTTTGTCAAAAGTGGCAGGACAGATTCTTGAATAACCTAAGTTTTTGTTGAAAATCCTATAGGCTTTGCTACTTATGGTGTATCCCCAAAATATTCCTTCATCATGTTTTGGATTAAATTTACTTAAGTTTTCCCAATCATGTATAATACAATATTTATTTAAATATTTAAAAATACTCGATGTTAGGTTTCTTTCCCTTCCATATTTCATATGGGTTTTTGTTAATAACTTTTTGAATATATATTCTATTAAGTACATAGCAAGCCATGTTAATTACTTTTGCATAAGAAATATTCAGGAAGTTTGTGTTTGTTAAGCATAGTGCGAGACATTTCTTGTAGTAATCGAATCTTTCTTTCAGCTACACCGTTTTGTTGAGGGGTCTTAAGGGATGAAGAGTTATGATTATATCCTTTATTGTCGCAATATTCTTTTATATCTTTGTCATTGAATTATTTTCCTCTATTTCTCGTAATATGTTTGAGGGTGACACTTTTTTCATTTTGAACTCTTTTACAAAATTTTAGGAAAACAACATAGGTTTCAGTTTTGATTAATAAAAAGAGTACCCAACATAATCTAGAAAAGTCATCAATAATGACAAATGCATATACCTTTTTATTTAATCTGGCAACAAGGTTTGGGCCAAATAAATTGAGGTGGATAAGGTCTTGAGGTCTAAGGGATGTAATATCCATTTTTCTTTTAAAAGAGGTTTTGTGCTGTTTACCATATTGACATGCATCGCAAATTCTGTCTTTTGGGAGGCCTCTAATGAGATCTTTACACATAAATTATGAATGAGTTCCATATTAGCATGGCCGAGACTGCTATGCCATAACCATGAGAAATTGTCTACAACGGTGAGACATTTTAGTTTTTGATGGTTTATATCATCTATATCAAATGTATACACATTTGAGGTTTTAGAAGCAACAAAACATATTTCATTACCGGAGGCTTATTTAATTGGTAATGTTTTGAATCAAAGATGACTTGGTATCCTTTATCACATAGTTCACTAAAAAGAATTAACTCATGTTTAAGTCTATCAACAAGTGGAACATTATCAATGAAGGTAGAAGTTGACATACCAATTTTGCTTTCACCGATGATTCTTTCCTTGGAGTTATCTCCAAAAGTGACTTTTCCTCATTTTCTAGGAAATAATTTTGTAAATTTTTATTTGCAACTAGTCATGTGACAAGATCATCTGCTATCAAGATACCACTTTCATTCTTTTGTGGATGCCTTCATGCATAGTTACATGAATTAACATAATGGTTTTGTTTTTGGTACCCTTAAAATGTTGGGTCCATAAAAGGTTAGCATGTTGTGATAAACCACAGGAACCCAAGGGTATATTTTATTAAAAGGACATTTGTGTATTTTAAGGAAGGGGATGTTATATTGAGTTGAGAACGGTGTGGTATGGATTATATCTTTTTTTGATATATTTTCTTAAGACTCATTGTATTTTTTATCAATAAAAGACATTTGTTTCTCAAAAGGGAAATTTAACCTTGAGTTGTTTGTATAATCCTTTAAAAAATTCACTTCCTCTTTTAGTTTCTTCGTTTCCTTTTCAAGAAGATATATCTTATGTTCCTTTTCATTTTCAATGCAGTGAGTTTTCTTTCAAGAAGTTAATTTTCTCTTTTCATTCTTTCTAGATCTTTTAAATCCATCTTATATTTTATAAAGGAGTTGTGATATTCTTTTTTAGATTGTTCATATTTGTTTTCCAAAGTTTTGTAATCTTCATGAAAAGTTTTTATTGTCCCAGAAATATACCCAAAAGGGGGAGGGTGAATTGGGTATTTGGATTTTAATGGAAAATTTAAAAACTTTCTTAACATAGTTGTAATAATTAATTGTAATATGATAAGTCTAATTATAAATGAGAAATTAATCAATAATAAATATAGTAGAGAGAGAGAGAGAGAGAGGATAATTAAACTTTGTAAATTGGAATTTTAATGTGATTTGACCTCTGCCTACATCCACGCTCGAGACGATACTCGAGAACTTCACTATTTCCGTTCCACGTACAACGAAATCAAAACCTCGTGAGGGACATTACCTTGTAAACCGCAACCAACAAGACGCTAAACTCGTCCTTGCCTAAGCGGTATCCACACAATCGCTCATGGACTTTAAATGCCTCGACTACCCGCAACTACGACACTACCAACCGAGCGAATACAATAATAAAATTCGTAACCGAAGACTAAAGAGAAGTAGCTTTACTAAAATAATGGAATAGTATGTTTACTTATCTCATTAAAAAGACAAGTAAATAAGTATCACAAGTATATAGCTCAAATGGATTTTAGGGTATTGTTTTAACACAAGTGGGTGTTGGGATAGTGACTTTGTTAATAAGGGTCTGAGATTAGGAATTTAGGCTCAAGTGGATTTTCTTAAAGCTATTACTTTAAGGAAGTTTTTGGGTTTAAAGCTCCCAAGTGGGTATTCTGATTTCTCTCTTGAAACTCAAGGAAGGGATGATACAAGCTAGGATGGAGAGGCTTTTCTTAAGGGGATGATGTTGTAAGGTTGGGTGATTTTAAAATGGGGAGGCAGACTTTATTTATAGTGTTAGGAGGCTGCCATAAGTTGGTAAAAACGTTGGTATTTGTGTTGGAAGACATAGGGTATTAGGATGAAAGGTTGAAAGATTGTAACAAAAATATTTCTATAAAACCTAACCCTTTTAGTTGACTAAAGTCCACTTTTATTCGACTAAAACTCCTTTAATTGGGTAGTTTTCAAAGGTTTAATTGGCTACCAAAAGTTAGCTGGCTAAAATTTTTCTTGGGACTTCTAGTCGACTAAACTGTTTAGTCGACTAAACCTTTCAATTTTTAGTCAAAATGTTAATTAGTTTTGGTCCAAACTTTAGGGAAGGTTTAGGGATCACTAGGTAGGTTTAGGTGTGTAGGTTTTGAGTATATACAAGTGTAAACGTGTTACATTACTTCTGTAAAATGGTTACTAAAGCATAACAAAATTAAGTAATAATCAACTGGGCTTATGATCATTCCTTTACTTTCTTGAGTCATCAATTGTGGGCTTGTGATGTGATGCTTGCATGAGTTTGATTTTCATAGGTTGTGGGATATGGTGAAGCATGCTTGATTGATTGGTTAGTGTGTGAGCCGTGCTTGAGGCTTTGAGATCTTGGGATTGATTCAAGATTGAAATCAACTTTCTAATATCTTGTGATCTTCATTGTCTTGATTATGATCTTGATTGTGTTTGCATGGATATGGTTTCTTTGATGATGTGTTTTTGGTAACATGTCTCTAATGTATTGAATGCTTGTTTTAATCTCAAGTACATTTAGAGATAAGATTATGAAGTTACGATTTCATATCAATTGTATTGTCATTATACAAAATCCTTTCGGTTTCAAAATTTTGAAATAGTTTTGATATTTAAAACAAGAGTTTTGACAATCACAAGAATGTACCTCAATGTCTAGTCCCATAAGGAATATAATTGCTTCATCAGATTTGCTAGATTCATTACTCTGGCGAGAATCATCTGAATCAGTCTAAGATGCTTTCTTTCCATGAATTTATGACGCTCTATTTTTTTTTCTTATTTCCATTCTTATTTTTAGACAATCCTCAACTCGTATTCATTACATCCAAAACATTTGGTTTTTTCTTTAGGTTGATGCTCGTTAGAGTTTTTTTTTGTTGTAGTTTCATTTTCTGTGACCATCCTTTAGTTGATATTTGATAAAGATCCTATTTTTTTTTTAATAAATAGAGACATCATTTCATTTGTGGAACAATGTCCTTTTTCTTGATTTCCAAGGGGAGCAGAGCTTTTTTTCCGATCATTTTTGTATGTTTTCTCTCTCTCCTTGATCTCCATTTTGTATGTGATAAGATAGTCAACAATTTCTTCTACAGACACGTCTCCCATTTGAATATGAGATTGGAGAACTATCTTCTTGGAATCCCATTTCTTTAGCATGGATTCGAGGAGCTTTCTAGCTTTTTCCTTGTCAGAAAATTTTTGACCGAAACTATAAGCTTATTATATTTGTATTGAATCTATCATACATTTCATGAATTGATTCTTCCTCTTTTATTTGAAACAATTCATAACTATGTACGAGTATGCTAATTTTATCTTCTTTATCTATTTATATGCCTTCGTGTGTGATTTCAAGAGTGTTCCACATTTGTTTAGGAGATGTGCAACAAGAGACTATTATATTCATTCATTGAAAGTGAACACATTTATTTCTTTGTAATTAACTTGAACTTTTCTAACATCATCTTTCATGTATTCAGTGTCTTCTTTAGGTACATGAGTATTATCTGCAATTTTCATGGGTATGTATGGACCGTTAACTATTAATATCCGTGTTTTATAGTCATGAGATTGAATAAACCATTGCATTATATTTTTGCCAAAATCATAGTTAGTCCATCAAAAATAGGGATCGATATGTTGATTTTCCTTCCTCAATGGAGACATTGGTTAAAAATAGCATTTTTATCTTTATACTAAAAAATATACTTTTAAAAAAATAAGATTCTATGAGCTAGGCTCTGATACCAATTTTTGTCCTGGAAATATACCCAAGGAGGGGGGGGGGGGGGGGGGGGAATAGGTATATGGGTTTAATGGAAAATTTGAAGCTTTCTTAACTCTTTGTAAAGATTAATTGCAATATGATAAATCAAATCAAGAGTAAACAATTAATCAATATTAAGCATATGTAGTTAAGAGAGAGAGTTTAAAGGAACTTTGTAAACGGAGATTTTAACGTGGTTCGACTACTTCCTACATCCACGCTCGAGATGGTACTCGAGAACTTCACTATCTCTGGTTCTCTTAAGGAAGAACCAAAATCCTTATAAGGAATAGCACCTCGCAAACCGCAATCAACATGATACTAAACTCGTCCTTGACCAAGAGGTATACAAGTAAGAGCCTAAGGTCTTTAAACACCTTGACTCCCCGCAACAATGAGACTACCGATCGAGAAGATATAATGAAATTTATCATAAGTCACAATAATGAGACTCGTGACCGAACCATAAAGAAAAATAGCTTTACTAAAAACAATGGTGAAATGGGTTACTTTATCTCTCTTGGAAAAGTAAAAAATAAGAATCACAAGTATAATGCTCAAATGGATTTTGGGTTATAGATTTAGCACACGTGGTTATTGGTTTTATAACTTTGTTAAAGGGTGATTGAAGCTCAATTGGGTTTTGGGAAAAACTTGACTTCAATGGTGTTTATTGGTTGAAATAGGTTTGGGATTTGGTTTCTCTCTCTAAGAGAGTTTGGGATAGTGGCACAAACTTGGATTGGAACTTTACTCAATGGGATTGTTGTTATATGCTTGTTTGTTTGATGAAGGAATCCAAGGTACCCTTTTATATGCTTTAAATGAGTAACAAGCCGTTCAGGGTATTAAGGTAATTAAGGGTTCATTTGGAATTCAAATTTGAAAACTATCCATTATTGGATTTGGAATTTTCAAATACTTTCGGTCGCCTAAACTTTGTTTTCATTCAACTAAAACATTCTTTGACAAATAGATGATGATCAACCTCGGGTATTGAGAAGCATGGTGACATAATATCTAGACTTCCTAAGACTCTTTTTGAGATTAAAAAACTTTTTAAGGTGACCTTTCCTACTATAGTATGTGCTTGTGTAGAGACGACGAGAAATGTTACCCTTGGTTTGGGAATGTCATTGGCTATGGTTGACTCTCTCAAAATTTTGGTCTTGGCTTTAGGAGCGGAAGCATTAGGATCATTGAAGCCTAGACCTATCTTGTCATTTTTAATTTGGATGTTGCGTAAAATTTAATCCAACTTCTTCGACCTTGATCCCAAATCAAATTTGATATGACTCGAGTCTTTTAATTTCTCATCGAACCTCGAAATCCTAAAATCAAGAAAAAGTTTAGACTCATAAATTTTAGGGACTCCATCATCAAATTTTCAAACGTTCCACGAAGGTTATCTCTCTCTCCCTCAATGTATTCGAGCTTCTCCCTAAGAGTTTTTTCACGTGCCCTTAAATCCTCAATACATTTAATATTATTACATAGGACACATTCCTTTAACTTAGCCTCTAACTTCAATTTTGCCTTTTTTAATTTCAACAATTCCATGTTAACCTCATGAAAAGCAACTTAAAGTTCATGCTCCTCCTCTTCACATATCTGCTCTTATTATTACTCATCATAAGCTTGGGAGTCACAAGATTGGGCCTCGGAATTGCCATCCATATGATCGTCTTCATTGATTGAAGACTTTTCATTTAATCTCACATGATTAGCCACGAAAGCGACAAGTTACGCTCCACGGGGGAGCCAGGTTTCTCTTCCGACTCACCATCTCTAAGGGTTGCATTTTAAGCTCTGAGCTTCTTACCTTCTTTCTTTATCTTAGTGGGACACTCACAAGCATACTGTTAAAACCCTTGGCACTCAGAACACTAGTTCTGATCATCAACCTTCTTATAGTTATTCCTCTTCTTCCTATCATAATTATTATTAAAGTTCTTTGATTTCTTATAAAAAAATTATCTTCAATAAACTCAAGAAATTTAGTGAAGGTTCTAGTAAACCTAGCAATCTCTTTGGGATCTAAATCACCCTCCCTATCCGAGTCTGCCACATCCTCCTTGTAAATTTTCAAAGAAAAATTCTTCTCTTTCTTAGGAGGACACATGTTTATCTCATAGGTTTGGAGATCACCTAGAATTTCTTGGACTCTCATCGTATCAACACCACCAATAGAATCTAGGACGTGACTTTGACATTAAATCTTTTAGGCAACGACCTTAAGATTTTCCTCACCACTCCAGGATCAGGGATAGGTTCACCCAAGTAAACGAGGAATTCACAATATCCGACAACTTATCATAAAATTCATCAAAAGTCCTATTTTAATCATCTCAAAATCCGTTATCAAATTTTACAACTTAGAAACTCTATTCGTACTGGTACCCAAGTGTGTGGATTTCAAAATTTCCCAAGCATCCTTCGTGCACTAAAATGTCATAACACATCTAAAATCTTCAGTAGTGACAACATAAAAGATACCATTCACACCCTTGAAATTAAATGTCGAGGCATGTTTTTCAGCCTTTGTCTAAGTGGAATATGCTTTAAGCACACCATTTTCAGTAGGAGGAGATTACCCCTACTCTACTGAGTTCCAAACATTCTCATCTATATATTTTAAGAAAAATATCATCTACGCCTTCCAGTAAGGATAATTTGACCCATCAAATATAAGAGGACGAGTAATGGAACTTCCTTCATGGTTAAAATCCACCTAAAAACCATAAAACACACAATAAGGGATCAACCCAATAACTTAATGCACCCGCTCTGATATCAATTTGATAAGCACCACAAGTGCTAGGGTTATGGAATACCAAATTTTAATTTCCAATTAATTAATCGAGTGAAATATTAGTCCAATTTTAATTCAATAACCGTTTAAACATATGTTGTGTAAACTATTGACTAATTTTATATTGCCTAAAACACGCATTTAGGTAATTAACAAAAATAAAATAAATCAAACCACAATGAGCGCCTCACGCATCTGGGTGTCCACCGATCTTTGGCTAGCAAACTGTCACCGTAACAAGTACGAAATCCACCCCGTGAAACAAATCTTTATATGATGAAGGGTAAACTTGATCTTTGTGCATAGAAACTTGAGATATCAAACATACATATTATTATGATTCTTGGATCTCAAAACTAGGGTTTTAAATGGGTTAAAAAGGCTTTGTGTTTTTCTCTTGAAAAACTATTTTTTGAAACCTTTCACTTGAAAACTGTTGTACATGCCTTATATTTATAGAAAACAGTAAAAGGTGATGGCACGAATCCTAAGGCAGTTCGTTCGAACGAAATCTCAAACTCGTTCAAATAGAAATGAAGTTGTTCAAATGACACCTCAATTCTCATTTGAATAAGGATTGAACGAGCTTTCCACGAGAACTTTCTGCCAAGCATAAACATAACGATTCAAGGTTGATTCAAGCTCATTTGAACGAAAACAAAAAAAAAGTTGAAAAATATTTTTCTAAAATGTCTTCACTAAGATTTTAAACACCCCAAATAAAAACCACGGATCATCTAAAAATAACTTTTATACCTTTTTAGAGATCTCAATGATGAAGATGAAACTCGGCATGAAGTTGATGTTGCTTGAATTCGGCCACTACATGTCTTTAAAATGCATAGGCTTGAAGGACAAACTAAACACATTCTTAACCTATGACTTGAGTATTTTTTTCCAATCGGAATAAGAACAATCTTATAAATTTATAATAAACATATTAAAAACTTGACACATTGTGAAATTTGTCCTTACAAATCTCCCCCTTTGGATATTTCGAAAGAAAACCAAAAATAAAAAAGTAGTCCGTCAAGCTTTGTTGATACCAAAATTTACCACCCTACGTGGACCAATTACAAGACAACACGTGTCATCCAATGTGGCACAAGTACAAGTCAGCCATACAAAATCCCGACGAGCAAGGAAGCCCGACCAATATGGAAGCCCGACCAACTGGGAAGCCCGACCAATAACCTGTATTACCAACAAAGCGACAATAATCTTACAACCTGTATTGCCAATGAAGCGACAACATTTATATATTTAATTCTCATTATGTATTGATGTAAATGCCTAACGAATGAAGGCATTCCATATTTTCACATGACAACTATCAAGACCCCTCTTGGGCTATAAATACATTATATCATCCTCATTGTAAGGGATAAAAAAAAACAACTCAAGGCAATCAATACATAACAATGGACGTAGGCTATTCCATTGAGCCGAACCACTTTAAAATTTCTTGTGTCATGTTTGTTTTACTTATTTTATCTGTGATCAATTAGGTCTAGTCTACTTTTTTGCATCAACAAATTGACACCATCTGTGGGAACGTATTGCTAAACATTTTCACTCGTTCATCATCCATGGCTGAAATTCCAGAATCAAGCACTAGAAATGAGGGAATTATGCCTGCTCCCTCTATCCCTCCAAATAACAATGATTTAACAGGAATTTTGTCTAGCTTGGCCAAGGGTCAAGAGGCTATACAGGATACTATACGACAGTTAGCTCAAACTCTGTAAGCTGGAGTTCCTGCACAAGTTAATCAAAGGAATATGCCACTGCCGCCAACAAGGCGTGTTGGGTATATCCGTTCCAGAACTTCTAGGGATCCTTCATACCTTCCTGGAGCAACTTCTTCTATTAGGATCACTAATTCCACTGATGGACAGTCCCTCATCCCAGAAAGATTGAGTGCCTTCGAAAGGATACGTAGGGCCTCTCCTTTCGATCGTTTGGGACCCCAGGGAAATGCCTACGGGTTGCGTCAAGAAATACTCGACGACCAAGCGATCTGAAGGAAGGTTTATCCTAATCCAGATTAAATACCCGACGAACTGATAGGTCGAGTCAGAGAGAAGGTTCGCAAGAAGAAAGCTCAGCACGATCAGTTGGTCGGCATAGAAAAACCGTCATCCATAGATCTGGTGCTGACAGTGATGTTTGGAAAGGTTCCATTCAATGTTTGGAAGACAGATTGGGAGAAATGGCCAAGGCCAAGGATCCTCTCGAGAGAAGTTTTATTAAAGGATCCCCCTTTGTGAAAACCATCGTAGATTTCCGTACACCGACTAAGTTTAAAGCTCCAGTGGTCACTCCCAAGTATGATGGGAAGACTGATCCAGTTCTTCATATAGAATAATATTAAGCAACGACTGATATCTATGTCGTTCCTGATGAAATGAGGTGCAGGACATTTTCAAGAACAATCACAGGGTCTGCTCAAATCTGGTATAATAGTCTTCCCCGGGGGAAAATTTCTTGCTTCCAATAACTCACCGAGCTATTTATTGCTAATTTATGCTTTGGAGCAAAACTAGTAAAATGTTAGCTCATTTGCTTAGCGTGAGACAGAAGGTGGGAGAAAGTACTAGGGATTACATCACTCGTTTCAACAACGAGAAATCAGAAGTCATTGATTATAAAGAGAAGACTACAATCACTTCCCTCATGAGTGGTTTGGTCCCCGACAAACTGTACTATACTTTGGCAAAAGATCCCCCGAAGATGATGACAGAATTGATGGCTAAAGCATCGAAGATTATGAACATCGAGGAAGCTATGGATGCCAAAAAGAATTCAGATGCAAAGGGGGAAGCAAAGATAGAAGGGAAGTCAGATAAGAAGGAGCACAAGAATCACAATGAGCGTAGGAATTCGAAAGTAAAAGAAAGCCTAGATCGACTCAGGAAATTTACCAATTACACTCCCTTAACGGTGGATATACATCACGTTTTGGAAGAAATCAAGCACAACAATGATTTGAGTTGGCCTGAAAAGTTAAGGTCACTTGCTGATTAGAGGGATAAGTCCAAGTATTATGAATTTCACAAAGATCATGGTCATACGACTAACCCGTGTATTGCTCTCCATAATGAGATAGAAGCACTTATCCGAAGAGGAAAATTGGACAGATTTGTTGATTGTCATGTTGGGGGAAGAACTGGAGGAAGAGGTCGACAGAGATCTAAATCACCACTTAAGCCCAAAGAATATAAGAAGAGGAACCACGACTAGGATGAAGAAGATGATCCTCATCTTCCCAAGAAGCCTAGACAATCGGAATGCGAGGTATTCATACTCAGTTTTGGATCTTTTGATTGCCACATGATTACAGGAGGGTATGCAGGAGGAGGAGATCATACAGCTAAAAGGAAGGCTTACCTCAATGAGGCTCAAGCTTGTTCCTATATCCAGCGAATTAACCTTATCGAGGAATACCGACTAAGAAAAGTTAACAAGGATAAGATCGAAATTGGCTTTTCCAAGAATGATCTATCTCGAGTGCTGTATCCTCATGATGATCCTTTAGTGATCAGAGTTAGGATGAAAGAAGTACTGATGGGGAGAACATTAGTGGATAATGAAAGTTTAGTAGACATCATGTTCTATCCCTGTTTTGATAGTTTAGGATTAAAACTCAGCTAACTGGAGCCTTACCATCGGCCACTCATTGGATTATCTGAAGAGAAAGTATTTCCATTGGGGATAATCAAACTACACGTGTTGATTGGGACATGGCAGAAGAGAAGGACAGAGAAAGTGAGATAATTGTAATGGATAAAAATATTCATTATGCCTATAAAATGATCATGGAAAGAGTTGGTCTGAAGAAATTCGAAGCTGTACCCTTTACTGTTCATCAATGCCTGAAGTTCCCGACCAACTTTAGAGTTGGAGTAGTGAAAGGAGATCAGAAAGTATCTCGGGAATGATACTATTCCTCTGACGAGGAAGAAGATATGTTAGAAACAAAGAGGAAAACAACCACTTATCAGGTGGATATATCTGAGCCGAATAACGAATCTGAGGTTGAAACCTTAGACCCACGAGATGAATCTAAGCTTATAAAAGGCGGTGTGATGGAGGCAACATAAAGCATTGTTCTGGACGATGATAAACCAGAATGAATAACTCAAATAGGAGCGTCGTTAGAATCGGTTCTTAAGTAGGAGTTGGTGGCTTTCTCGAGACAGAGAAAATAGGTGTTGGCGTGGAGCCATGAAAATATGCCATGCATAAACCCAAATTTCCTATGCCATGAGATTAATGTTAATAAGGATGTTAAACCTGTGAAGCAGCGAAGAAGAGTTTTTATCCCGGAGAAGAACCAGGCTATACAGAAAGAGGTGGAGAAGCTTCAAAAAGCTTCCTTTATTGAAGAGTGAAGTACCCGGACTAGTTGGACAACGTAGTTATGGTAAAAAAGAAAAATAATAAATGGAGGATATGTGTGGATTTTACTGACTTGAACAGAGCGTGCCCAAAGGATCACTTTTCTTTGCCGTGAATTGATCGACTGGTGGATGCTCCTTCTAGGAATGAGATGCTAAGTTTCATGGATGCATATTCTGGTTATAACCAGATCAAAATGAAGCCAAAAGATAGAGAAAGTACTTCCTTTATTACTCCCCGAGGAACTTATTGCTATAATGTTATGCCATTTGGTCTAAAAATTGCAGGTGCTACTTATCAGAGACAGGTGAACAAAGTATTTAAGGAGCAAATAGGCAAGAACATGGAGGTGTATGTTGATGATATGCCCACTAAGAGCAAAAAAGCTGCTGATCATATTGATGACCTCAGCCAAAAAAGCACCGAATGCGTCTTCGGAGTTCAGGAGGGAATGTTCCTCGGATATATAGTAAATCAAAAAGGCATTGAAGCTAATCCAGATAAGATTAAAGCTTTAATCGAAATGCAATCTTCGACTTGTAAAAAGGATGTTCAAAGGTTGACTGGCGCCAATATGTTGATGCAAAAAACTAGACTAGGCCTAATTAATTGATCACAGATAAAATAAGTAAAACAAACAAGGCATAAGAAATTTTAAAGTGGTTCGACTCAATAAAATAGCTTACGTTCACTGTTATGTATTCATTACCTTAAGTTATTTTTCTGATCCCTTGCAATGAGGATGATACAATGTATTTATAGCACGAGAGGGGTCTTGATAGTTATCATGTGAAGGATGGAATGAATTCATTCGTTAGGCATTTATATCAATACATAATGAGAATTAAATATATGAATGATGTCGCTTAATTAGCAATACAGGCTGTTAGACTGCTGTCGCTTTGTTGGAAATACAAGTTATGGGTCAGGCTTCCCAGTTGGTCGGGCTTCCTTATTCGTCGGGCTTTTGTATCAGGTTGACTTGGACTTGTGCCACATTGGATGACACGTGATGGCTTGTAATTGGTCCACGTAGGGTGGTAAATTTTGGTATCAACAGCACGAGATGAAGGTAAACCCCACCAAATGCGTCTTCGAAGTTCAGGAGGGAATGTTCCTCGGATATATAGTAAATCAAAGAGGCATTGAAACTAATCCAGATAAGATTAAAGATATGATCGAAATGCAATCTCCGACCTGTAAAAAGGATGTTCAAAGGCTAACTGGGCGCGTAGCAACCCTTAACAGGTTTGTGTCCCGACCAATGAACAAATGTTTGCCATTCTTTAAGGTTCTTAGAAAAAGCTTCGAATGGAACGATGAATGTGAAAAATCCTTCCTAGAATTGAAGAAGTACCTGGGAACACCACCACTACTCTCCTGACCAGTGTTAGGAGAAAAGTTGTATTGGTATCGGGATGTATCTGAATCAACAGTTAGCTCTGCCTTGATTAGGGAAGAGAATGGAGTTCAAAAGCCAGTCTACTACACTAGCAAAGCTTTTCAAGGAGCAGAAGTTAGATATCCTAGACTGGAGAAATTAGCACTGGCCTTAATTGAGGCTAGTAGACGAATGAAACCATATTTTCAAGCCCACACCATAGTGGTATACACTGACATGCTACTAAGGCAAGATTTGCATAAGCCGAAGAAATCTGAGAGATTGATGTATTGAACTGTGGAGTTGGGGGAATATGACCTTGTATACGAACCAAGAACTGCTTTAAAAGGCCAAGCTATGGCTGATTTTATTGCAGAATTCACTTACCTAGAGGTCCCCGAGCAATAAGGGATTCTGGCCGACCAACTCCCAAGAGTAAGCAAATCTGCGGAAGATACACCCAACCAACTCCAAGCGAGGGAAACTGCTGAAGAAGTTATCAACGATCAACTAAAACCGTCGAGCGGAGTACAGGAGATGAAGAAGAAATATGAGGAGGTAAAGGATAAAATTTTCCATCAAGGGATTCTGACAAACCAAACATTTGACAACTATATTTCCATATGGAGTCTGTTTGTAGATGGGTCATCCTATGCAACTGGATGTGGAGGTGGAATCATTCTCAATACTCCAGACGTGCTAGATATAGAGTACACTCTACGATTCCAATTTCAAGCCTCCAATAATGAGGCAGAGTATGAAGATGTGATTATTGGTTTAAATTTAGCTAAATCACTGAATGCTGAGAAAGTTGTGGTATACAGTGATTCACACTTATTAGTAAATTAGGTGTTGAACATATATGAAACTAAAGGAGAACTGATGTCTAGATAATTAGCTAAAGCGTTCGGGATAATTGCTACTTTACTAGTTGTCCAGATGATCAGAATTCTAAGATTAGAAAATGCCCGAGCAGATGCACTTACTCAGCTAGCTTCAACAATAAGAACGGAGCTGCGAAGAACTATTTCTATTGAGCTACTTGCTAATAGGAGCATTGATGAAGTTATGATGGTCAATTTTATAATAGTTGATATGGGGCCATCTTGGATGGATTCCATAAGAGCATATATTAAAGAAGGGATTCTTTCAGCCGACCTACGTGAAGCTAAGAAACTGAAATATAAAGCCGCAAGGTATGTGCTAGATAGTGGTGTGTTATATAGAAGAGGATTAACTGCTGGTCTACAATGGTGTGTACATCCAGCTTAAGTGAAGGATTTGATTGAAGAGGTCCATGAGGGGTCCTGTAGAGCCCATGTAGCATGAAAAATGTTGTTGCAAAGAATCCACACGCAGGGGGTACTACTGGATAACTATGCGAGCAGACTGTGCAGCTTTTGCCAAGAAGTGTGATACGTGCTAGAGGTTTTCCAGCATACGCAAGGCCTTATAAGCTCTCCAAACACCAATCACTTCACCTTGGACCTTTGCTATGTGGGGAATTGACTTGGTCGGGCCTCTGCTGACCACCTGAGGAAGGTTCAAATACCTGGTCGTAGCTGTTGATTACTTTAATAAATGGGTGGAAGCTGAACCATTGATCGATATGTCATATGAAAGGGTTTATCAGTTTATTTGGAAGAATATCATATGCAGGTATGGCTTTCCCTATGACTTAATCAATGATCATGGCACACATTTCGACAATGAAAAATTTGCTACTTATTGTGCCCAATCCAACATCCAAAAAATTCATTCTTCCCCTAGCCATCCTCAAAGCAACGACCAAACAGAGGTAACTAGCAGAACATTGCTGAATGGGTTGAAGAAAAGGCTAGAAAATGCTAAAGGGAATTGGATCAATGAACTGCAGTTTGTCGTGTGGGCTTACCGAACAACTCCTAAAATAGCTACTAGAGAAACTCCCTACATGTTAGTGTTTGGTACTGAAGTAGTAATTCCTGTCGAGCTAGGTTTACCTATGCATAGAGTTCTTAACTTCATTACCCCAGTCAGTGATTTGATGAGAAGGCTGGATTTAAACATGCTGGAAGAGGTACGAAAAGATGCGACTTTAAGGAATGTAGCCTATCAACATCGGACTGCACGTTTCTACAATAAAAGGGTGAAGCCGAGAAACTTAAAAGAGGGTGATTATGTTTTGAAGAAAGTGATTCAAAATAACAATAAACTGGAAATCAATTGGCATGGGCCTTATCGTATCACTGCAGTCATCCGACCAGGCACATATCGAATTAAGACTTTGGAGGGTGAAGAGTTCAAGAACCCATGGAATGCAGAACACTTGAGGAAATACTATCAGTGATGTAAACATGCTGTATTAAGTTCATTTCAATATTAATGAGAATGAGATATGCCCAAAATTATTAATTTTTTTGGAGTACTAGTGTTATGCACTACATTATTCACGCAACAAAGTCACCAACAAAGTTGGTCGACAACCCACAAATACCAACAATGTTGGTCGGTAGCAACAAAAACACCAACAAAGTTGGTCGGTATCAACAAAGACCACCAACAAAGTTGACCGGTATCAATAAAGGCCGCCAACAAAGTTGGTCGGTATCAATAAAGGAACTAACAAAGTTGGTTGTCAAATATATAAAAACCATGCAAGGCAAAATTGTAAGTCCTAAATGCTTGGTTAACGAAGACCCGGATGAATAATTTTCATCTAAGCTGGGCTAAAAGATGGATAAATGTTCCACTCATGCTCGGGAACTGAGGTAACTAATGCAATTACCTAAAAACTTTGGGTACATTATTAGAACTATGGTGATGCATTGGTAATTGATTTAATACTTAGTATAAGCCTAAGGATATCAATAGAACCGATGAAAAACAAAAGATTGACTAAAAGTTGATCCATTCATAGTCAAAGACTAAGAAAACATTCATATATGCAAAGATTAACTAAAAGTTGATCCATTTATAAAATGAACTTATCATTAAATCAAATGATTACATATTGTTGTTTAAACATGGAGAAACAAAATACAAAGTCTTATTCTACATGACGTTTTCCTTCAACCTTAGAAACAGGATCCATGACAGCTGGAGGATCATCCAAAGTAAAAGGGGGGTTGATGAAGTTAAATTTTTGAAGCATCCTGGTGTTGCTGCTACTAGGACGATCAAGCAGATGAGGAGGTCGAACGATCTCTAGTTCATTATATAGCTCATAATTTTTAAGTATTTTAAAATCAAGCATTGAGGAATACGATGGATAGGAATCAAGTTAACATCTAACTTGAATGGAGGATTGTCAAGCTCTAGCAAGCCTGGGTCACACCAATCCCACAAAGAGTCATTCTGATCTACTTTCATCAAGGTTAAAGCGTTCATCCAACCCCATTTGTAATACTCATTCTTAGCCTGTTGAAGTCTATCATCAAAATATCCCAAAGCTTCATTATACCCATCCATCCAAACTTTTCTTGGCTGTTTGTGGAATTGAAAGGTTAATTTATCAACCTGAGATGGAAATTTCTTCAATACTACATCCTTAACCTCTAATTGGGAAGATTGGGTGGATAATTGTTCAGACAAGGTCTGTAACTTCTAGGAAATCTCAGCAATAGCTCAATCCTTTGCTTTTAACTGTGCAACTTGATTGGCAAGGGCCTACTGGGTCCTAACTTCTTTTGTAGTTCCTCGGCAAGGCCTATTTCTTACTCGGGAAGAGGATGCAGGCTTAATATTTTTTAAAGCTTCCAACTCATCTCTTAATGTTGCATTTTCATCCTCTAAAAAGGAGTAACCCTCATTAGTAGTAGCAACAACAACTCCAGAAGCAGACTTCAAAAGAATCACTTCATCCCTCAAATTATTATTCTCCTCTTCTAGGAGTTTGGTAACTGTCCTAATTTCTTAAACTTCAAGCTTACGTAAAGCTTCCTTTTTATTATAAACAGAGACAAATTTATCAAAGCCTCGACCTACACTCAAACTTTGATACTTTTGCTCGTAGCTCTGATGCAACAGTGCAGTGGATTCTTTATGCTGTTCTTAAAGTTCTTCTATCATCTCATAGTAGGCAACATTGTTTGCTACCACCCGATCAAGTAAGTGATTTAAATACTTGTAGGATTCTTTAGCCTGCTCTAATACATCATCACCGAGCAACTGAAAAATTTCTTCTTCGAACAAGACTGTATGACCTGCTTTGAAAAAAGCATTACACTTCCTCAGTAGCTCGGTATCATTAGAAAATAGTTGTTCCATCTTCTCTATAAACTACCAAGAAAAAATGTCCACCAATCTACAACAAGAATGGAGAACATGTATAACTAATAAGAGACAAAAAAGAACAAAGGGTTCTTTTATTGATAACAAAGAGTTCAAATATAATCAAAATAAAGAAAAAAGAAGCAAAAAAGCAAAAAGGCAAATGCCAAATAACTTTACACCTTCTCCCTATCATTCTCAACCGTCTTGTCCTGCTCAAAAGAAGGGGCTACAGGCTGGAGTTGCTCAGCTGGAAGAAGAGAAGACTCTGAAATTTTAGGTTGATTTGCAGTAAATTTAACCACTAGAGAGGATTCTCTAGAACCAGCCTCATCTTCAACCTCATACTCAATGACTGGAGGAGGACCATAAATATATCTCTGAAAAAGTTCAGAGCCTTCAGCTGTGTTCAGCTCCTAAAGGGAAGCAACCTAACCATCTATGAAGTATTTTTGTTTTGCATACTCAATTTGAGCATAGGTAGCAAAAATGGCTTTATTCCAGCCTTTGTCCCAACAAGCACTGAAGGAGGCCTTCACCGCAAACTTTCTCGTAGATCTGGAAAATGATACAAGCTCTACAACAGCCTTTTCCCTGCGCTCAACTTCCTTTGCCCCGCGCTCCGCTTCAAGGGCATTTTCAGCAGACGTTTAACGAGCAGTTTCAGCCGTCTTCAGTTTATCAGCCCAAGTATTCTTATCAGTCTCCAGGGATTGTTGAGATTTGAGAAAATACTTCTTCAAGACATTCAGGGCTTCCTCCACATTATTCGAAAAAGCCCTAATTACATCATCCTTCTCCAACATATTATTAAAGTATACTAAGAACTGCAAGAGATGAAGACCAAGATGAGTATATGAAAAATATAAAAGACAACCAAGCCAAGAAAATGGAAACTACTAACTGATGCAAGGATCTAAGCAGCCAATTAAAAAACCCTTGTTCGAAGGAGCATGGCATCCACCCCCTGTGGTCAGGAAGAGTACCAGACTTAATCAACTTCCTGGCCAAACTAGGAGTAATAGCTGCTGGAGTAACAACATCAGAAAAGGGTAATTCTACTAAGGACAGTTGATCAGTCACCTGGTCGACCTACTTCTCTGCAAGCCCTCTCTTAAGTCTCCTCAAAGGAACTTCAACATATTTAAGAGCTGCATCTTTGGGAGTTGGGACTTTGGGGGCTGGGTCTTTGGGGACTAGGTCCTTGGGAATAAGGGGCTTCATAACATCCCATATTTTCTTCTTGTCTCATTCAGCAGGTGCTTTGGATCCAGAAGTGCTACCGCTGAGAAGGTCAGGAAACTTCCTTTTCTTTATGATTTCAGATAGAGGAGTGTCAGAATCAACAGCAACCTCTTCATCAAGATCAATTACCAGAACATGAGAGGCAGCAGGTCTGGCAATAAAGGAAGAAACAGTGTTTTTGTATTGAAGCAGATAAGAGGCAGACCTAACGTACTCCTCAATAACTACCTTGTGAAGCCCCTAGATAAACTTCAACTCTTTCAAATTTACTTCACTCTCTTTGGGGGGCTTTCTTTTTTGGTCAACTGCAACTCAATTTATAAAGCAACAGTCAGTATGACATTTTATCAAATATAAACAACTCAAAAATATTAAAACATAGAACAACCTATCCCATTGCCAAAGAGAGGACATCTAGGTCCTTGGTATTTAGCACCTCTAGTTAAGGGAACATGTTACCAATTTTTTACAACTACCCCATGATCAAAATAATCCCTATTAGAATCAGGGAGATTAACTACTCCGAGTAAAACACTTGCTTAACCTTTTGAAATGCACAAACAAACGGCTCATCGCTCACGTGGTCGTTGCTCTTCAACTTGGACAAGTCAACCATGATCAAATTGGTGACAGGATCAACTTTAGAAGCATTTTTATCCTCAACTCTTACCCATTCACAGTAAAATACAACCTCTTTGAAGCTTATATAATCCAATTCAAATATATTTTGAATTACACCATAGTAAGTCATTTCAGCTTCAACGAGGTTTTTATCTTTTGCGCTTGCTCGAAAGAAAGTAAGAGCCTTGTATGAAATACCCGAGTTCTGTACATTTGTACTTTCCTCGTACACTTTAGCGCCAAAAATGTAACCGTTCAATCGATATTTTTTGTACTCTTGTGCCACGAACAAGGGTCCAGTGGCTAGACGAGCAAGCCTTGATGTCGCATCACCCATCTTTAGGAGCTGAGAATATAGATAAATTAATTATATTAGTGGTAAAATATGAGTGTAATGTAACGTTATATAACGACTGTTTTCATTGTAATTACCTCTTGTGTCAACCATAGCCTAAATTCGCTGTCTGATTGTACCACTGTTTTTCGTCTTTTATTGTTCTCACAGGCTTCATATTTACTGCATATTACAAAATTAATCATGTATAAAATAATCTAAAATAATGTTAAACATTATAATATTCGAAACTTACTTTTTCCATTCTTCGACATCTTCATGTGTGTCAAATAGATAACGAGCTACTTGTTCATGTTGCAAACTCGTTAATTTCACTCGTTTTCCCATCACATTACCACCATCATCGAGGAATTCATCAGTGTCATCAACGCTGGTAGAGTCAGTCATATATTCCCGAGTATATATTGATGACTCCACGGTGATGTATTCCTCTGCAATTGATCCTGCAATATATCGCGTATTCTTGACGTAATCTTTAAAAACTTTCATCAATCTTTCAAACGGATACATCCACCGATATCTAACTGGACCACAAAGAAGTGCCTCGTCGCATAGGTGTACCAACAAGTGAACACTTATGTCAAAGAATGCTGGGGGAAAGTACTTCTCCAATACACAAATCGCTTCGTTCACAGCCAATTTTGCGGCCACTATGTGTTCTCGATTCACTACCTTCTCACACAAGAGGGAGAAGGTAATACTAATTTGCATAATAGCCCTACGCAAATCCTTGTGCTTGGAGAAATAGTGCTTAAACAATAGAGGAACCAATTGCATGATCACATGCCAATCGTGGGACTTACACTTATGTAAATCATGAGTAGCATAATTCACAATCCTTTGCAAGTTGGACGAAAAAGTAGATGGGCCCTTCAAATTATATATTGTGTCTAGAAGCACCTTCCTTTCCTCACTCGTCAAAGTAAACGCACCAGGGGGAATTATTGTCCTTCCCCTACTATCTTCTTTCAACCATAGTTGTGGTTTAAGTTTTAACGTTTTAAGGTCTTTTCGTGCATTTTCTCCATCCTTCGAATGACTCCCCCCAAGGCAAGTACCCACAATATGTTCAGCGAAGTTCTTCTCTGCATGCATCACATCCAATACATGGCGCACCGGGTTTTTCTTCCAATAAGGCAAGTCAAATAAAATTGACCTCCGAGACCATGCCTTTCTTATCTCAGTTTCATTCCCAGTTGGGGTCTTCTTATGCTTGACATTCTTAAATTTGGGATTCTTACCTGGCATATTTGGGCCACATTTAGAAGATTTACTTTCAATTTCTGAACCCGAAAGTTGTCTCGGCGGTAGCCTATGTTCAACTCCGCCCAATAAAAAATTGGAAGCTTTCTCAAATCTGAAACTATGAGCTGGGGGTAAAAACCTCCTGTGGCAATGGTATACATTTTTTAAGCTGGAGGATAGACGAAGAGATTCAGTCTCCTCTCCACAAATAGGACACCCCAAATAACCATGTACTACACATCCGGATAATGTCCCATAAGCTGGAAAATCATGAATTGCCCACATCAACATAGCTTTCAGCGTAAACTCTTCTTTTCTAAAAGAGTCAAATGATTGCACACCATCTTCCCACAACTCATTTAATTCTTCTACCAAAGGAGCCAGGTAGATATCAATGTCTTCACTTGGTGCCTTTGGCCCAGGTATCAATAAAGCCATCATCGAAAATTCAGGTCTCATACACTGTGAAGGAGGGAGGTTGAGTGGGGCTAGGATCACTGGCCATACACTCTGATTGGTGCTTAGATTTCCAAATGGATTGAAACCATCTGTTGATATAGCCAAACGAATGTTGCGTTGTTCTCGAGCAAAATCGGGATACTCATAATTCATCCTCCGCCAGGCAGTAGAATCAATAGGATGACGCATGATATTACCCCCTACTTCTGCCCTAGCATGCCAAGTCATTGCCTCTGCAATCCATGGTACTGTGAAAAATCGCTTTAATCTAGGCCCAACGGGAAAATATTTCAATACTTTTTGAGGCACTTTTGAGCTTGTGCCTTCCTTACTAGTAGATTGGACATATCTAGGTTCATCGCATACCGGACAACGATCGAGATTTTCATACTCCTTTCGGTATAGTATGCAGTCATACACACAAGCATGAATCGATTTATACTTTATTCCCAAACCTTTCAAACTGTTCTTCATAACAGGATAGCTATTTGGAAGTGTATTCACCTTGGGTAATAAGCCCTTCACCCATTTCAGAATTCCCGTCACGCTATTGCCAGACAAACCGTACTGCGTCTTCAAACTGTGCAAACCAACCATGGCATGTAAAGTTGTTTGATCTTTCTCACAGCCAGAGTATAACGGTTGGGTCGCCTTAAATTTTAAACTTTGGTAGTCATCGTCAAGTTTTATCGTGTTATCTTCACGAGCACTTGAATCTTCTACATCATCAGTAATCTCATTCTCCTCAGCTTCATAAACTCCGTACGCATCATCAACTAAATCCTCTAACATATTATGATCTACGTCGTCCCCTTCTTCATCTATTCTACTTGTTGAAGGATGTTGTGAAGGTTGGTCAGGGACAAAAGGAACTTTCAATTCACCGTGAAAACTCCAAAATCGATAACTATCTTGCATACCCGATCTTAACAAATGTAGTTCAACTGTTTTCCACTCAAACACCTTACCATTCTTACACCTAGCACACGGACACGAAAACTCTTCATCATTACGACATCTCTTTGCATATTTCACAAATTCGTTAGCACCTCTGCGAAACACATCCCCCATTCTATTAGTCTCACCCATCCACTCTTTGTATTTCGGATATCCCATCACAGCTACCACAACTAAACACCTATTAAAGGTAAACAAAACTTAGATTTATAGTATGTTTTTTTTAATTATCCCATCATTTAATTATCCTATTAAAGGGTATGTGGTCCTATCCCATTCAAGAATGCATTTTTCTGTAATATACTTAACAGCTCATGCACATTGTTACGATTTGAAAAAAATTCGACAGCATATCCCCTTAGTTCTCCAAGTACACGACGTAGATTGGCAGGTGTGAGTGTTATTTCAATTGGTCAATTAAAATAACAGTCACACTTGTCAATCTAGTATGTACCCAGAGAACATTAAGATACGACTGCAGAACTTCCTCCAAAAGTAACAACTTTAAGCCAATAAGAATATTATACAAAAATTATACAGTCTCAAACTGTCCAAACGGGACAATTCGAGAGATCTCATTACAGGGGTAATGACTCTCGAACGGGTCTAAGGGTTATTGAATGCGTACGCATAAGAACTAGAATGCTAGTATCTATGCGCACTATATTTAATTTCAAGTATGTTTCATATAATGGGTTAATTCAAATACACAAATAAATTCATGGGATAATTCAAATACAAAAATAAATTCACGGGATAATTCAAATACAAAAAGAAATTCATGTATTGACCACATACACACACACACACACACTATCTAAGCTGTTCTATAGGTATAAAAACAATTATTATCCAATTATTATCCAACTATTATCAATTATTTATTTTGAATGTAAATAATATTCAAAACCCCACCCACCCCCGCCCCCACCCCCACCCCCTCAGATTAATTCAAGACATAAGACCCTAAAGGGAATCCAAATTATTTCTTGGACGTGAATTCCTCCAAATTATGATCTCATACCTATTCACACAATGATGGGGGAGGGGGTGGTGGAGGGGGGCAGGGGGTGGGGTGGGGTGGGGTGTGTGTGTGTCCGTAGGTGCGTAGGTGTGCGTGTGTGTGTGGCGTAGGTGTGCGTGTGTGCGTAGGTGTACCCACCCCACCCCACCCCCCTCCCCCCCCTCCACTACCCCCTCCCCCACCCTGCCCCATCCCGCCCCACCCCCACCACACACCACCACACACACCACCACACACACACACACACCCACCCCACCCCACCCCACCCCACCCCCTCCCCCTGCCCCCCTCCCCCACCCCCTCCCCCACCACACACCACCACACACACACACACACACCACTCTACCCCACCCCCTGCCCCCCTCCACCACCCCCTCCCCCCCTCCCCCAAAACACACCACCACACACACACACACACTGCACCCCACCCCACCCCACCCCCTGCCCCCTCCACCGCCCCCTCCCCCACCCTGCCCCACCCCGCCCCACCCCCTGCCCCCCTCCACCACCCCCTCCCCCACCCTGCCCCATCCCGCCCCACCCCCCACACACGCACACACATACACACACACATATATATATACACATACACACATAAATATACAAACAAATATATATATAAATGGAAGAGAGAGAGAGAGAGAGAGAGAGAGCAGCGTCGAGTCGAGAGAGAGAGAGAGAGAGAGAGAGAGAGAGGGAGGGAACGGTGGGAGGGAAAAAAGAAAGGGGAAAGTGATTTTGCTGGAAAAGTTGTCACGGTCGTGTCAAGGTCATTGACCGTGACACGAATTGTCACGGTCATTGACCGTGACAATTCGTTGTCACGGTCGTGTCAAGGTCAATGACCGTGACATAAAACGCGTGTTTTTTTGTCACGGTCAATGACCTTGACAAGGCTGGCCGGCTGAAAGGTGACAATTTGCCCATTTTGGTGTAGTGATTGGGGGATTATGTTGATACCAAAATTTACCACCCTACGTGAACCAATTACAAGCTAGCACGTGTCATCCAATGTGTCACAAGTTCAAGTTAGATTGATACAAAAGCCCGACGAGCAAGGAAGCCCGACCAACTGGGAAGCCAGACGAACAACCTGTATTACCAACAAAGCGACAACAGTCTTACAACCTGTATTGCCAATGAAGCGAAATCATTCATATATTTAATTCTAATTATGTATTGATGTAAATGCCTAAAAAATGAGGCATTCCATCCTTTAACATGAAAACTATCAAGACCCCTTTTGGGCTATAAATACATTGTATCATCCTCATTGCAAGGGACCGAAAAAATAACTCAAGGCAATCAATACATAACAGTGGACGTAGGCTATTCCATTGATCCAAACCACTTTAAAATTTTCTTGTGTCTTGTTTGTTTTACTTATTTTATATGTGATCAATTAATTAGGCATAATCTAGTTTTTTTGCATCAACAAGCTCTAATACCCAATTCTCAAATCCAAAAAGGAAAAGATACAAACTGACACTTGACCAACTCTAACTCTTGAGTAGCTTTTCTCTTGTGAAAATTTATCGCATCGTCACATAAACATGCACACTTAACACACATTTTAAATGCAAACATAATACGAAATATATAAACTGCATATGAAAAACCCTCCCCCTATGTAAAAAGATATCCCCTTTAGACCAAACATCTCCCCATGTTTGTTCGGGAATAGACAAAGGTAAAGGTTCATAATATGAAATAATTTATCCCCCTTAACATGACACATATGACAATAAAGGAAATAAGTATATCATGCTATGTGAAGTATAACAACAACGATGAAAAACATGGCAACATTAGTCCAAAATAATCCAAACGAAGAAAAAAATTATACCAATTTAATCATATATGTCAAACATGGATGAAATGCATGCAAACATTCAAAACAAATAGAACATATATATAATGACACACACACACACACACACACACACACACACACACACACACACATATATATATATATATATATATATATATATATATATATAAACAAGCTTTCCACACTAGTATGGCATAAATGTGTCTAAACCAAAGTGGTATAGAGTTAAGGGGCATGAACTAGAAAATAATTGAAATATGTCCCCAACACTCAAGATATTCTAGGGAGTTCCATTTGATTGCATTAATATATCAAAATTAGATTTATCCCCATGTGATAAATAAAGTGAACTCAAACGGATAAACTTACTAAGTGCACATAAGCTTAAAAAATATTGATGAATATGAAATCAAGAGCGTCAAACAGGTATGATGAACTAGGACTCATTGTGCAAACCTATTGATCTTAAACTTAATATACCCTCAAAAATATAAATATTCATTTTTTCTCTCTTTTTGAAGATATCACTTTTGATGATCAATTTCTAAACTTTGGCTTTCGCAATTTTTTTCCAGAGGCTCTTGCCAATGGCAATCTTTCATGCAAAGGAGATTGACTCCCGTCATATCACTTACCATTGCAAACCCATATTTTTTTCATTCCTAAGAACATTCTGTCGCAATGGTTTGTACAAGCACAAATCCCATAGACATATGAATATGTATATAACAATATTGATAGAGAACACCTTACTAAGATCGTGCAACATAAATAGTTAAATTCAAAAGAGCTCGTGAAATGTGTGTAGAGACATGTATTTTAATGAATTTATTAAGCAAAACCAAATTTGAACAACTCCATACAAGGCATGATTAAGAAACAATTCAAAGCATTGTAAACAATACTATTGTGTTCTAGCCATATAGAAAAGACGGAATAAATGGGATTCAAACACACTAATATGCCACACAAAACGTGTTAAACTATAACACAAAATAAACAAAAAGTCTTTTTGAGTTTTTATAAATTTTCCAAAAATGACTCAAAAGGCTAACAAAATCTATTTGTATTTTTTCAAATAGACACAGCAAATGAAAAATTAAAATACAAAAGACACAAACATAATATAAATAACTATAATGTATAATATGAAGCACAAAACTAGGGTATGAAAACCATGCAAACAGAATCACTCATAAGATATAGCATGTGATGAGTCATGTGAAAGCATGTGAGAATCGATAAGTATAATACTAAGTGCCTCCAAATCATATTTCCTAACCTAAATAGATTATGATTTAACGCCTCGAGTTTTGGGAAACATGGTGTCACGAGATCTAGACTTCCTAGGACCCTTTCTAAGATCAAAACAAAGCTTCCTAAGGTGAAATTTCCTACCACAACGTGTGCATGTATAGTTACGATGAGGAATGTTACCCTTGGGTTGACCTTTGCGAATGTCCTATGAAACAGTTGACTTTATCTCAAAATTTTTATCTTAGTGTTAGGATCAGAAGCAATGGGATCATCGAAGCCTAGACCTATCTTATCATTTTTGATTTGGAGAGTGCCTTAAACTTTATTCAACCTCTCTGACCTAGATTCCAAATCAAATTTTACACGATCTGGGTCTATTAATTTCTCTTCAAACTCCAAAATCCTAAACTCAAGAAAAAGTTTAGACTCGTCATAATTTAGGGACTCCTTTTTATAATTTTAAATAGTCCATTAAGGTTATATCTCTCTCCCTCAATGTATTTGAGCTACTCCATAGGAGTCTTTTCACGTGCCCTTAAATCCTCAATAAATTTATCATTATTACCTATGACACATTCCTTCCACTTAGCCTCTAACTTCAAGTTTGACTTTTTCAATTTTAATGACTCCGTGTACAACTCATGAAAGGCAACTTGAAGTTCACTCTCCTCATCTTCACTCATATACTATTATCCTCATCATAAGATTGGGAGTCATAAGACCAGACCACGTAACTTTCATGCACAATATTATCTTTGTCAATGAAAGAATTTTCACTTAAGCTCACATGACTAGCTATGAAAGTGGTAAAGTTACGCTCTACAGGGGAATCTGGTTCCTCATTCGACTCACTATTACTAAGGGTTGCATTGTAATCTTTGAGCTTCTTACTTTCTTTGCTTAGCTTAGTGGGACACTCACGAGCATGATGCCCAAACCATTGGCACTCATAACACTTGTCCCTATCATCCCACTTCTTAAAGTTACTCCTCTTCTTCCTATCACAATCATTGTTAAAGTTTTTGAATTTCTTATTAAAAAATTTATCTTCTTTCAGGATCTAAATTACCCTCACTATCTAAGTTCGACACATCCTCCAAGAGAATTTTTAAATAAATCTTTATTTTCTTCTTTCTTTTTAGGAGGACACATGTTCATCTCATAGGCTTGGAGATCACTTATAATTTCTTGGACATTCATAGTATCAATATCACTAAGAGAATTTAGGACTGTGACTTTGGCATTAAATCTTTCAGGCAATGACCTTAATATTTTTCTCACCACTCTAGGCTCAGGGACATTTTTACCTAAGTTAAACTTTCCCAAGCATCCTTTGTGCTCTTATATGTCATAATACATCTAAACTCTTCGGTTCTGACATCACAGAAGATAGTGATCAAACCCTTGGAATTAAATGCCGAGGCATCTTTTTCTGCGTTTGTATAAGTGGAATACTCTTTAAGAAACCCATTTTTAGTAGGAGGAGACCACCCATGTTCTACCGAGTCCCAAACATTCTCATCGATAAATTTTAAGAAAAATATCATCCACGCCTTCCAATAGGGATAGTTTGACCCATCAAACATAGGAGGTCGGGTAATGGAACTTCCCTTACAGTTAAAATCCATCTAAAAATCGTAACACACACTAAATAGGCATGAACATGATAACTTGATGCACCCACTCTGATATGAATTTGAAAAGCGCTACAAGTGCTAGGGTTATGGAATACAAAATTATAATTTATAATTAACTAATCGAGTGAGATATTAGCCAATTTTAATTCAAACCCCGTTTAAACATACGATGTGTAAACTATTAACTAATTTTCTCTTGCCTAAAACATGCATCTAGGTGATTAACAAGAGTAAAATAAATCAAACCACAACGTGTGCGCATCACGCGTCTCAGTGTCCATCGATTTTTGGCTATCAATCATAATAACAGACATGGAATCCACCTTGTGAAAAAAATCTTCATATGATGAAGAGTAACTTGATCTTAGTGCTTAGAAAATTGAGATATCAAGCATGAATATTATGATTGAGATCTCAAGCATGCATATTATGATGATTTCTGGATCTAAAAACTAAGGTTGTAAACAGGTTTAAGAGGCTTTGTGTTTTTCTCTTGGAAAGCTATTTTTTGAAACCATTCACTTGAAAACTGATGTACCAGGACTTATATTTATAGAAAATAGTAAAAAGTGGAGGTATACATTCCAAGGCAGTTCGTTCGAATGAAATCTCAAACTCGTTCGAACGAATTTGGGTATCTCGTTCGAACGATACCCCAATTCTTGTTTGAATGAGGATCGAAGGAGCTTCCCATAAAAACTTTCTCCCAAGTATAAACATCTTAATCGAAGGTCGATTGAACTCGTTTAAACGACAATCCCAAACTCGTTTGAATGAAATCAAAAATTAAAAAATAAAATCTTAAAAAATATTTTTCGAAAAAATGCCCCAATAAACTTTTAAAAACCCAAAGTTAAAACCAGGGATCAACATAATATAACTTTTATACATTTTTAGATATACCTATGATGAAGACAAAACTCGACTTGAAGTTGATGTCGCTTTGACTCGGTCGCTAAGTGTCTTCAAAATGCATAGGCTTGAAGGAAAAACTGAACACAATCCTAATCTATGAATCAGGTAGTTTTGTCCAAACATAATAAATTCAATTTTACAAATTTACAATAAATATATTTCAAACTTAAAAACATTGTGAGATTTGTCCTTAGACATGTATTATTGGGGGGCTAGAATTTTTACTACCCAAATGGTTGGAATAACCTACGTTGGTCAGGCCCGCAAGGATATCACTTTGACCACATCATCCACACATGATGAGTTGTTAAGAAAGGCACAACGTCCAATGGATATAGTCCTTGCCACAACTAACATTCAGATTAGTGTCGTTGGACTATGTTATCGATTCTCGGTGGAATGTAATTCATGCCATTGATCTTAGAGGAAGACGACATTGTGTGAAGTATGGTCGAGCTCGTTTTTAATAACAAGGGAATCAACAATCTTGACCTATACTTTCAGGATGCAATACAATCTTGGTAAAAGAAATTTCCATTATTCAATTTATAACAAAAGATTGATATATAGATATGTAACAGTTTGATAACAATTCTACAAAACATAACCGAATAAGCTGTCGGTTAACAAACTAATACAAAAGCTTACACCAAACATGACGGTATGTACGAAAACTAAACTCGGGCAACACGCCTGAATATATAAACGGATCATAACTAGAGTATCAAAAGAAATTGATGCGTCTACTACAAAAATCTTACAACATCCGCAAAAGGCTGTAGCTCCTTAATACTGGAAAGGAAAGTTAGAGTGGGCGCCCATGCGGTGGAGCACCTGAACATGTACATAAGATCCACATAAGAAGAAGAAATATAAACGGGTCAGGTCCCGATTTGATAAGATATACATGTGAATAAAATGCATAACAATTATGAATGCTAAATTTCATAAACAAGTTAAATTCGCTCTTCATTAAAAGTATCATCCTTACCTAACTCTATTCAATATGCCAAGTCTATTAATTTCATATAACCATACAAAACAATAATCATTAGGGACCATATGCAATTAAAGTTGGTTCACAGTTTCCTTAAATCAATTAATCATTCGTGTGAAATACCACTTCAGTGAGAACAGTTACAATCATTTAATAACGGTTCTAATACCATCCTTCCAGGAGTCACCCCATTGGATGCACCCTTAAATACTATCATCTCCCAGGGCCTATAGCCAAGACCACCTGGGTATCCTAAATCGTAACGCATGGGAAGCGACCATGTACCTTCGATAGTGAGTCATAATCATACTCGAAATTACCTCACTTCGAACAATACAATCATACAATGTAACAACCGGTACCATGGCCTGAGGACTATACTCACCTTGCATGATTAGCCAAGGGATTCACCTCATTCGCGTAACTTCCCCCTATGATAGCATTTAGATAGGTATGTAGGAATGTGCCATAGTCACAAACTATATTACTTTAAACATACGATTTTTCTTTCCGAAACCATGTGTGCATACAAAGTTGGCTACAAGAGATAATTACTCTCATAGTATCCCCCGAAGGTCCAACACAACACTACCCGACTCTATACTAGTCCTACTCTCGTTTGCTAGACGAAAAGAGGCATTATACTCCTATAATTAGTCCCCCAAAATGAGATCGAACACTCCCTTACAATCCTAGAGTATCACTCCCCTCATATGAGGTCATAATACTTTTTAATACATCCTAAGAGAAGGTTCCTAAGCCTTAAACCCAAAAGAAAAGGAGTAGAAACCAAGTTAAAATTTTTTCATAAAACAACATGATTTTTGAATCGATTTGCCTAGAGCCGAATCGATTCGTCCCTGAAAGTGAATCAATTCGCACAAGAAGAGAATTGATTCGGTTGAGAAAATCAACCTTCTGTCGAAGCCCGAATCGATTCGGTTCCTCAGGCCAAGTGACTCGTAACATCATAATTAAGTCATAACTAGCCAAAAGTCCCGGAACCCCAAAACACATTTGACACTTATTTTGACTATCTCAACCATTCCCGGACTAATCGTGCCCTCTAAACTGACATCCGGAATATCGTTCGTTATTTTCTATTCCAACGTCATATTAACATTCCAATAATAACCCGAATGGAATAAAAATCATAACCGTCGCTTTAAAGCCCAGCGACTCAACATAACATAATATTACACTATTTACATTCGCGTAATGGTAAATATGAAATACTCATAAATATTAACACTTAAATTACTTAAATTAATATTTACTTCAATTTCCTTTATTTTATATAACTAACTCACATGACAATTTAATATAAAAATAATTACTCAAAAGTAAGGAGTATTACACCTGACAGACACATCAAATGTTCACACAATAATCTAATTTAACATGTGACTATGATCTTAACGTTCCAAGAATTAATTAGAGATATATGGTAACAAAACACCCCTCTCGTAGGGGTCATTTGTCGATAGTTAAATTGTCCAATCCTTCCAATGTTGCACCGGTACATGTATCCCTTGTATATGAATTATCATCCAACAATGAACACATCATCCCTTACATCATGAATACACTGGTGAATGTCGCAGTTAGCAATGTTGATCCCGAGGAGGATGAATTAGACTATAAAAGGAATGAAGATGCATATGAGTCTAGCGGGAACAAATGTATTCAGTGGCGGATCTAGGAATTTTAAATGGGTGGGGCACCTCCACGTAAAATACGGGGGTTCAGGGGCTGTAGCCCCCGATTTTTTTTTTGAGGGCTATTCATATAACTAAATAAAAATAAATATTCACACATCAATAGTAATAAAATTGAACAAACTAAACCATAATACTTCATTGCTAAAAAGAGCATCCAAAATATGAGTTCGTCATTACAAACACTAATTAAAAAGAGCATCCAAACGAGCAAATTACAATATTCCTCTACGATTTTTCATCTTTTGGAATCGATCCACAATTGCATCATTGGAAATGCAATCAAAGACATCTTTTTCGATATACGTCACGCAAGAGTCACTTAGCCAACCATCCCCCATACGATTTCGAAGATCTGTTTTCACGATGTTCATAGCAGAAAATGACCTCTCAACTGTAGTTGTGGAAACCGGAAGAATTAATGACAACTTTATGAGCCTATAAACTAATCCATACACAACGTGTTTCCCCTTCTCTACCATTTTTCTAGCCAACCCACTCATTCCATCCACATCAACAAAGTCACTATCGGATTTGATATCAAATTCATATAACTCAAGCTCATCCCGAAGTACAATACGCTCTTGCTCGGTGAAATCATCAACATAAAATTCCGATAAATGAACTAACTTGTTTATATCAAAAGCATTAAATGAATGAGCTGGATCAAATGATGCTATGCATATAAGCAATTCAGAATTCACCTCATCGAAACGGTTGTTAAGTTCAACAAGTTGTTTATCCACGCAAAGGTAGAACAAGTCAACTTTATAGTGATGTAAATTTGTGGTTGTCGATCCTCTCCTTGATCTTCTCAAACGACAAAAAATACTTTCCATGTTAGGAATCTCAATATCATGTTTCACAGAAAAAGATGACGCCTCCATTAGAAGATTTTCCCACCCACTATCCCTCAATATTTGCATTCGGCTCTTTGACAATTTCACTAAAGTCATTGCATTTACAATGTCTTGATCTTTTCGTTGAAGAGCTTTAGAAAGCTCGTTACTGATTGCAAGTACGTTCTTCATTAAATGTAAGGTGAATACAAAATCAAATGATTGCATAGATTTCATCAAATTTATCGCCTCACCTTTTTTATCCGTAGAATTTTCTCCCAAATCATCAAGAACACCAAGTACGGATCCATACATTACAATCAAATTAATCAAGGTTCCATAGTGTGAACCCCAACGTGTATCACCGGCACGCTTCACACTAGTTTCTTGATTTAATCCCCGACCACTTGATATTTCACCACTCATCAATTGATTTTTAATCCTCTCCACCTCTTTCTCTTGCAAAATGTCTCGACGCTTACAAGATGCGCCAACAATGTTCACTACATTATTAACTAAGAAGAAGAACTCATCAATGTTTTTAAGATCTTTTGCAACTTTTACAAGTGTCAATTGAAGTTGATGTGCAAAACAATGTACATAAAATGCTGACTTGTTCTCCTTCATAATAAGTGATTTGAGACCATTGTACTCTCCTTGCATGTTACTTGCCCCATCGTAACCTTGACCCCGCAAATTTTTTACACTCAAATTATGTTTATTGAAAAATTGGTCAAGTGAAGCTTTTAATGATTTAGCGGTAGTGTCAGCAACATGTACCATCCCCATGAATCTTTCCATCACAAAACCCCGCTTATTCACATAACGAACCACAATAGACATTTGTTCTTTGATTGATACATCACGCGCTTCGTCAATCAATATCGCAAATGGATCTCCACCAAGATCTTTTAATATTGTTTTAGTAATCTCACTTGTAATTGCATTAACAATATCTTTTTGAATGTTAGGACATGTCAATTTATGATTGCTCGGAGCATTTTTAAGAACAATTTTGTTAACTGATGCATCTCTTTTGGCAAGCCATTCTAAAAGTTCAATAAAGTTACCTTTGTTCATAGAGTCCTCTGATTCATCATGAGAACGAAAAGATAACGCTTGTCGCAAAAGAAACCGAATCACGTCAATAGTTGTAATTAGACGTAGACGGTAATCATCTTCCCACTCCTTCGATTGCTTATCAAATAGCGCCGCAATATGTTGATTATGGTTCAACAAGTTTTGAGTCTTCATGTAGGCCGCATTATGACCCTCACTGTTAGCATGCTTTTGTAGTCAATCTTTTTGCTTCCAATTGTCAAAACCACCTCTAACAAAAGCATCACTTTTATTTCTGTCTGAAAATTCTGAACAAAATAAATAACTAGGCAAACAAAATGCTGCATCCTTTGAAACGCTATATTCCAACCAACTACCAAATTGGGTGAACCAACTTGAAACGAAACGCCTATCCTTTCCTCCCATTAATTTTTTAGGATAAAGAGGCATAGAGGGTTGGCAAGGACCCATTTGCAAGTATGCTAGTCGAACTTTGTCTTGATCGTTCGCATCATAATCTGAAATGCGTGATCGTAAGCTAGGATCCGAAGGAAGATTTGTCAAGTCAACTTCGATGCGAGTTCGATATACTCTAGAAGGTTCATTTTCGACAACTTTGGTTGGAATTGAAAGTGGTGTGACATTGTCGATTGGAGAGTCTTCTTCACGGGTCTTTTGGAGAAATATTTATCAAGAGACTAGCAATCAATAAAAAAAATATTATTAGGAAATTAGACTAGCAATGAATAATTTCTTAGAAATGTAAAAATCTAATTGAAATCATCTTAAAAAAAATAATCGGTTCCCATCTTCAAAAAAAATTGAAACCCATCTTCAAAAAAAAATTGAAACCCATTTTAAAAAAAAAATCTAATTGAAATCATCTTCAAAAAAATAATTGGTTCCCATCTTCAAAAAAAATTGAAACCCATTTTCAAAAAAAATCTAATTGAAATCATCTTCAAAAAAATAATTGGTTCCCATCTTCAAAAAAAATTGAAACCTTCATCTTCATCTTCAAGCACAAACACAAACACAAACACAAACAGAATCACAACCACAAACACAAATAAATACTTACAAATAAATCAACAAGCAACAAGTATAATTGAAATCACACAACACAACTTAGCATTGAGTTTCAAGAATACCTTCATCATTCACAAGTGAGCAGCGGTAGCCAGGGGCGGAATAGAGGAGGGGCTGCCTGTCGGTCGGAGCACGGAGAGCTGTTAGTTAGAGGGTGGGTGAGGCAAGGTGTTTTTGGATTGGGACAACTGACAAGGGAGAGCTAGAAAGAGGGGCGACTAGGTTAATTTTTGCTTTGTATTTGGTTGTGCTGAGTTAGTTAGGTTTAGTTATTTTAACTTTTTTTTTTTTTTTTAAATGCTGGGAGGTGCACGTGCACCCCCCAATTATATACTATGTCCGCCACTGAATGTATTCAGATGGAATCACGTGGAGATGAATCCCAACAGCTAGGTAGTCATTATTTTTACGACACAATATGTGACTTGCGGGAAAAATACCATACCACTGGATCATAATCCAGAAATTACCTCGTCACATGCCAAAATGAGTTCTTCTACGTAGGGAAAATTACGGGTGTCGCTAAAGTATAGCACTAGAAAATATCTCCAAGATGATGTCATATACTACAAAGTTGATAACCACTTTGAATTTGAAGTTGTTGAATTTGACACCGTTACGTGGGTTGTAAAGTGTAAAGAAAGATTGGAAATCGGGTGTAAGTGGCATCTTAACGAGAGGAAGTTGTAGCGGCACAACAAATTTGAAAGTAGTAAGTATGATAACCATCACACCTGCACATTTTCTTATATTAGAACAGACCACAGACAATTAACTTCGACATACTTGGCGGGAATGATTCAATGTCTATCTAGTTAAGGAAAACCCATGCATTTTGATTCCATATATCAAGCAACGCACTCACTATACCATACCTTACACCAAGGAGTGGAATGCAAAAAAAAGAAATTATTGTGTAGTTTGGTGATTTCAATGTATCGTACGACGAGTTACCCTGATTCTTATTAGCAATCAAATAATATAATATCGAAACCTTTGTCAAGCTGGTGGCTTTCTAACAACCAGATGGTAAGGAGATGTCTTCTAAATTTTTCTTTGCTCTCTCAACTTTGAGAGAAGGATTTATTCATTGTTCATCTATAATAAGAATTGATGGCACCCCCTCCACGGTAAATATATGGGGAAGGGAAGATGTTGATAGCCATGATCTTGGACGGTAACGCGTAGGTATTCCCAATAGTATTCGCTGTAGTTGATGAAGAGAATCTGAATAACTGGAGTTGGTTCTTATTCCATATTACGGCTCAAATTATAATGGGTTTCCATCATTTTTTATTTATTTATGATTGACATGCAGGGATAAAGGCTACGGTGTAGGATCAATAATAATTATACGAATGGTGAAAGGCCGACAACGGGAGGTAAAAATACTGCCTACATCATGCTCGTAGCAATTTCTCCAGTATTACTAAGGAAAAATGGACGCTTTCATATAACGGGGGATACCGACACGACCACATGAAGACAAACATATCTGAAGTGTTTACCGAGTGCTAGAAGTATTCCCATAACTGCGTCAATCAAGTTTATATTTTATAGACTTAGTTATTTCTACATAGATAGGGTGCAGGGCTTGGGATATAAGAGGGCACATGTTACACATACTCCCACTTCTTTGACAAATATATATAAATGAATTAATAGGATGATAAATCATATTTGTGCGGGAGTTCAATAGTGGCGAGGGATGAGTACAAGTAGTAACCCAAAGGGGAATGCGTATGATGTACAAACATCGGTAGGCACGTGTAGTTATGAGAATTGGGAGACTAATAAGATTACTTGTTCGCATGCGATTGAAGCGTGTTCAAGAATAAGTATCGATCACATGCGGTAAGTTAGTGAGTAATTCACTACAAACAACCATGTCAAGTGTTGTTAAAATTGTATTTTAAAAATATACTAGCATGAAGGCCACGCGATGCGTGACCGAATATAAGAATCTAAATATATATATATATATAGCATGTAGGTCACGCGATGCTTGATCGAAAATCTAACTCAACTCATTAGAGCCAAACCATTTGGATTCGTAGGATAACATTAGTTAGAGAAAAAAAGGCAAACAATTATGCACTAAATGTCGAATGTCGAAATCCTCCACCACAAATTGGAGTATAAAAGATAGTTGACCTCCACTAAATGTTTGGATTTGAAGATTTTTGACAACATAAAGAAACTTGAATAGTCCAAAAGTTTCAGAAGTTCACATATATGAAAAGTTGCAGATGGGTTTTGAGCCCTGAAAGAATACCCGTGATGTAAATATATGTGTTCCTGTTGTGACTATTCATCTTCTCAAGGTAGTTTAGTGATCCTCACTATTCATGTTCTCAAGGTAATTTAAGGACGTGGTTTGTAATTTTAATTCTCGAAAGTAGTATGGCTTCTATTTGTGTGCCACTTGAGTGAATGCGCACTTTAATACATCAAATGCTATTAAAAACCTACCACGTGTCAACCTCATATGAATTGAGTCTACAGTTTTAGTTATATACTAATAGATGTGGGAACTTTCCGCCAAAAACAAAAAAAAAGGTGACACCCACTATCCCACTTGTTTACCCACTATCCCCACTAGTCATAATTATCTCTCAATTTTCGGCTAAAAGAGAGGAAAAAAAATGACACCCACTCTCCCACTTGAGTACCCATTTGTAGCCTTCATTGTGTAATAGGATTGGCTCATCCGGCCAAAAACAGAGATAGAGACAACAAGAAAAAAAGGCTAAAGGGTGGTTTTGAAATGAAAAAAAAAACTTGAGTTTAGTTTTGGAAGAAAGAAAAATCGGGTGTTTTGGATTCAAAACACAAATACTTCTTCTCTCCCTCTAAGACTGAAAATATTTTCTTCATGAAAATATTTTCTTCGTGAAAATATTTATTCCCAAAATATTTTTAGAACAGTTTGTTCCCCCAAACTGAAATTTCGGATATTGAGCAATTAATTTGAAATGGGTGTTTGAAGACATATAACTACGGTGCATGGTTATATGATACATAGGTGATTCTGGGCTTGTTTTATCCTGGGGACGGCGTGACTGAATACTACCTGCACAAAGAGGGTAGAGCCGTGAAACGTCTTAAAGAGAGCGACCTAGTTCGCGACTCAACCCAAGAATCGTCTACGACAGAATCTAGTAACAATTGAGCTAATATTGTTTAATTTTATTGTGCAATATTTATTTGGACTCAACGCTTGCGGTTCATTTTTTGCGATAATCATATGAGGTAATAATTTAATTTTGAGCAGTAGACTTAAAATTAATTTATGATTTTATTTTTCGATTTCTCCATAAAACTCTTTGATGTGATTTTTTAATCACAATATATAAAGTGTACCAACATTAAGACATACACACACCCAATCATATCCCCTTAACCACGTGGATTACTAGCATATGATATATCGCTTTAAGTTGATACCTAACTTGGAAATCGATCGTGATGTTGGAAGGCCCATATCAAATCGTCGCAAGAATGAGATGGCTCTCATAAAGAGGTGACCAATTTTCTATACCCATATCGACAGCCAGGTCACACGTGAAAGAGGTGCCCAAAAATACCAAGGCATGGTTTCGAGAAGATCGTGATATATATTAATTTACCAACATAATGTTATTTAAAATATATACTTTTGTGTTTTATCAAATTTAAAATATGAAATAAATCATATTTATGCAATAAAATTAATACCACTAGAAAACTTACAAATGAAGAAGATGACTGAGTCAAGTGTTTGACACTCTCTCTTTATGAAAAAATACATTCCCGCTACGGTGCTTACGGCAATGAACAATGAGCGTTTGCCTTCCAGGATAAAACGGTCTCGACACGCGCAAGAAGCACTTCAGTGTGCGTGTCCCACGAACCAATTTTGTTTGATACTCTATCCGACTCGATCGAGAATGGAAAGTATTGAAAATATATTTTCTCACCCTTTTCTCTCTTTAAAAAATGAAGACAAGTCTTGTATTTATAGAAAACAAGGTGTTTTTTCATGAAAAGACAAGTCTTTAGGAAATAGCCACTTTAGGGATGTTTTTCATAAACTGTCACAACTTATGATGAACAGTCACGACCTTTAGGGACGGTTCTAAAAAACAGTAACTATATATCGAACAGTCACAACCTTTAGCGACAGTTACGAAAATCTGTCCCAGAAAATAAATAAAATATCCCAATAAACTTCATACATAAATGGGGCACTTTCATACCAAATTTCTTATTCATCACTTATCCATTTTAAACATATAAATATATTGCATGACTCGTCATGAACGTGCACGTACTTGGTCCTACTTTGACCAATATATTAATTTGGTCATAAAATAATTTGTGTAAAAACACAATATTTTCCAACAATTCCCCACATGAATGAAATTTGGGTGAAGAATCAAATGAACATGAAGACAAATTAGACAGAGTATCGGTGGAAAAGAGCTGCATCGGTAAAGATAGCTTTTGGCCTTGAATCTTTCCTAGTGAGAGACTATCGGGTTTACTGGCCAATCAATGAACGCGATGTCTTGAATTGATCAACCTTTTTGTGTAAATCAAGACAATAGAATTCACACAGTCCTTCTCCGAACATTCTTGGTTCTCATTGTTGTGTCCATTTTGGCCTTGGACACCTCCTGGTTTCATGAGTGTGTTAGAGAATTTAACAATGTAGTCGTTGATTATTCTCATAAAATAAAATTTATCCTGTTACACGAGGCAAATAGTGCACTGACTCATCTTAGGAATGGGAGGAATAATTTATTTTCTTCTCAGTGCTAACTGAATCACACATAATTAGGTTGTCCCGTTGAACTTAATTCTTGGGATCTCCACTCATTTAGGTTGGGTTTCCATTATGGTAATTATTTTAGGTTTTAATCGGCTGTAACCCATTCCACTTGATGAACTTATTTCACTCTCTCGTTAGCGGATCCGCAATGATTTTATTAGGCCTAATGTTATCACTAACAAAGAAATATTTCTTTATGGTCTTATGTCATGACTAATAAGTCGTGACTTGCCAAATTACTTTATGCCTTTTCAAGCAATGATTTCCAATTGCAAGAACATGCATTAGAATTGTTATCTCAAATCATCCTCTTTAAAATTGTCAAGGTACCTTGCTTTGTAGGAAATAATATTCATATTCCATCATAAGAGGATTTCCAAACATTAACACCTCTAATCGTGCTAATATATCACTCGGAATACGAGTCTCGAAAGTCATATATTGTTTAAAAATATATTCATAATCTCCTAATGTTTATGTCATTTGTCATTTATATCTCAGTATCGATACTGAACGACTCATTTATACTTTAGACTATTTGATCCATTATCTTTATTCTAAAGATTTGTGTACACGCTTAATTATTTCCAATCTTGGAATATAATCAAAGTACTTAATTATTGATTATCGTTCAATCAATGAAGTATACACTTCTCTAGACAAAAGCATATTGAAAATACAATAGTACATTAAATGCACTTATACAATCAAATACTACACTTTCAGAAGTGTTTATCCTATTTTCAATAGGAATCATCTTTGTTTCTATTTTTCGATACAAATTATCGCCTTAGATAAATACCCCCACATTTATCATAATTCATACAAAGGTTCTCAACCTTTCCCATAAAAATTTTATCGTGGGTTAATGTGTTGAGAATAAAACTCATAGAAAACACAATACTTCCCCCACAATTTCAAACATAAATTTGAAATTATACAAAATTGATACATTTATTCTCAACCTCCAAACACTTTATTTTTCTTTAAAATGAAATGATATTAATGTTTATTTGGACCAACATATATGTCCATTTAGAAGGTATACATTCATTTCACTCTAAATAAAATTTAGTTGAGATAAGTTTCTCTACTTTAAAAATTTCGACATTTAATGGTATATTCCTTATTGTTCCCTAGGCCTACAAATTCACTTGTGAAAATTCTTAGTATTAAACTAAAGTTGTGTCACACCTAATTTATATGCCTCAATCATAATATAAAATATGCAATTTGGTTACTTGCCCTTCTTTGAGTTTACTAGTTGTTGAGTCTTAAGATTACGCCTAAGTCTCCAATGAGACCATATATTGATTCTACCTTCTTTAAAGCAGTTGTGAAACCGCTCGTTCTGAATCCCTTGATCATTTATATTGATTTATGATTTAATTCTATACCATCTTTAAAGCAGTCGTTAAACCACTCGGTTCTGAATTTGGAATCATAAATCCAATAAATAGATCTATAATCATGCCACACTATTTTTTTTTCTTGAAGAGCACGTTTGACAATCACATAGACAAATACATTAATTGGAGTATAAAATTCTTCCAAAATGAATTAATACATTATGAAAGGAATATATCACTTTCTATGAACTAAAGATTCTCATATCCTTTGCAATCATCATCACATTTGATAATATTCAATATAGTGAAGAGGAGTAACATATTGAAATTAATCATATCCACTCTTTCAAGTCTTTTGTCATGAAAAAAAATGAGCACTGCGATATCAATACAAATTGCATTATTTTTCTCAATGTTAACATCAATTGAATGTTACATAAAAATTATATGGTTAATGATATACAATCACGCCACAAATATCCAATAGACTTCTACACATGAGAATAGTATATTATTACACACCTCAATTTTCATTCCAGGACATTAGGTCATCGGATGCCACAACATGACATCAACTATATAAAATTATGCAAACATAATAAATTCCTAACCTATAGGACTTTTTAATTTATTATGAGTGAATTTAATATTCTCAAATTTTCAACATGTTGGTTCATATCGTTTTAAACAATAGTGCATATTCATATCTCTAAGAGTCGATATAATGCACGCATTGCAATGTTTAACATACATACCAACAATAATGGACAATGCATTATATTTTCTTTTTCTCTTTTTTGTGACACGGGAGATTAAAACCAATTTAAATGTAATATCAAGATTACATGAATTATCACAATAATTAAATATTGTAATTCTACATGGAATGCAACTCAAATCATGTTTCTAAATATATCACATTTCCGTTCATGTAATCTAATTTAATTTAGTGCACAATACATCAATGAATAACTAATTGTGTCACCATATTTCACTAAATGTGCCTTAATGGAATAACGCAAAAAATTATGTAATGACACTAAAATAGTACTATCACACATATACATGAAGCCATACTAGAGGCCATAATATGATCGCATATAATATTTTCATATTACCGCTCTTATAATGCTACATAAAAGACATGTGAGACAAAACGAAGAATAACCGACTTTAGTTCCTAACATTAGTTTCATGAAATCTCGAAAATCCCAGTAGACACCTGTAACAACCCGCCTAATGGGATACCGGGCGATCACTCCTATATCAAATTAAAACAGGAGTCACATATGGATCATTCTTAGCATCACTGTCGAAAATCCATTTAATTACTCATATCCTATTAGACGAGCGTTAAAATTTTTACTTAACTACTCTTTTTAAACCATTAAAATAAAACATCCACAAGTTAATGCGTAAATGAACTGAAATGAAAATGAAATAAATTAAAATAACCGAACACTCGGTTCAAATTATACAATCGTATCGAATAACGTGCAAAGAATAAATAAAAACAGTTGGACCATTGGCCCAAATATTTATACAGTACCTCCTATCTAGAGTACAAGGATGGAAGCGGCTATCAAAAACCTGCATGCATCCACAGCTGCTGCAGCTGACGTCTGACTCGAAAGAAGTGCCATCCAGGCGTCCCTGTGTCTGGACACCTATATATATATATATATATATATATATATATATATATATATATATATATATATATATATATATAGGAAGAAAGGAAAAGTAGATAAACGGGTCAGAGCCCGAGTTTTGAAAATATTTAGCAAGTGCATAAATGCCTTATTATTTTGAAAAAGGTTTTATCTCATATTTAAATTTGGTATCGCACTCCCATGAGATACCCCTCACCTCTCCACTAATAGTGCACTCCTAGCGCATCCCTCTAAACATCCTAGTCAAGCTACCCTGCTAGACTAGTCTATCACCCAACCACTATCAACCCTAGATAGTCCAAGCAATCTACTAGGGCTAAACTTTACCCTAGTCTCAACGCTATGCCATGTTCGTGCGTGGGGTGTCTCGCAAAGCGAAATCCAAAAAAGGAACCCCCCCGATACACTACTACGCATCACGGTCGATCGTCGAGATCAGCCAGTCCCTCAGTACAGAAAGATATATATAAATATATATACCATAAGAATTAATAATATAAGAGCACTAAGGATTAAACTTCTCCCCAGTCTCAAAACGTTGCCATATTCGTGCGTGGGGTGTCTCGCGAAGCAAAATCCAAACAAGGAACCCCCCCGATACACTACTATGCGGCAAGGTCGATCGTCGGGATCTATTAGACCCTCGGTACTCGATTAATCCATATATATATACATTTTACCATAACCATCCGGATCTATCTCCCGGACTGAGGATTCATATATCAAGTATTTATCAATACTTTCATTTTTCTCAAAACTTCCCATTTCCCTTTTTATACTCAGGAAATGTAAATATAAAAGCCAATTCATTATCATGAATTGCTTTAACCAATCATATACTTTTTAAAAGCCAGTTTTATTATCATAAAAATACTTTTCCGTTTTATGTCATCCCAGTTCCCTTTTTATACTCAGGAAATGTACCCAAAGCCATTTCCATTATCGTGAAAATGCTTTGATCATATCATATGCTTTCACACCCCTTCTTCCATCCGTGAGTGTTACCCAAGCAAACCTTTATCCCATTTCCCTTTTTATACTCAGGAAATATAAATTAAAGCCAATTTATTATCATAAATTGCTTTAATAAAACTAAGACCGCCCCTCCGGGTTTCCCCACTGGACGTGCCCCTAAATGGCTATCATCTTCCAGGGCCTATCTATACAAGACAACCTGGGAACCTTCCAACATCGGGAAGCGGTCATATGCCTGCGGGATAGTCAAGACCATACCCAGAATCTTCTAACCAGCGCAGTAAACATATATAATCTCTTATATGGCCTAGATACTATATCCACCCTGCTCAATAGCCAGGGGGCTTCACCACAACGCGCGCAACTTCCCTTATGATAGCGATATAGGGAGGTGTGTAACCATAATTTATCAATTATGAAAATCATTTATCTTTCCATTTTGAAAATATTCATTTTTATATTTTCAAAATCATTTACATCATATCATATATATATACTTTAATCACATAGTATATACATATACCATATATTCCTCCTAGAATATATAAACGGCCATAATGGCCTATAGCATCTAGCGATGACCAATAATCCCAAAGATTCCCTCAAGGAATCAAAATCATGCATTCATCTAAGCATGATACTAAATCCAAAGTATTTTCTTACTTTAATAAGTAATATCTACCTTAATCCCATATAAGGATTTATTGGATATCTCCAATTATACTAATTCACTCTAAGTGAATATACATACACACATATATATATATATATATATATATATATATATATATATATATATATATATATATATATTCCCAATTCATCAGGTCCTTTAGGACATAACCCTCCATAATACTCTAATTTGGAAGGCCCTTAAACTTTAAACTCAAAGAGGAGAAGTAATAATAATCTCCAAAATCTTGGGCTGAAAACAGGGCACCGGTCGACCGGTCCTAGACCCCCGATCGACCGCGGGTTGCAAATAAGCCTACGTAACAAAGCAGTAGGCCGTTTCTTCTTGACGCGGTCGACTGGCCTTAGGGGCGCGGTCGACCGGTCACACCAGGTCTCCCAAGCTAAATTCCTCAAATTCATTTTTCAACAACCCAAATTCATTATCGGGGTTTATAAACTAACCCAAAAATTATCCCGAACATCTACGCAATTAATTCTAGCCGTAATTTTTCCAATTCCCGATTTGATTTCCGAGTTGATGATTTCAACACGGAGCTGCCATCTTGTAAAAATCATATCAAATCGTAGAAAAATCAAAAAAATACGCGGTTGGCGTCCACGCGATCGTATCAAAAAGATCTACAACTTTCGTGTTTTGGACCAGAGCTATATCAATTCTTTTCCTCGCCAAAATGGCCCCCTAAAGTCACGAGTTACTATTCATCATCTTCTCTGATACGATTTCGGCCATTAAAGCTTCTCCCAAGCTTTTGTCGCCTCACCCAACGTCCTACAACCTCAACCAACTACAAATACACATATATTAAGGGTTCTAAACATCCTATAACCCAAAACCACCAATTAATTTAGGTTAAAACCTAATTTCCACAAATTGAAATATTATTGGGGTTTAATTGTTTTAACTCCCCAAAACCCATTTTTATTCACGATAACCCACCCCAAAACCTTTAGAGTTTGTTTATACCAAAATACGGTATGAGATATTTATGAAAAAAGATAAATAAAGAAAGTAAACACTTGCCTCGTGGATAAAATCCGACGACCTCGAGTCGAATCCAGCGAAATTTGGCCCGAGATCTCCATTTCTCTCCTCTTTTCTCTCCTCCTCTCTCTCTTCTCTCTCTTTTCTTTCTTTCTTTCTCTTTTCTTTCCCTCTCTCCCTCTTTATATAGGAAGAAAGGGTTATACCCCTTAAAACTCAAAAACGACTCTTACCCAATTACGAGTTACTTTTACCTCTAAAATTACCCGAAACTCAATTTTGACAATCGGACACTCTTTTCCGACTATCTCGGACATTTCGAGACTCACGGCGCAGTCGAAAATTCCATCCGGGGTACTTGACCGCAAATCACTATTTCAACCCAAAATAACTTTATGCGGGTTTTCTAATTAAAATTTTACCTTTTTGTCACTTTTCTCCACGGCGACATATAATTAAATTACTTCGACCTAATTAGTCCCAAAAGTAATTACAACTTCCATTGAAAACCATTAAATCCTCGAGAATCCCCAAAATCACTATTTCGAGAAATTCTCCAAATCTCTAATTTATATTTAATTATGGAATTTAATTGTCTCCAAAAGGACGGGTTGTTACAACACCGAATGAAAAAAATGATTCAATCAACGTAAAACACAAAACCATCAGAAGTATATTTAAAGACCGCTCATATTTTGTCTTAAGATTGTTATTTAAAATATATACTTTTGTGTTTTATCAAATTTAAAATATGAAATAAATCATATTTATGCGATAAAATTAATACCACTAGAAAACTTACAAACGAAGAAGCTGACTGAGTCAAGTGTTTGACACTCTCTTCTTAAGACAAAATACGCTCCCGCTACGGTGCTTATGGCAATGAACAATGAACATTTGCCTCTCAGGATAAAACGGCCTCGACACAAGCAAGAAGCACTTCAGTGTGCATCTATCACGAACCAGTTATGTTTGATACTCTATTCGACTCGATCAGGAATGGAAAGTATTGAAAATATATTTTCTCTCCCTTTTATCTCTTTAAAAAATGAAGACAAGTCTTGTATTTATAGAAAACAAGGTGTTTTTTCATGAAAAGACATGTCTTTAGGAAACAGCCACTTTAGGGACGTTTTTCATAAACTGTCACAACTTATGATGAACAGTCACGATCTTTAGGGACGGTTATGAAAAATAGTCACTATATAGTGAACAGTCACAACCTTTAGCGACAATTACAAAATCCGTCCCAAAAAATAAATAAAATTTCCCAATAAAATTTTGTCCCATTGGTACCATTGATTATGGATGAAGGATTCTACCGCCTATATCGACTTCAGTACGTCCAATTGGACAGGTCTTTCATCACCGCATTAGTTGAGCGCTAGTGGCTAGAGACTCATTTTTTTCATTTGATAATCGGGGACATTGCAGGACATTGAGGTCCTTGTAGGATTACCCATTGACAATCTTCCCATTATTCGTGGTGAGGTGACATGCCATCAGGGCTTGTGATGAGTCTGAGTTTGGTGTTGGCACATAACTAAGGGTGAACCAGTTGGTTGATAGATTTGGGAAATTGGGATGGTGCCGGAGAATGCTAATTCCAGACACGGTGCCCAACTGGTTTCGGCCATGATGGTTGAGAGACGTTGGGTTACGCTACCAAATGAAACTCGTAGACGAGATGCGTGCTCACTGGTTTGCCCACAAACTACACTTCGATTTATACCAAATGGATATAACAGTGGTGGGGTTAAATGTAACATACATATACTTTCAAGTTGATCATTGATGATGAAGAAGCATGGGAAGATTTTTGTGTGCGTAATCAAAGATGTCGGCTAATACGCAACCAACTATGTTATCTTTGCCATAAGTCCAGGGGTCCGGTTAATGATTTTGAATACGATATAAACGAGTCCAAATCTTCACCATGAATTATGGGAACAGAAAACGTTGGTCGTTTGTGAAACTCGTGTCCTTTGGCTTTTGATATACTTTATTATAATATTTTGCATTAATTAATGTTCCCTTATGTAACGTTCTCATGTTTTTTTATCTAAGTATCTTGTTTTCCATCGTTAGTTAACATGTTTGTGACCATAAATGCATTACTTTATTAAATAAAGTCAGATATACGCATAAAATAACTAAACCGACAACTTTTGATTACAACATAAAAACCATGATTTTAAAATAACACCCTCCTAGCTGTTGAGCCATCAATTTTCACCATGTGTAATAGTTAGGAGTGGTTGGTCGGATGGTGTGATGACTACTGTCACACCTCTCATAACCAATAAAACACCCATAGCTATATACAAGCCTTGAACCTCATCCGTAAATACACTTTTGCAAACTACATCATGAGTCTATCCTGATTGATCCCTTAGTAGAAGTTTATCCCCACCAACATTATGTATGGGTGTGAAGTTTACAATCACCGTAACAACTTGATTCAAATTAGTACATTCTTCCATTTTCATTGAAATGATTTTTATTTCTTCAGGGGTTTGGGGAACAATTATGGGTATATATTGATATATACCAATAATTAATATTGGAAAATAAATGATTTTCATGTCTTGTAATGATAGTAACCTGAAGACACTTCGACACTAAAATTCCCTTGAATATACATGCATCAATATCAACTTTGCAGCATGACTTGACTATTCTATATTAAGTGACAAAATTTGTTTCATGTGTATTATTATGATTAAATATTACGGGCAAACTATCCCTTACAAATTACAAAAACCAATTAATAAATACTAACGATTGTTAAGCGTGAAAACTCTTTGTAGGGAAATTTTTGTGTTCATGAAAAACCATTTGATTTTAGATTGTACGTTACCAATGGTGGCTTCCCCGATGCTTAACTCAACTAAATTTATCTTCACTATGACTATAAATACGAGGTTGTCCGTATTTTGGTAATGTATGTTTATGGGTTTGTCCACATGTGACGTCACACCAATATTCACCAAATACATTAGCCCAAAATTTATTAGAAAAATCGTTACTTACACGTTCGGTAATTCCATCCCACAAAAGAAATAGGGTATGCCCAAATGCAACTCGTATGTCTTATATGTTTCACTAATGCCAAATGTAAGTATAAAATAGGTTCGTCCAGGGTTGCCCGAAGACAACAAAGCATACTAGGGTACTTCGAGGTTGTCGTTGATCTTGCTAATCACGGATAAGACTCTACTCGCTTGGACTATTCATTAATAGTGACTTTGACGTTTAATGAACTGAAACGATCATTGTGAGAGTCTGCCTCTCAACGGTAGCTACCCAAATAAAGATTAATTCACCTAATTGAAAAAAAGGTTTGTTAATTTATTATTACAAAAAGTTTTAATAATCCAAATATTAATGTAACAAAATATTTTACTAAGTTTTAAAATCTCTCAAGTTATATCTGCTTAATTAAGACAATGATTCTAAAGAATGAGAAAATAATAAAATAATCACAAAATCGGATGTACAAGGGAACCCACTAACGGAAAAAACCTCGTGATGATATGAACGACAAATGCACTATGGTAGAGTTTTACATCTTGAAGAAATCGAATTACAATCTCATAACGCTACAACCGACTAGACACTCTTTACCACCATATTCTCCGTAAAGAGCGCCAACAGTTGGAGTACACTCCACAACTGCGAACGATTTTGATTTGCAACAAATGCCTTCGAATCCTCTGGACAAACTTTTCTTCTTCAAAGTAAAAACAACTTATGTTGTTCTGAAACGGAAACTTCAAGCAACCAAAATACTACACTTATGATCTTTGTGGGAATCCTTTAAATATGTATATTGGTGTGTTTGGAAATATGTGGTGCTTTAAATATCAAAAAGAGTTTTTCAAGCCAAGGAAGAGAAAATATTTACTCACTAATGAAGATTAGATTTTTGAAACAATGTGAGCAAATATACCTCTATTAATAACAATGGTTTGAAAGAACTCAAAAGAAGAGGAGTACAAAAATATTCTCTCAAATATATGAAATGTTTTGATAATAAAAATATTTTTTCAAAGCTCTCACTCTTGGTTTGGAAGAGTAGACAACACACACTAACTTATAGTCTTTTGATTTGAAAATGTTTCAATGATCAAATTCCAGGTGCCACGCTCTTATGGTGTCAAGTAGTCACATAATGGTCTAAGTCACCCAAAAAGTTGTACTTGATACATTAACCAAGAAGATATTAAAGAAAGATCTTGTGAAAAAGTGACTTCGAGTGCTGTTGGACGCATGTCGCTGTAGCGAGCTATTGCATCACTGCGGCGAACCTGAAGCGATCCAGGTCGTGCACCAATCCAGATTTTTTGCATGGGGATACAAACAACAAGCGACACAACTTCTCTACAGCAAGGAGAACCATCGCTGCGATGGAACTGCTCCGAAGAAAGTTGTGCCTTTGTCCAGAGATTTTGATAGATGGATAATGAATTGTCAACGACAAGTTTTGCTGCAGCGAAGCTAGGCGAAGCAAGTCGCGCATGTGTCTAGAGATTTTGTCCGGTTTGCCTTAAAAGATTCTTCAAGATAGTTTTGAGGCAAATTCCAAGTATTTTTGTTTCTCGCACGAACATCCATACTTAAATTACACAAAGAGATGAAATTATTTACAAAATAGATTTTTCTATATGAAAAGTATATTTGCATGTGTATTTGACAAAATTACAAAATCAAGGTTAATTAAAAATATTTTTCAATTATAAAAATAGATTAACCAAGGTGAATCTAAGTCTATTAAGTCTTATACCTTTATCTAAGTAGTGTACTTGAGGTTCGACATTGAATGAATCCAGTTCATTAATGAAGCTTTTCGATGACTTCTTGGACAAAGACTCAAATATGTTTTGGCAAAGGAATTCAAACAATTTATACTATGGAGCACATCGAGTAGAATCTACTCTTATAATCTCCCCATTTGCCAAATTTCGAGATAAAACATAAAAAGGAGAAATTACAAGCAAATGAAAGAAATCTGCCATTTTATGACTCACCTGGCCAAGAGCAAATAAAAAAAATAGAAAATTACATTTGTCATAAGTAACATCACTACAAGAGACTCAACCATCTTCAAGAAGCTCTTGTTCAAACTTTCCTGTCACACACTAGCAAACTCATCAAGGTATCAATGTGAAGAAATGTGACGAGAAAATATGATAAATATGAACATATGAATATAACATTGTGAACATGAACATTATATTAATCTAAAATTACTCCCCCTTAAATATACAATTCCTCTTAACAAACATGATATAACAACAAATAACTCTAAGCAACCTAATTTGCCTTGATAACTATACACCATATCTGCAAACGTCTCCCCCTTTTTCTTATGGAAAGCGAAAAATGAAAGAACTAAGCACATAGTAGGATCAAGTTCTTGAAGCATTTTTTGTGATATGAATTATTATAATGGTTCCCATTAAATCTTAAATTGATTCTGATTAGTTGTGCTCACAATTTGGATATAGAATTTTCACGATTGTTTTTGTAATGTTCAACTAAAATTTAAATAAAATATTTAAACAAGTTGGAAAAAAATCCATGGCAAATATTTCCAAGTCAGTTGCTAATTAACCTATCAAACGCAAAAACTAGGAAACCATGAAATTTCACGTGACAAAACATGCCCAACAAACACAAACATGTGAAAAATACACGATTTTTCTACTGACATATTGACTATCAAATACCACCAAAACATGCCAAATTTTGCCTTTGAAATAATTCGACATGCCAAAATTTTCCACCTTAATGATTTGTCCACTTTCTCACAAAATGGAACCTTAAACTCTAAATGAAACCAAAGAACACAAAAAAGCTTAAAGAAAAACTACTATGAAATGAGTATTTCAACAAAACTTTTCCTTTAATAAATCACGGTCTATCAACTTATCAAAAAATGAAGTCAAGTCTTAGTTAAATAACTCCTACACATAAGGTACTAACTAGACTTTCCTAAGGTGATCGAAACAAATCACAAAGGCCCTGTTTGATAGAGAAGTGAGAAAATGCAATTGATTCTAGGGCAAATAATTCCAAGGCAAATGATTATTTTTCAACGTGTGTCGGTTTGATACAAATCGAAAAATCATTAATTTTTCTCATTTTCTATCAAACACAAAAGTTGAAAAATAAAAATAAATGTGAAATATTTGTTTACAAAATATATAATTTACAGAATATATACACTGAATATATATTATTTAAGGAATATATATATATATTGTTAATGTTATTTCTAGGATATTTATACACACATTACGAAATATATGAAATATACAAAAATAAATATATCAATATATGAAATATAAAAAAACTATATTTAATATACGAAATATATGAAATGTACAAAATATTTAAAACAATATATGAAAGATTTGAAATATACGAAGAAAATATACGCAATATACGATGTATTTAAAAAATATACAAAATATATAAAATATTTGATAAATATATTAAATATATGAAAATATATTAAATATAAGAAAATATATTAAATATAAGAAATATGTGTAAATATACAAAATATATTAAATATACATTTTATATATATATATATGTATATATATATATGTATATATATATATATATATATATATATTAAATTTAAATATATGGAATATATTAAATTTACAAAATGTATACATATATACTAAAATATATCAAATATATAAATGCACGAGATATATAAATATACAAAATATATTAAATATACGAAGTATACGCAATATACGACGTATAGATAGATATATACTAAAATATATGAGATATATATGTTTACAAATTTATGAACAAGATATATTTATATATTTGTGAAATATGTTGAGTTTTAAAAAAAATGGTTTTGAGTGATTTGCCACCCAAAGTTAGCAAACAAAAACCTTCCCCCCAAAGAACTGTTTTTCACTCAAAAGGTGACAAATTGTGCTTAAGGGGTATTGTATATGGAAAACAAATTTCAAGACATTAAGGCTATCAAAAAGCTTAAAAGTTGATTTTTTTTAAAATTTTCCAACTTATTATAATTTGCCTTGAAATTGAAAGAGTATCAAACATGGCATAATAATCATGTGGGTGGAAAACATACTACACAGAAAGGTAGAAAAAATTGTGAAGAACTAAAAAAGATCTTCCTTAAACAAGTTCTCTCTTTGTTTGTAGCTTATTCGATGGACCGTATCATATAAAGATTATTTGAAATCAAATAAGTGGCGAGCATGTGAGAAAAAAACAAAAGGGGTGGGCCTTGTAAAGATTCATGGGTCATGAAGATATTTTATCTGGTGCGAAATAGAGTTCGGTGAAAGCGACAACCGACGAACAAGTCGCGTGCACTTTCTATTTTAATTCAAATATTTCCTAATTTTTCCTAAGAGGTATGAAGCCTACGAATGGATAGAGCAACCAGGTGGAGAGAACATTGAGGGGGCGAGTTCTGGCTATTTGCCAGCGAATCCACTCTTATTGAGCGAATAAGGAAAACTCAAAAAATACATGAAACAAGTGCTCTTAATCCACAATATGCACTATATTTAAAATAGTTTTTATGTGAAAAGTAGCCACATATGAATATTTGACAATCATACTGAAGTTTAACATAATTTTCAGTTTAAGAAAATACTCATTTTAATTGTGTTATTAATCAAGGTATAATAAGTCCAATGAGTCCTTCTTTACATCGCCCTAAAGTACTAATTGCATGAGTTAGCTCTGTATAAGTTGCTTTGATTTTAATTATGAAGCTTTCTTAATCAATTATCAAACAAATTTAGGCAATCTTAACAATGAGTATATATCATACTCTTACATTAGGCATGTAATATCTATTGGTATTAGTTTCATTGTTTTAATTTCTCTAATTAAAATCCTCTATGTTTCGCAAATAAAAAAGTACCTAAAGGTTTTGGCGGATATCTAAATGTAGTTGGCATGGGCAACTGACGGTAGGAGGCTACCATCTTGTTGTACTGTGAAATTGTAGTCTGACATGGATCACTGAATTTGTGGCATCTGTCATTATAAAGTGATCATGGGGCATTGTCAGCACGTCATTATGTTTGTCGGCTCCGTATCTTCTCTTTGTCAGTTGTTTGGCCGACTACCAGTAATTATGACTATAAAAAATATGTGTAAGCTACACGTAGAAATATGTACAGTTTCATTATACACACACGTGGGTAATCCTCTCAACTACCTACGATTAGCGCATCATTAGTTGTAATCAAGAATGTGAAAAAGTGTAACCGTCTGACTTATAAAGGTATTTCGCCTCTTCCTCTTCTCTCTCCCTATATAAATGACACTCCTTATCACATGAAGGGGACATGAAGAAAAAGACATACCAAAAACCTTAGAGATATTCTTGAGAGCTTGTATCCACTCCCAGTTGTAATACCCCGTGATTTTTAATGACTTTTAAAATGGGTTATATTTTAAATTAATGGATTAATTGAATTTTACTATAAATTAATTCATTTGGGTTTTATCCGAATTGAGGATATTAAAATGGATAATTCTGAATATTACTTAAAGATATTTAGGTAATATATGAATGTGATGATTATTGAAAATTGCTATTCGGTAATTTGGATTTTTAGTCAGACGCGGTATGGGATGTGTCGGGACTAATTTATTAAATTAAAAAGGAAATTTATTTTCTATCAACCTTATAGTCATTTCGACTGCGTCGTTGTGTCCGGAAGGTTCGAAATAGTCAGAAAAGTCTATTTGGATGTTAATTTTGAGTCTCGGGTCATTTGGAAATGAATAGACAACCCAAAAGGGTATTTTGGTCATTTTTCTAGGGGGGATGAATAGTGATTTCGGATTTTGTCCTATTATAAGTATTGGTAGATTAAGTGTACGTGGGTTATACATCTCCTCTTTACAAATTAGATAAGTCATCTTCCTAGAGAGAGTGAAAGGGTGCTTGGGAAGGAGAAGAACTAAGAACTAAGTGTCACCACCACCAACCACCACCGAAAGCTCACCGAAAAAGGGAGAACCACCTGAGATATACTACACCAAAGGATCAGACCTTCAGTAAAGGCAAGTGTTTGATAATGGCAATTTAAGTTTGTATATTGTTCATGTTAGAATAGTTATGAAAAGAGAAGATTATTCATGTTTGGAAGAAATAATGGAGTTATTAAATGGATTTCTGAAAACTGAAATGATATAGGAATTAAACTCATGTTGTAGGTTGAAAATAATCCACGAAATAGTCATGAATCTGTTGAAGAAATTATGAAAACCATTGATGTGTTCTTGAAGATGATATGTAGATAATTTTCTGGAAATAAGGATATAAACATGCTTTTTAATCCAATCTCTTGATGATTCTAGGATGTTTAGATCATTAGAAATCATTTGTATATGTTGATACATCATGTAGTAAGGATTATAAGTCATTTTGGATGTTAATATGAAGGATAAAATGAATAAAAATGGTGAAACCCGTAGTTGCAGAAATGCAAAAAACTGGGCTGTTACTGGAGGGATCGATCGATCGACCCCCTGCCTTCGATCGATCGACCTCCCCCGAATTTCTATAGTTGCTTCATTTTAAATGTTGATCCTTATCCCAAACCTTTTGTGGATCTTTGGTGATTATTATTTGGATATTATGGGACTTAGAAAATATCAGTGAGCCCTTGATAAGATTTGAATTAATTTAATTTGGAATTACTTGATTGGAATAATGATAATTAATTTAAAGGAATTTCGGTTGTTAGATTCATTTGTTGAATTATAAATGGGGAAGTATGAGGATTAAACATGGGACCAATAGGGGTAATTTAATATAACACCTAGGTATCCTAAAGTTTACAAGAGGGTTTAATCCTAAAGTGAAAGAAGAAGTGTTTATAAGAGATTTGAAACTATCGGTTTTAACCCTAATGAAAAGGGAGAGTTTGATTCGTAGTAATTCGGGAGATATGACGATATGGACCAGTAGGATATTAGTTGCTTCTTACTGAATATATGTTGAGGAAAAAACCTATTTGAACCTTGAGTAATGAGTGAGGCTTGTTAATACTTAAATTATGAAGTAAAGATATGATATTTTAATACGTGGAATTTAAAGAGATATAATGCTACGTATAATCTAAGGGTAATGTGAGTACCTTGTTGATAGTTTATTATAGGTATGATAATGCCTATTTGATTGATTGTTGATTTATGTGTATGACATACCTAGCTTACTTGCTATCGACGGGGGTTTGCACGTGAGGGCAGTTATATCCTGACGAATCCATGAGATCTTTGATTTGTCGCTCGAGAACATAGGTCTATGAAAGACTTATCGGGGAGTTGATAAGTCCGCTGACTGTGGGTACGTAGGTATGTGCGTGACCCATGGATACGAGAACTATGTTCACCTCCAATTTGTATGTTGTTGTTTGTGGTTCGTGGTATCCTCACCGAACCTTTTGTCTCCTATTCGGCGACCAGCGATGATGGGACATGATAGCAGAGTAATGCATTGCACCGCAGCTGTGACTCGGGGTGCTGTATTGTATATGAATATATATATATATATATATATATATATATATATATATACATATAATGAATTAAATGAATGAATGGATATTTATTGTGGTTAAATCTATCTACGGTGATAATTGTAGATAACGGTGAATAGAGAAATAGAATGAAATTAAGTTAACGAATGTTTATTCTTAAAGAATTGAAAAGCTTAATTCATATTAAAGAGAAACGATTCATAAATGAGAAATGTATAAGAAAGATTGTATAACGTATGGTATGGGACATACGGGGTTATGATATGGGAATGGAAATCATAATATGGAGATTAGAAAGGAGAAACCATTAACTAGGAAGTTAATAGGTAACGTTAAGTGTGCACTCTAGATGAGAGGTGAGAATAGCAAGTGAGAGTTGGATGCTAACATGTACATAATAAATTCTTTATTTCACTTGTTAAATACTTGTTGTTTTAAAAATCATTTTCTTAATCAGGCTCTGACCCGTTTCCTTGCATATTTTCTTTTCTACTGTATCTTCGATATCAGGTGTCCAGCAGCAGGGACGCCAACCTTAGCGAATTATGACAGGCTATGGATTTATGGAGTTTTGTTTAGACGCCTATCATCTTTTTGATTCACAGTATTCTTAGTTAGGGCATGTCGCCCTAAGGATTTCAGTCATCATTTTCCTATCGGGGTCAAATACTATTGTATCCGTGTCTTTTTAATACATTTGATATTGTTGGGATTATTGTAATGGATTTATATTATTTGGGAATGTTTATTCTAATTGCATTTAAATTCTTTTGTGTTATCTATTTGGTTATCAGTGTTGTAGAATAAAATGTGTTGTGTTATTTTTAAACTGGAAATAGATTTTGTTGAAATTAAAATTTGAAAAGTTTTTAACACCAACTTAATTGAGTATTGGGTGAGATATAAATATTTTCGACAGTGATGCTAAGAATGAGCCAATTGTATATTCTGTTTTAATTTGGTATGGGGCTGGCCACTCGGTATTTAATTAGGCGGGGTGTTACAGGTGGTATCAGAGCATCAAGTTCTAGTGTCCTTTAGGATCTGTACGACTTACTATGTTTTCAGCTTAGCGTTCTTTGATGTAGAGTCCTATCTTTAGGATTGTTGATTTCTTGGGTAAGATTCCGTATATATTAGTGAATCTTATTTGCATTCGGACGGGTACGTACGAGAAGTATGGCAGATGAGGGCCATTGGAAGGATAGAGGAGATCATACCTAGGATGTTATGAAGTATGTTCGAGTATGATGATCGTAGTAGAGGTCACCCCTATTATGGAAAAATTGAGGATAGTCATTAGTAGAAGTTCTTGAAATGCGGGAATTTTGTGTGTTACCTAATGAAGGCAATATATTCAAAGGCTTGGACATATAGTGGAGTGCGATTAACTAGAACTGGAAAATTTGGGGTAAAATTTTTCTTGACTCATTGGAGCAAAGTTATAATATTGGGATTCAACAACCATCACCCGCAAATGAGGGTATGTTTCCTATCTAAGGAATTATGAGGCGTATTAATTTTGTAGCGATTAATATTATGGGGGCTAAAAGGGTTGCTAAACTTAGCCTATAACACTGTTATTTACGTAGACTCACTGAGGGGTGTGGGACACCTATATATTACATGTTATCACGTGGATTTGATTTTTATCACGGGATTACTTACTTTGGGCATGTCCGAGCATGATGTGACTATCGACATGCATTGACTTGTGGTATACGAGAGCATATGTACTACTATTAACCAGCATCTTGTCTTCTAGAGAAGAGTAGATGAGTAAACTCTATTTGAAATCAATAAAACTTAAATTTTTGTTTAAATCGATAAACCTGATATTTTTTTTCGATAAACCTAAATTTTTATATACTATTGACTAAGGACCTGAGGAGTTTCGATGACTGACTACTTTAGGTAGTAGTGTATCGAGGGGGTTCCTTGTTTGGATTTCGCTTGCGAGACACCCCACGCATGAAACTAATAACCATTGGGAGTCGAAATAATTTAGGTCTTTGGGATGTGAGTTTATAACCTTTGCGAATTTTTTTTATATTGAAAGTGGTACGATAGGGTGTATGGGCGCCCTGGATGATTGGATTGTAGTAATTTTCATAATTGTGAAAAGGTAAGTAGTTGGAACTTCAGGATTTATTTGTTCAATATGTGAGGCTCATTTTTCCCAAAGGTTGTCGCGAGGATGGTATAGGGAAGATTGGGTAAAGTTTATATTCGATTCAGTTGGAACTATATGGTGAGGTTGGACGTATAACATCAATAGGGATTTTTGATAATGTACTGTATGGGCGGTACGCCTTAGATTTCTTGCGATGTGAGATTTATACTTGGAGTTGACCTTACCGGTATGATTTATATTCCTAAATTTCGGGACGAATTCTGTCATAAGGGGGGGAGTATGTAATACCCCGTGATTTTTAATGACTTTTAAAATGGGTTATATTTTAAATTAATGGATTAATTGGATTTTACTATAAATTAATTCATTTGGGTTTTATCCGAATTGAGGATATTAAAATGGATAATTCTGAATATTACTTAAAGATATTTAGGTAATATATAAATGTGATGATTATTGAAAATTGCTATTCGGTAATTTGGATTTTTAGTCAGACGCGGTATGGGACGTGTCGGGACTAATTTGTTAAATTAAAAAGGATATTTATTTTCTATCGACCTTATAGTCATTTCGACTGTGTCGTTGCGTCCGGAAGGTTCGAAATAGTCAGAAAAGTCTATTTGGATGTTAATTTTGAGTCTCGGGTCAGTTGGAAATGAATAGACAACCCAAAAGGGCATTTTGGTCATTTTTCTAGGGAGGATGAATAGTGATTTCGGATTTTGTCCTATTATAAGTATTGGTAGATTAAGTGTACGTGGGTTATACATATCCTCTTTACAAATTAGATAAGTCATCTTCCTAGAGAGAGTGAAAGGGTGCTTGGGAAGGAGAAGAACTAAGAACTAAGTGTCACCACCACCAACCACCACCGAAAGCTCACCGAAAAAGGGAGAACCACCTGAGATATACTACACCAAAGGATCAGACCTTCAGTAAAGGCAAGTGTTTGATAATGGCAATTTAAGTTTGTATATTATTCATGTTAGAATAGTTATGAAAAGAGAAGATTATTCATGTTTGGAAGAAATAATGGAGTTATTAAATGGATTTCTGGAAACTGAAATGATATAGGAATTAAACTCATGTTGTAGGTTGAAAATAATCCACGAAATAGTCATGAATCTGTTGAAGAAATTATGAAAACCATTGATGTGTTCTTGAAGATGATATGTAGATAATTTTCTGGAAATAAGGATATAAACATGCTTTTTAATCCAATCTCTTGATGATTCTAGGATGTTTAGATCATTAGAAATCATTTGTATATGTTGATACATCATGTAGTAAGGATTATAAGTCATTTTGGATGTTAATATGAAGGATAAAATGAATAAAAATGGTGAAACCCGTAGTTGCAGAAATGCAGAAAACTGGGTTGTTACTGGAGGGATCGATCGATCGACCCCCTGCCTTCGATCGATCGACCTCCCCAGAATTTCTATAGTTGCTTCATTTTAAATGTTGATCCTTATCCCAAACCTTTTGTGGATCTTTGGTGATTATTATTTGGATATTATGGGACTTAGAAAATATTAGTGAGCCCTTGATAAGATTTGAATTAATTTAATTTGGAATTACTTGATTGGAATAATGATAATTAATTTAAAGGAATTTCGGTTGTTAGATTCATTTGTTGAATTCTAAATGGGGAAGTATGAGGATTAAAGATGGGACCAATAGGGGCAATTTAATATAACACCTAGGTATCCTTAAGTTTACAAGAGGGTTTAATCCTAAAGTGAAAGAAGAAGTGTTTATAAGAGATTTGAAACTATCGGTTTTAACCCTAATGAAAAGGGAGAGTTTGATTCGTAGTAATTCGGGAGATATGACGATATGCACCAGTAGGATATTAGTTGCTTCTTACTGAATATATGTTGAGGAAAAACCTATTTGAACCTTGAGTAATGAGTGAGGCTCGGGAATACTTAAATTATGAAGTAAAGATATGATATTTTAATACGTGGAATTTAAAGAGATATAATGCTACGTATAATCTAAGGGTAATGTGAATGCCTTGTTGATAGTATATTATAGGTATGATAATGCCTATTTGATTGATTGTTGATTTATGTGTATGACATACCTAGCTTACTTGCTATCGACGGGAGGTTTGCGCGTGAGGGAAGTCATATCCTGATGAATCCATGAGATCTTTGATTTGTCGCTCGAGAACATAGGTCTATGAAAGACTTATCGGGGAGTTGATAAGTCCGCTAACTGTGGGTACGTAGGTATGTGCGTGACCCATGGATATGAGAACTATGTTCGCCTCCAATTTGTATGTTGTTGTTTGTGGTTCGTGGTATCCTCACCGAACCTTTTGTCTCCTATTCGGCGACCAGCGATGATGGGACATGATAGCAGAGTAATGCATTGCACCGCAGCTGTGAGTCGGGGTGCCATATTATATATGAATATATATATATATAATGAATTAAATGAGTGAATGGATATTTATTGTGGTTAAATATATCTACGGTGATAATTGTAGATAACAGTGAATAGAGAAATAGAATGAAATTAAGTTAACGAATGTTTATTCTTAAAGAATTGAAAAGATTAATTCATATTAAAGAGAAACGATTCATAAATGAGAAATGTATAAGAAAGATTGTATAACGTATGGTATGGGACATACGGGGTTATGATATGGGAATGAAAATCATAATATGGAGATTAAAAAAGAGAAACCATTAACTAGGAAGTTAATAGGTAACGTTAAGTGTGCACTCTAGATGAGAGGTGAGAATAGCAAGTGAGAGTTGGATGCTAACATGTACATAATAAATGCTTTATTGCACTTGTTAAATACTTGCTGTTTTAAAAATCATTTTCACAATCAGGCTCTGACCCATTTCCTTGCATATTTTCTTTTCTATTGTATCTTCGATATCAGGTGTCCAGCAGCAGGGACGCCAACCTTAGCGGATTATGACAGGCTATGGATTTATGGAGTTTTTCTTAGACGCCTATCATCTTTTTGATTCACAGTATTCTTAGTTAGGGCATGTCTCCCTAAGGATTTCAGTCATCATTTTCCTATCGGGGTCAAATACTATTGTATCCGTGTCTTTTTAATACATTTGATATTGTTGGGATTATTGTAATGAATTTATATTATTTGGGAATGTTTATTCCAATTGAATTTAAATTCTTTTGTGTTATCTATTTGGTTATCAATGTTGTAGAATAAAATGTATTGTGTTATTCTTAAACTGGAAATGGATTTTATTGAAATTAAAATTTGAAAAGTTTTTAACACCCGCTTAATTGAGTATTGGGGGAGATGTAAATGTTTTCGACAGTGATGCTAAGAATGATCCAACTGTATATTCTGTTTTAATTTGGTATGGGGCTGGCCACCCGGTATTTAATTAGGTGGGATGTTACACCAGTATAACACTACATTGCACTTATGGATGTCGACACCTTATTGGGTTGAACGACGTTAATCTCTTGTCTAATTATATATCTCTCACCCCTCTCAAGTCCTATCCATAAACTTCTGTATTTGTTACAGTTCATTATTGGTAACTCCTAGCTAAGACTTAAAAATATCCTAATACCAGTTTTAGATAATAACAGACTGGCATTGTTTGTGGGAAAGACTAGACAAGCTAATTGTTGTTTCCTATTCAAGTTCATTTAAAATACTTGTCAGCTCCTTTATTATGGAAAATGGGGGAAAAGCCATAAACTAGTTGGATGAATAAAATATTTCCTCCAATCTTATAGGGATGGGGATCTATAGGAAATTTTGATGAGCATAGCCAGAGGCCAAGAGGCAATGCGAGAGACGGTGAAGCAACTAATACAGACGCTCCAAGCCGATCAAAACAGACCTGGAGTAGATTCTTTGAACCGATAAAAAAAGACTTGGAGCAGATTTTATCACACCCTCTAGAAGAGGAACCTTTGACAGGAGAGGTGAAATGTTGCCTCCTGGCCCTATAGAGATAGGAAACTAGCCCATCGTGAATGAATACTACATAACCCTAAAAGGATGAATTCATGATCACGAAACGAAGAAAGTAGATCCAGATACTCTAGATCATAAGATGACATAACATATCGCCTAGGAGCCACCTCATCTCTCAGGATTACTGATCACTATGACGAGCAATCATTTTCTAAGGAAAGGCTAAGTGTGTTGGAGAGGCTGAGAAGAGGCTCTACATTTGATCTGCTAGGTTCCTGAGCAGTAAGAGGGTGTTATCACAGAGAGCCTAGAATATCCAAAGAATGCCGAGAAGGATTCGTCAGGCCAAAGAGGGGCGTACGAGGGTCAATCTGTGCTGAGCAGACTTCTCAAGAAGTGAACTCAATATGAAATAATGACCGAGCAGCCAAAACTATCTCGGCCAAGGCCAACCTGAATGACCATCCCGAAAGGGTTCAATCTAACGACTGGAGGATGGTTTGGGAGAAATAACCAAATAAAAAATTTCCTTGCATAAAAGTTTTGTAAAAGGATCGCCATTCACACATTTGATAGTGGATTACCCCCACACTTTCTAAGTTCAAGCCACCTATGATAACTCTGAAGTATGATGGTAAAACTGATCCAGTATTACATATGGAGTAATACCAATCTACTGCAGACATCTACTCTGTCCCCGATGAGATGCGCTGCCGAGCATTCTCCAGTACGATCACCGGGTGGGCACAAATCTGGTATAATAATTCGCCATAAGGAAAATCTCCAGCTTTCAACAGTTGGCTAATTTGTTCATCAATAACTTCTACTTTGGATCAAAGTTGGGCAAAAAGGTAGCCTACCTGCTAAATGTTCGCTAGAAAGTTGGCGAACTACTTGTGAGTACATAACCCTGATTTAATAGTGAGAAGCTAGAAGTCATTGACTACGACGAGAAGATGACAATCACCGCAATAATGAGTGGTCGGCTACTCGAGAAGTTATATTATGCATTGGAATAGGATCCACCCTAGACTATGAATTCCTGGCCAAAGCAAGAAAAATTATGGACGTAGATGGAGCTATGGCTGCTAAAAAGACCAATAACTCCAAGACTAATACCAACAAGAGCTCAGAGAATAAAGAGCAAAAGGATAAAAAGGTGGAGAAGCTAAAGAGATACGAGGAATACACTCATATGATCGTTAGTGTCCATCATATTTTAGAAGAGATCTGTAGAAGTAGGGACCTGAAATGGCATGAAAAGCTGAAATCTCCTCAAAATTGAAGAGATAAAAAAATATTGTGAGTTCCATAAAGATCACGGTCATAATACTGATAATTGCACAGACCTGAAGAACGAGATAGAGAACTTGATTCGAAGAGGAAAACTATCAAAGTTCGTAGAAAGCGGGGTTAACCAGATCATACGAATGAGCAGGAACTTAGGAGACAGTCAAAATCTCCTTATTAAAAAGGTCATGACAAGAAAAGAGGCAAAGATGATGACTCCAAAGATGACATTGACCTGCCCAGAATGCCTAAAGAGCATATGCGAGAGGTAAATATGTTCTCTTTTAGATGTAACTTTACTGCAGGAGGTGACACTGGCGGAGGAGTGAAATAGTAGAGAGGAAAGCCTACCTCAATAAAGCCAAGGCATGTGCTTATATTAGGCAGATCAAGCTAACCAGTGATGTTGATACTCATCTGAGGAAAGTTGTGGTCGAATTTTATAAGATCATTTCTTAGGATTTTTTTATCCCCATGATGACCCTCTAGTCGCCGCGATTACGGTACATGAAGGAAATGTGGCTAGATTTTTAGTTAACAATGACAGATAGGCCAATGCCTTATTTTATAATTGCTTCAAAGGTTTGGGATTTTGATACAACAAACTTGAAGCGTACCACAGACCCCTAATCGATTTCTCAGGAGATAGGGTTTATCCTCTAGGAACAATTAGTTTGGAAGTAGTGATTAGTGCCTGTCCGCTTTGTCAAACTGTGAATCCATTTCTTCATCCTAGATAAGAACATCAACTCATCACATAATATCATCTTCGACAGAGTAGGGTTGAAGAAATTAGAAGCAGTACCTTACATCGCGCATCAGTGTTTAAAGTATTTAACTCATTATGGGGTCGGCGTGGTTAAAGGGAACCAAGTTGAAGTTAGAGAGTACTACTATACTTCAGTCGACCAGGGGGAATAGAAGAAACTATCCACCACCTACGATATTAAGACGCTGGATCCGGGTGAGGAAGTTGAGTTGGTTAAAGGGCAAGTTGTTGAATCGATTGTCTTAGATGAAAAACAACCCAAATCGTCTCACCACTGGATCCTACCGTAAAAAAAGAGTTGATTGATTTTCTCAGGCAATGGAAAAATGTATTCTCTTAGAGTCATGAGTACATGTTGGGGATTGATCCAGAGTTCATGTGTCATGAACTTAACCTAGTCAAGGGTGCCAAGCTAATCAAGAAGAAATAATGGGTCTTCATCCAGGAAAAAAATAATGTAATGCAGGAAGAAGTAGAGAAGCTACAAAAAGAGAATTTCATTGATGATGTCAAGTACATAGATTGGATTTCTAATGTAGTGATGGATAAGAAAAATAATGAAAAATGGTGTATGTGTGTTGACTTTACTGATCTGAACAAAGCTTTTCCAAAGGATCACTATCCTTTACCAAAGATTGATCAATTGGTCGATGCCACTATCGAACATGAGCTATTAAGTTTTATGGATGCATACTTAAACTATAATCAAATCAAGATGAATCCATAGGATAAGGAAAAGACTTCATTTATAACTAGTTGAGGTACCTATTATTGCAATGTTATGCCCTTTGGGCTCAAAAAAGTTGGGGCAACATACCAAAGGTTGGTAAATAAAGTATTTGAAGAGCAGATCTGCAGGAACATTGAGGTCTACATTGATGACATTCTTACCAAGAGAAATATATCTGTCGACCATATCAGAGACTTGATTCAGATGTTTGACCATCTAGAAAAATACATAATGAAGCTTAACCCTGCAAATTGTGTATTTAAAGTACAAGAAGAAATGTTCTTTGATTTTATAGCAAATCAAAGAGGTATTAAAGAAAATCTAGATAAAATCCCAGCGCTAATAAATATGTAGTCTCCAACGAAATCAAAATAAGTATAAAAGTTAATAGGCAGGGTAGTAGTGCTAAATCGATTCGTTTCGCAAGCTATCGACAGATGCTTTTCCTTCTTTAAGGTGTTGTGAAAATCATTTTAATGGAACGATGAATGTGAAATCACCTTCTTGGAATTGAAGGAGTATTTGGGATGTCCACCTCTTCTCTCAAGGCCTGTCATGGGAGAAAACTTTACTTGTATTTGTCCATATCTAAATTAGCAGTTAGCTCGGCATTAGTCCTACTAGAGAATGGGGTGCAAAAATATTTTTACTATACAAATAAAGCATACCGAGGAGAGGAGATCCAATATCCAAGGCTGTAGAAACTAACTTTAGCCTTAATCGAGGCTTCCCAAAAAATGAAGTTATACGTCCAAGCGCACAAAATTGTAGTCTATACAGACCTACCACTACGACAAGAAGTTCATAAACTTAAAAAATCGGGTAGACTGATGGCTTGGGCTATAGAATTATGAGAGTATGACATACGATATGGACCAATAATGGCAATAAAAGGCCAAACTGTAGCATATTTCATTACTAAGTTTACGTACAAGTAAAATCCATTCGAGCATACTTCTTTGGAAGAGAGATTCATGAGGGAAAAGACAAAGTAGACTTTTTTAAAAGAGATCTCATTGATTCAACCAAATGATCAAACTCCTACGGAGATAGCCCGACCATCCATTCGTCCGACCAGATCACTAATGTACTAGAATCATCGACTAAACAAGAGGAGATTGCTCACAACTTAGGGCAAAAGAAACATTTTTTCAATTATGGAACCTTAGTCGAAGGAGACTTCAAAGAAGACCCCTTGTCTGGAAAATATTCATAGACAATTCATTATGTGCCTCTGGCAGCGGAGCAGGTTTGATAATTATCAAGCCAGATGATATAAATGTAAAATATGCCCTCAAATTCCAATTTGAGGGCTCCAATAACGAAGCAGAGTATGAGGCACTCATAGTAGAGTTTGTCTTAGCTTCATCTCTTACCGCCGAGCAGATATAGTTCCATAGTGATTCTAAGCTAGTAGTGAATCAAGTACTGGAGTTTATGGGTTAAGAGGTGTGTCCATGGCAAAATACATGGACAAAACACAAAGGCTAATAGCAATGTTCCTAGCAGTCAAGGTGATCAGGATCCCTAAGGCTGAGAATACCTGAGCAGACAGATTTTCTCAGCTTGCTCTTGCTACTAGAGCAGATCTAATGTGACACCCCGACTAATTAAATACCGGGTAGCTACTCCTTTATAAAATTAATTCAAAATGCCAAGTTGGCTCAGTTAATAGCATCACTGTCGAAAACATTTTATTATTTCTAACCACCTAGTATTTAAAAAGCAAGTTGCCAAATTTTAATTTAAGTCTGATTAACATGTAACAAATGTAATGAAGAAATAAATAACACCATTCACCATACTGAAGTAAAACGAATAACCACCACAATAGAGTAAATAAAGTCTGGAGGAAAACTCCTCACTACAATCCCATAACTGAAATGAATAACCGAAACTGAAATAAAACATGCTAAAGTCTGAAAACTGAAGTATAAAAGATGCTCTAAATAGAAATGGGCAACATGCCCTACAACTGATAGATAGCGACTCTGGAATCCAAAAGATAGAAGCGTCTATAAGCAAGTCCCTGTAGCTTCCACAAGCAGCTACAGCTCGTCACCTGAATGAGTATCCTATGCTTGGTGTCCTTGTGGCTGGGCACCTAAAATGGTTTTACAAAGAAAAAGAGATTTGAAAAGCAAACGGGTCAGAGCCCGAATGTGGAGTTATATTTTAAAAACCTGCAAGTGCTTTAAAAACATTTAAAACATTAAATGCAAAGTACATATTAGGACGTACACTCGCATGATATCCTCACCTCTCGTCTACCTGTGCACTCCTAACGTAAGTACCCTTCTATAACGACCCATACTACTAGCTAACTGACAACATAACTAGCTAGACTACCAAAGGTTCTACCAATTTTACTCGGTTCATTTAACATAACAACGCTCGTAATTTAATAGAGGTTTAACGTAAACTCAGTTACTAAATATGCCATTGATATAACTATCAGCTAACTCATTATATATCTCGGAACAATACCGTAATATTTTTACAACATGAACATGAGGATTCCCATTAATATAATGTATATTATTCATATCATAAATATACAATACAAGCACCCCGCAATCTAAGCTGTAGTGCACACATACTCTGCTATCCATCCCAGTACATCACGCACATAAGGATTACATATTCCGAATCTCTCAGGAATAGTTTACCGATAACAACATCACAAATAATGGAGGCGAACACAGTCACCATCACATGGGTCACGCACATACCTACGCTCCCATGATCAGCGGACTTATTAATATCACAATAAGTCTTTCTATGACCTATGTTCATCGAGGTACCAGTCTATATCCCCCCCGTAGGCACACAAGGATTAGAGGGTCCTAAGCGAACGCAACCTCCCGTGATAGCAAGTATGGTAGGTATGTCATACAAACAATCCATATACCAATACTAAGTAAATACACGTCTTAGTAATACCGTATTTTAATCGTAGTACATATCGCATTCTCGTACTAACTATAATTATCCCAATTCGTACTATTCCGGTTTGTAATTATACGCGCTATAATTCATCCTCACATCGTAGTAGACACTCACGTCTCAACCCAAATGGTTCATTGAATATAATTCTCGTATATAGTTTACTCCTCTCAATAATCCAAAAGTCCCAAATCTAACCTCTCATCAATAAAGGAAGGTCATTTATATCCTCGAACAAGTTTAAGGGACTCCAAAAATCAAAACAGTCCAAAAAGGGTCAAACTGTCAACTCGTTAGAAGTCTCGTTCGAACGAGACTTCGAACGAGTTTGGACTGTCAGGTCGTTAGAAGTCTCGTTCGAACGAGGCTGTTCGAACGAGATCCCAGTTCGTTCGAACGAACTGACCCTTCTAACGATATCTCGTTCGAACGAGATATCGAACGAAATTACCTACTCGTTAATAACGACTGGTCAACTCGTTAGAAGCTCGTTCGAACGAGTTCGTTCGAACGACCTGGGGGCTGCTTCTAACGAGCTACCAGTTTCGGCCCAGATTTTTCCCAAATCGTTTTTTATCCATTTTTATCACTTCAATCCTTCTCCAAAGTTCGTCCTAACAATGATTTAAGTCCTCTAATCATACTAAAACATTCTTAGGTTATAAACTAACGTCTTTTAAGGCAATAAGGCATCCTAAACATCATTAAATCCCAAGATTTTATACTTTTCCCCAATAACATCAAGAACATGAACCTTAGATATATATCAACATCAAATCCAGAATTTAATTCATTTTTCTTTCACCCAAACATGTATTAACATCAGATTAATTGTCTCCAAACTATTCTACATGCAATCCTTCTCAAATTCCTCAAGTTTTATGATCTAGACTACATGGGTTTTCATATTTTATCAAGAACAACCATAAATCCGAATTTTCTAACATGGAAAAGACATTCTCATAATTTAAATGGAATAAAGTCACTTGCCTTGTTTGTCTCTGAATTTGGTGTGGATTCGGTGTAGAATTTCTGCAGAATTCCTCTCTCTCTCTCCTTCTCCAAGCTTTCTTCTCCAAAAAGCTATGGTGGCTAGGGTTTGCTTTGGGGGAACTTATGAAAACCTAATTTAATAAACCTCCGTAGCTTGTTGGGTTAATAAGGGTTGGTTGGGTCAATTCCTTATCAGATTACAACTCTCAATTTTCGTCACTTTTAATTACCCAAAAATACCAAATTACTAAAATACCCTTTATGGTGCCGGAATGGCCTAAAAATACCCCGGGACCCAAACTATACCCCCGGCTAGTGTTTTCTGACTATCTCGACCCTTCCGGACGCGTTGGCGCACTCAAAACGACCATACGGATTATAGATTTTAAATTCACTTTTAATATCAAAATATTATACCGTGACGCGGCGGTCCCACGCGTCTCAACAAAATTTCTAAAATGCCGTATATAAATCCCACGACAAATTTTATAATACCAAGTACATATATAATCATATATGCACAAAATCAAATACCAATTCGCATCTCATTAGTATATATAACCCGGATTAATTTCCAATTAATACGCATTTAATTAATTAATCCCAAAAATAAATATAGCCAAAAGTACGGGGTATTACATACTTCCCCCCTAATAACTGAATTTCGTCCCGAAATTCGAAACTAGAAAGTACCTGCTAAAAATAGCTCTGGATAACGTTCGCGCATCTCATCCTCGCGCTCCCATGTGGACTCCTCGACATTGTGATGTCGCCACTGAACACGCACTAACGGGACTATCTTTGACCGCGGTTTCCTCTCGCTTCGGTCCAAAATAGCAATTGGCCCCTCCTCGTAGGAGCTATCCGGCTGGAGATCGATGTCCTCCACAGCAATGTGAGAATGAGCCAAATTATCTCTAAGGTATTTCCTCAGCGAGGAAATATGGAACACGTCGTGAATCCGATGCAAGTGCTCCGGTAGTCCAAGTCTATACGCAACGGGCCCGATCCTCTCAATAATAGGAAACGGCCCCACATACCTCGGCGCCAACTTCCCCTTCTTCCCGAATCGCATAATCCCCTTCATCGGAGAAACCCTGAGCAAAACCTGGTCCCCCACTTGGAACTCCCTGAAAAACCTCTTCGCATCAGCATAACTCTTCTGCCTGTCTTGAGCTACCCGAATGCGACTCCGAATCAACTCAATCCTTGCCGAAGTATCCTGAATCACTTCCGGACCAAGTAGTTTGTTGTCCCCCACTTCTAGCCAACATGCTGGGGAACGGCAAGGCCTACCGTACAATGCCTCAAACGGAGCCATGCCAATCGTGAACTGATAGGAGTTGTTGTAATAAAACTCCACCAGTGGAAGGTACTGCTCCCATCCACCCCCGAAGTCAATAATGCACATGCGTAGCATGTCTTCCAACATCTGATTGGTGCGCTCTGTCTGCCCATCAGTCTGCGGATGATAAGTCGTACTCAACCGCAATTCCGTGCCCATGGCCTCTTGGAAACTCTCCCAAAACCTCGAAACAAATATCTTGTCTCTGTCAGACACGATATTTAGGGGCACACCGTGGAGTCTCACAATCTCTGAAATGAAGAGCTGGGCATACTGTCCCGAAGTGTAGTCAGTCCTTACGGGTAAGAAGTGAGCGACCTTGGACAACCTGTCCACAATTACCCAAACGGAGTCGTGACCCCTCTGCGACGTAGGCAACCCCGTGACAAAATCCATGGATATGCTCTCCCACATCCACACCGGAACCTCCAACGGCTGTAGCAATCCTGCTGGTCTCTGATGATCCACTTTTATAAGCTGACAAGTGGCGCATTTCGAGACAAACTCAGCGATATCTCTCTTCATACCGCTCCACCAATATTGCCGTCTCATGTCTTGGTACATTTTGTCCCCTCCGGGATGTACCGCGAACCGTGAGCCGTGCGACTCTGCCATCACATCGTGCCGCAATTCTTCCCCTTCCGGAACCACCAATCTCCCATTGAAGCGCAATCCCCCGTCTGAGCTAACGGTATAGGACTTGGCTCCCTCTGCTAGCAATCGGACTATCTGCTCCTGACAGAACGTGTCATTAGCCTGTGCCCGTACTACCTTTGTGACAATCTGCGGGGTAACGGTCATCACAGACATGAAAGATCGGGCCACTGCATCCTGGTGTCCCAATTCCTTCCACTTAGCTTTCCACACCTCTGCCACCTCATCTGCTGGCCTGCGGCTCAACGCGTCTGCTACCACGTTAGCCTTACCCGGGTGGTACTGGATGTCGAACTGGTAGTCTTTCACAAATTCAAGCCACCTACGCTGCCGCATATTCAATTCCTTCTGCGTGAACAGATACTGTAGTGACTTGTGGTCCGTGAACAGCTGAAACTTCTCCCCCAAAAGATAGTGCCTCCAAATCCGTAAGGCAAATACCACTGCCGCCAACTCCAAATCATGTGTGGGGTAATTCTTCTCATGAGGCTTAAGCTTACGGGAAGCATAAGCTATGGCCTGTCTCTCCTGCTGCAATACACCTCCCAGTCCTTGCAAAGACGCATCGGTGTAAACCAAATACTCAACTCCCGGTCTCGGCAATGCTAACACAGGTGCTGAGGTCAATTTGTCCTTCAACTCATCGAATGCCAACTGACAGGCATCACTCCAGATATATGGCACACCTTTACGAGTAAGATGTGTCAAAGGACCTGCTATCTCCGAGAAACCCCGAATAAATCTCCTGTAGTATCCTGCTAGACCCAAGAAACTACGAATCTCTGTTGGTGTCGTGGGCTGTACCCACTCCCTCACTGCTGACACCTTCCCCGGATCGACAGATATTCCCTGGTCGGAAATAATGTGACCCAAGAACTGGACTTCCTTCAGCCAAAACCCGCACTTCTCATATTTTGCATACAGCTCGTTCTGACGAAGTGTCTGCAAAACCTGCCTCAAATGCTCGGCGTGCTCCTTCTCTGTCTGAGAGTAAACCAGGATATCATCGATGAAGACAATGACAAACTGGTCTAAGAAATCCCTGAACACTCTGTTCATTAAGTCCATAAACACTGTTGGAGCGTTGGTCAAACCGAAAGGCATAACCCGAAACTCGTAAGAACCATATCTCGACAAGAACGCAGTCTTCGAGACATCCTCCTCCCTGATACGCAACTGATGGTATCCTGACCTCAAGTCAATCTTCGAGAAGAAAGAAGCTCCTCTCAGCTGGTCGAATAAGTCATCGATTCGAGGCAACGGATACTTATTCCGTATCGTGACCTTATTCAACTCTCGGTAGTCCACGCACAATCTCAGTGAACCATCCCTCTTCTTCACAAACAAAACTGGAGCGCCCCAAGGTGAGGTACTCCTGCGAATAAAGCCCTGCCCTAACAGCTGCTCTATCTGATCCCGTAACTCTCGCATCTCAGCTGGAGCCATACGGTACGGTGCACGCGCTATAGGTCTCGTACCCGGTAGCAAATCAATAACGAAATCTATCTCTCGACTGGGTGGTAAGCCTGGTATCTCCTGAAACACATCTGAATACTCCCTGACAACCGGGATCGAATCTAAAGGAATAACAACCTCCTTAGAGGTATCCTCCTCTATGTAATACAGATGAGCGGTCGATCCTCCCTCTGGGCGAGGCATCGCCACTATAAACATCTCTTGCCCCGGAATGGCAAAAATAATGCTCCCGCTGAAGCAATCAATCATGGCCCTATATGCTACGAGCCAATCCATACCGATGATCACATCGTGAACATGCATGTCTAACACTAACATGTCCGCAGGTAATACCAAACCACCAACCTCTACCCCCACTCCCCGGCATATAAAGAAAATAAGTGACCCACTCCCTAATGGTGAGTCGACACACGTCACTGTGCTCTCTGCCGTAGCTAACAATCCTAAAGCTTTTGCGAAGTGTGTAGCAATAAAACAGTGTGTAGCACCCGTATCAAATAACACCCGACCCATAGTGCCATGGATAGGAAACGTACCCTCGATCGCGGGCGGTGCCTGTGGAACTGCAGCCTGGTGAACGTTGTAGACACGTCCATACTGTAGCTGCCCCTGCTGAGCTGGGACTGCTGGAATGGGTGGCAATGCTGCCATCTGCGGCGGTGCGGGAAGAGCGGCGGGAAACATAGGTCTCTGCGGCTCCTGGCGAGCACCCTGCTGCTGCTGCTGTGGGGCCCTGCCCCTATCAGGACAATCCTGCTTCTTATGGCCAGTCTTGCCACAAGTAAAGCACTTCCCTGGGAAGTTCCCTCCCCTCTGCCCCTGCTGTCCCCGGCCCTGGTGGCCGTTACCATTCCTCCCTTGGCCCTGCTGGCCCTGATGAAACTGCTGCCCATTCTGTCCCTGTTGGCCCTGATGGCCGTTTGGACCCTGATGGCCCTGGTGGAAACCTCCCTGTCCCTGCCTGTAGTTCCCTGACCGGAACCTCTTATTATCCCCCTGCTGGGTACCCTGCTCATTTTGTCTCTGCCCCTGACCGGTTTGTGCCCCGCTGGCACCATGTCCTCCAGTCCTGCCCTGATGGCTAGACACCCCTGATCGCTTGCCCTCGGCCATATGAAAATGGTGGTCCTGGCAGTGTAATAATGTAGCGTTAACCACATCAGAATACGTGGCCAAGGATAGGTTCCCTAGCAGATGCTGACGGATCCTCCAATTCAACCCATCAGTGAACTTCTCTATCTTCTTCTTCTCTGTTGGAATCTCGTCTGGAACGATATTCAACAGGTTAGTAAATTCGGCCTCATACTCGGCCACTGTCTTGCCCTCCTGCTTCAAACTCATTAGCTTCCTCCTCATCTCTGTATGAACTGCGGACGAAAAGTACTTGCGGTCGAACCGCACCCAGAATTCCTGAATCGGGAGGGTATCCCTCTCCTCCGCGGTGGTGATAGACTCCCACCACTGTAGTGCAGATCCCACTAGCTTGAAAGTAGCTAGCACCTGTTTCTGAACGTCAGTGCACTCATGCATCCTCAAATGCCTCTGCATGTCCTTCCTCCATTGGCTCGAGACTACCACGTCTGAGCTACCTGCAAACTCTGGCGGATGCGCTTTCTGAAAAGCGTCTCGTACACGCTCCCAAGAAGACGGGAATGCATTAACCTGTGCTGGCGCGGCAACCGGCGCCTGAGGCGGTGCCTGCTGAATCATGGCAATCGCGGCATTTACCGCTTGGGCTACTATAGCAGCAACCTCAGCGGCGTTCAACATGCCCTGAACTGGAGCGGGCTGGGGTTCGGGCATTGCATTCCTGGGAACTCGTCGTGCACGTCGTGGAGGCATCTGAAATAAGAACAAAGTTTATAAGTTCGCAGTTTATAAACTTAATATAGCTGAAGAATGAAGCATACACAAAAAGAGTACAACAGTCCTAAAATATAGGGCTCTATATCAAAGAAAACGTAGCGGAAACATAATAGCCGTACAGATCCTAAAGGACACTAGAACCTGATGCTCTGATACCACCTGTGACACCCCGACTAATTAAATACCGGGTAGCTACTCCTTTATAAAATTAATTCAAAATGCCAAGTTGGCTCAGTTAATAGCATCACTGTCGAAAACATTTTATTATTTCTAACCACCTAGTATTTAAAAAGCAAGTTGCCAAATTTTAATTTAAGTCTGATTAACATGTAACAAATGTAATGAAGAAATAAATAACACCATTCACCATACTGAAGGAAAACGAATAACCACCACAATAGAGTAAATAAAGTCTGGAGGAAAACTCCTCACTACAATCCCATAACTGAAATGAATAACCGAAACTGAAATAAAACATGCTAAAGTCTGAAAACTGAAGTATAAAAGATGCTCTAAATAGAAATGGGCAACATGCCCTACAACTGATAGATAGCGACTCTGGAATCCAAAAGATAGAAGCGTCTATAAGCAAGTCCCTGTAGCTTCCACAAGCAGCTACAGCTCGTCACCTGAATGAGTATCCTATGCTTGGTGTCCTTGTGGCTGGGCACCTAAAATGGTTTTACAAAGAAAAAGAGATTTGAAAAGCAAACGGGTCAGAGCCCGAATGTGGAGTTATATTTTAAAAACCTGCAAGTGCTTTAAAAACATTTAAAACATTAAATGCAAAGTACATGTTAGGACGTACACTCGCATGATATCCTCACCTCTCGTCTACCTGTGCACTCCTAACGTAAGTACCCTTCTATAACGACCCATACTACTAGCTAACTGACAACATAACTAGCTAGACTACCAAAGGTTCTACCCATTTTACTCGGTTCATTTAACATAACAACGCTCGTAATTTAATAGAGGTTTAACGTAAACTCAGTTACTAAATATGCCATTGATATAACTATCAGCTAACTCATTATATATCTCGGAACAATACCGTAATATTTTTACAACATGAACATGAGGATTCCCATTAATATAATGTATATTATTCATATCATAAATATACAATACAAGCACCCCGCAATCTAAGCTGTAGTGCACACATACTCTGCTATCCATCCCGGTACATCACGTACATAAGGATTACATATTCCGAATCTCTCAGGAATAGTTTACCGATAACAACATCACAAATAATGGAGGCGAACACAGTCACCATCACATGGGTCACGCACATACCTACGCTCCCATGATCAGCGGACTTATTAATATCACAATAAGTCTTTCTATGACCTATGTTCATCGAGGTACCAGTCTATATCCCCCCCGTAGGCACACAAGGATTAGAGGGTCCTAAGCGAACGCAACCTCCCGTGATAGCAAGTATGGTAGGTATGTCATACAAACAATCCATATACCAATACTAAGTAAATACACGTCTTAGTAATGCCGTATTTTAATCGTAGTACATATCGCATTCTCGTACTAACTATAATTATCCCAATTCGTACTATTCCGGTTTGTAATTATACGCGCTATAATTCATCCTCACATCGTAGTAGACACTCACGTCTCAACCCAAATGGTTCATTGAATATAATTCTCGTATATAGTTTACTCCTCTCAATAATCCAAAAGTCCCAAATCTAACCTCTCATCAATAAAGGAAGGTCATCTATATCCTCGAACAAGTTTAAGGGACTCCAAAAATCAAAACAGTCCAAAAAGGGTCAAACTGTCAACTCGTTAGAAGTCTCGTTCGAACGAGACTTCGAACGAGTTTGGACTGTCAGGTCGTTAGAAGTCTCGTTCGAACGAGGCTGTTCGAACGAGATCCCAGTTCGTTCGAACGAACTGACCCTTCTAACGATATCTCGTTCGAACGAGATATCGAACGAAATTCCCTACTCGTTAATAACGACTGGTCAACTCGTTAGAAGCTCGTTCGAACGAGTTCGTTCGAACGACCTGGGGGCTGCTTCTAACGAGCTACCAGTTTCGGCCCAGATTTTTCCCAAATCGTTTTTCATCCATTTTTATCACTTCAATCCTTCTCCAAAGTTCGTCCTAACAATGATTTAAGTCCTCTAATCATACTAAAACTCTCTTAGGTTATAAACTAACGTCTTTTAAGGCAATAAGGCATCCTAAACATCATTAAATCCCAAGATTTTATACTTTTCCCCAATAACATCAAGAACATGAACCCTAGATATATATCAACATCAAATCCAGAATTTAATTCGTTTTTATTTCACCCAAACATGTATTAACATCAGATTAATTGTCTCCAAACTATTCTACATGCAATCCTTCTCAAATTCCTCAAGTTTTATGATCTAGACTACATGGGTTTTCATATTTTATCAAGAACAACCATAAATCCGAATTTTCTAACATGGAAAAGACATTCTCATAATTTAAATGGAATAAAGTCACTTGCCTTGTTTGTCTCTGAATTTGGTGTGGATTCGGTGTAGAATTTCTGCAGAATTCCTCTCTCTCTCTCTCTCCTTCTCCAAGCTTTCTTCTCCAAAAAGCTATGGTGGCTAGGGTTTGCTTTGGGGGAACTTATGAAAACCTAATTTAATAAACCTCCGTAGCTTGTTGGGTTAATAAGGGTTGGTTGGGTCAATTCCTTATCAGATTACAACTCTCAATTTTCGTCACTTTTAATTACCCAAAAATACCAAATTACTAAAATACCCTTTATGGTGCCGGAATGGCCTAAAAATACCCCGGGACCCAAACTATACCCCCGGCTAGTGTTTTCTGACTATCTCGACCCTTCCGGACGCGTTGGCGCACTCAAAACGACCATACGGATTATAGATTTTAAATTCACTTTTAATATCAAAATATTATACCGTGACGCGGCGGTCCCACGCGTCTCAACAAAATTTCTAAAATGCCGTATATAAATCCCATGACAAATTTTATAATACCAAGTACATATATAATCATATATGCACAAAATCAAATACCAATTCGCATCTCATTAGTATATATAACCCGGATTAATTTCCAATTAATACGCATTTAATTAATTAATCCCAAAAATAAATATAGCCAAAAGTACGGGGTATTACATCTAAGTAGAACGATATTAGTAGAAATCCTCATACATCAGAGTACCAACAAAGAAATCACCAATACAATTGAATTAAACTTGGGGCCATCATGGATGGATCCAATACTAGAATACCTAGGAAAAGGCATTGTGCCAATAAAGCCTAAAAAATCCAGGAGACTCCGATATAGAGTAAAGAGGTATGAAGGGGACTTTTATATAGGAAACGATTCATCATTTCTTTACTTCGATGAGTCCATACAACTAAGATTGGTGACTTAATAAAGTAGGTATATGAAGGTTCATGTGGATCACAATCAATACGGAGATCAATGGTCGAATGCGTAGCCACAAAAGGCTATTACTGGCCCACTATGAAAGTAGATTGTGCAGACTATGCAAAGCGATGTGATAAGTCTAAGAAATACGTCATAATTCATGAAAGACCCGGGGATTCACTCACCCTGATCACATATCCTTGTCCATTTTCGGTATAGGGTATAGACCTGGTCGACCCTCAACCAAAAATAAGAGGGATGTTTAAATATTTGGTCATTGTAGTGGACTATTTCACCAAATTGGTAGAGGTTGAACCCCTAGTAGAGATGCCATATGAAAAGGTCTTCCATTTCATTTGGAAGAACATTATTTACCATTATAGAATACCATATGCCTTCATCATCGACCACGGCACGCAGTTCGATAGTTAGGAATTTAAAGACTATTGTATTCGCTCTAAAATCTAGAAGCTATATTCTGCACCTGGTCATCCACAGTGCAACGGGCAAACAAAAGTAACATATAAAAATATGCTCGATTGAATGAATAAGATATTAGACGATGATAAATGAAACTGGATTAATGAGGTTTCAAGTGTACTCTGGGCGTAGAAGACAATGCCAAAAATCGCTACTGGCGAGATTCCTTACATGTTAGATTTTAGAACAGAGGTAGTGGTCCCAATGGATATAGGTCTATCAAGTCACTATATCCTCAACTTTAACTTTTCGAAGAGAGACCTCATGAGAAGGTTAGATCTAGACCTACTGGAAGAGGTCAGAGGGCATATAGAACTTAAGGTGGCAGCATACGAAAGAGAACCGCTTGATTTTACCATAAAAGAGTGAAACCGAACAAGCTAGAAGGGAGAAGACTATTTTGAAAAAATTATTTCAAAAAGGAAATAAGCTAGAGCCATACTAGCATGGTCCGTATCAAATTTTTGATGTTGTCCAAGTAGGGACTTACAAATTTGAAATATGAGAAGGGGAACAATTCAAGAACCCTTAGAATGTTGAACACCTAAGCAAGTACTATCAATAATCTAAAAAAATGTAAAGTTTTTCAACAGTCTTTTCAACTTCCTGTAACCCATTTTCATTGACGAATAAAAATTATTAATTACCAATGGATGTTATTTCTCCTTTTTATGTTTTTTATTCGTCAATGAAAATGGGTTACAGGAAGTTGAAAAGACTGTTGAAAAACTTTACATTTTTTTAGATTAAATGTTATTTCTCCTTTTTATGTTTTTTAATCGATGCGGGAGATGTGATAAAAATTCAAAGCAATTCAAAGACATCTCAGCTATGCGAACTAATAAAAAAACTTCATGTATGACCTCACAAGGTCAAGAATAAGAAGTTCCAAATAAAAAATTTCATGTATGACCCCATAATGTCAGAAAAAAGAAGTTTCAAACAAAAAACTTCATATATGACCCCACGAGGTCAATAATAAGAAGTTTACCAAACCAAATTAAATAAATCCGTTGCAGTGAGTCATATGGATGAGAAAGACCATCCATAACTCGCTAAAGGCAAGGACAAATCCTAACACACTTGGTCGCCTCTGGTACTAACATTAACACCTAGTCAAGACAATGAGATTTTTTTGTACGACCAATAAGCGAGATTACATGTTAGTAGAACCTATAGTAGGAAAACTATGGTTCATCCAACATCGATACCTAGTAAAGAAAATGAGCAAAAAATAGTCGACCATATAATGATAAAGCTAAACTACTAGTAGACCCTTTTTAAATAACTAACAATCAATAAGTTGATGCAGAAGAAAAAGAGTTCTAAAGTTTTCATTATAAATCATAAAGAATGATTACAAAGACGACAAAACGAAAATACAAGAAGTTATTAGAGGGAATGAGGTTACTCGCTTGATTTCGTCTCAAAACTCACCGGGGGAACATCCAATTCATGAGGAGTGACAGTAGTCCTCAGATCTCTAAGTCTTTTCCGATTGTTAGAACTTTCCCTGTTCGTCAAGTGCTGTGGTTGACTAAGTTAATCGTCTCCCTGCTGGAAATAATCCCCGAGATATTTTATGATCCAAGTCATAGGGATAGCATCTGAAGGAATTCATGAAACATCTCGTCTAAAAGGAGTATTAAGATGCTCTAGGTAGCCTAGATCATGCCAATACCACAACTCATTTTCCTTCGACAATTTCATCACTGTAAGAATGTTAACCCAACCTTGTTTGTAGCCAACTTTTCAGGTATAGAGGGGTGTTTTGGATTGATGACTAGATTTGGGCAAGGGACCCCTCTAGCCCTTCTATAATGAGATTTGAGCGAAGGACCACTCCATCCCTCCTATAATCAGATTTGGGCGAGGGACCCCTCCAGCCCTCCTGCAATGAGATTTGGGCGAGGGACCCCTCTAGTCCTCATGCAATGACTTCCTTCAAGTTCAAAAGATAGTCTGGGCGAGGGACCCCTCCATCCCTCCTGCAATGAGATTTGCAGGAGAGACTAATGTAGATGGATGTTTTAGATTGCTGACTAGATTTGGGCAAGGGACCCCTCAAACCCTTGTGCAATGAGATTTGGGCGAAGGACCCCTCCAACTCTCCTGCAATGAGATTTGGGCGAGGGACCCCTTCAACCCTTCTGTAATGAGATTCGGGCGAGGGACCCCTCCATCCCTCCTGCAATGAGATTCGGAGGATGGACCCCTCCAGCCCTCCTACAATGAGATTTGGGCGAGGGACCCCTCTAGCCCTCCTGTAATGACTTCCCTCAAGTTCAAAAGATAGTTTGGGGGGACCCCTTTCCCCCAAACTAAAACCAACCGAAATATACCTGACAGGGGAGTCCACAAATGAGGACCCATATGCCAAGACCAGCTAAAGAAAGGAAAGCCTAGTGAGGAGGCCCACAGTGAAGGACTCCTCTAGTAAATTTTTAAATAGTATTTATTTTGCAGCAGGAGGATCCAAGAAGTGACCCTCTCAACAAAATAACCCAGGATGAAGGGATCTATCATGAATAGTCCTTCATCATAAAAAATAAGTTCTTTTACAGAATAAAAGTACTAACACTTAATTTCTTGTACAGGTAGCCTAGTTGAGCAGGCAAGGCTCAAATATGCTAGTTGGGATCTCTTAGGAGTTTTGATTTAGCGACTGAGGAATAAGGTTTGTTGAGCAAGCTCAACCACTTAGCACTTTAGGATTGAGAGAATACTAGTAGAAAAACTATAGGGTTCACTCAAAGTCCTCACACAGTTCACACTGCCATAACTAAAATGAGCAACTAATAGGTTGCTCACCAGAAATGAACTTTCTTTATAAAAATGATTTTTAGAGAAGGGGGTTCTCAAGTCCCCCCTTCAATAGAAATGGTTTTAGAGGATGTGGTCCTCTAGGACTCACCTCTTAAGTTTACAAAGTTTGTACCACAAGTCACCGTTTGAAAAAATATTTACCAAATCAGATATTTTATCTCCATTAGGAGACATATTTTATTTTTGACTTTGGCTCACACCAGGTGGAACCTGTCAAAGGGGACATGCGGCTGCACACAGGTAGGGATAAATGGTACATTTCAAACCTTATCCCTCACCAACCCTCTCAATTTTGGTGCCCAAAAGTGCCAACTCAGCCCTAGTGCCCAAATATAAATATGACTCATGGGCAAGGTCAAGTAATAATCATAACTCAAGTCCTATTGTTACTTTTAAAAATCACACTAGAACCTCCTAGTATTCTCTCCCTACTCTCTTTCTAGTGCTAAGTGCTTTGCTCTTTCACTCCACACTGACAGCCATCACTCTCAGGAGTTTCTCTTGAGAAAAGTTACTATTCTTGTTATGAAGTTCATCTTCTTGCAGGGAGCGAGTTATATCTTGGGTTCCATTTTTACCAAAAGGAGAAGGTTTTCCCAGAAGATGCTCTAGAAGTTCTTGAGAAACTTGAAGACAAAGTTCATTGAAGTGGGTCACACGTCACCCGTTTCAGTATCTTACCACACTCTAGTCACACTACCCTCCTACATCAGGTATGATCAAGTTTTGCGCTCATGTGTGTAAGGGATTAATTATAACCATCCATCCAGACGATACGAGGTTAATTATAAAATTAATACGTTAGGCAATCAACCTTCTCATTCAACATCAAGATGGTCGATGACTGATTCTTAACTACACCAAATCTTGCAAATGGTCACGCCCAGTTGGTCACGGCCCAAGTCCCTGACCAGTTGGTCGCGGACTTGGGCCGTGACCATCTCAATTTTTGGCGTGGCCCACGAAAATGGTCACGCCCGAAATGGTCATGGCCCAAGTCCGCGACCCACAGTTTTGGTCAGGGATTTTGGCCGTGACCAATCGCCAGTTTTGGTGTAGTGCTTCACGATTATTACTTGGCCGGACAGAGTCTTCTTAGTCCTCTCTTCCTCCACTGACTGTGGAATCCTACCCTGCTGTTGGGAAGACTAACCTTTACCTTAGACTTCTTTATTTATTCCAACTCTTCCATCAGACGAGCATTCTCTTGCTCCAAGAAAGAAGCATCTTCACTCTGGTCGGTATACACTGGTTCTTAAGGACTTTAAGCATAATATGTAAATAAATATTATCTAGCTCTAGCAACTTGTTGACCTCTCTATAACTCTTAAACTCTAAATTAGGTATGAACTCTGATTAAGTGCGAAAAGTGTGCACGTGTAAAGTGCACAGTCGTTGTTTTCGTTTCGCCAACTCAATACAAAAACCTAAGTTACTACTACACTTGCGAGGCAAGCACAGCGGTAAGTCGGGTATCGAAAATCCACAGAGACGAGATGTTAGAATTTAAGTGATTTAATACTCCTAAAATAAAAGTGTAAAAGATGATTATACACAAAAAGGGAAAAGATGCATGTTGATACCAAATTTAATCTACTGACGTGGACCAATCATACGAAGACACATGGCTGTCTACGTGGCAACAATAAGCACTTCCGAGGTGATCATACACTTCCGAGGAACAGACCTCTCCGAGGAACGCATACACCCCGAGGAACCGACCCCTCCGAGGAACTCATACTCTCCGAGGAACAGACCTCTCCGAGGAACTCTTAAATACCAGTAAGCTCAGGGGATCCGAGCAACTCAGGCGGTTCGAGCTGCACCTCGACCACAGCATTAATTGCCAGATAACCAACAGTTCAACTATTCATTGAATGCTTATCATCTTGACGCACACGTTTGAAGAACATTAAATGAATTACCTTTTCATATGTGTATCATTTAATGTAACACCCTTTCATGTACAGCCTAAGGGCTATAAATACCTTGTATCACCCTCATTCAAGGGGGACCAGAATTTCCTGATAAATCTTGTAATCGAGAATTCCCAAACACTCAGCAATAACATAACAGTGGACGTAGGCCATTCTTATAAGGCTGAACCACTTTAAAAATCGTTGTCTCATTTTATTTATCTGTGATTGAATAATTAGAGCGATCTAATTTTTTACATCAACAGATTGGCGCCGTCTGTGGGAACGTTTTGTTATTATCATTTTCACCAAAAATCATTCATCATCAATGGCAGATAATCCGGAATCCAGCAATCAAAATGCTGGAACCTCCCCAAATCCATCTGCACCACCAATTATTCCAGATCTGGCTGCAATAATGGCAAATCTGGCTCAGGGCTAAACCGCCATGTAAGATACGATGCGACAACTCATCCAAACCCTTCATGGCGGTGCACCAATCCATTCTGGATCACGAAATCTCCAAATAAATACCCGTGCGCCTTCTTCATGTACCAGGCATGTTAATAAAGAATCCCATGATCGACCAACTGCTCGACAAGATAAATCCCAGGAAGCCACTTCAACGCGATCAGTTGCTCGAACCAATAGGACCGAGGAAGGAAATGATGCTTGGAAAGGCTCCATTCAGCGGTTGGAGGATAGATTGGGAGAAATGGCTAAGGCCAAGAACCCTCTACAACGAACCTTTGTTCGAGGGACACCTTTTGTCCAAGATATTGTTAATTTTCCTACCCCGTCAAAGTTTAAAGCCCCTGTGGTGACTCCCAAATATGATGCAAAGACAGATCCTGTTCTTCACATAGAACAATATCAAGCTGCTGCCGATATCTATGCTGTCCCCGACGAGATGAGATGCAGAGCATTCTCGGGAACCCTTACTGGATCTGCCCAGATATGGTACAACAATCTTCCTCGGGGTAAGATTTCAACTTTCTTTCAGTTGGCCGAGCTGTTCATTGGAAATTTTTGTTTTGGAGCAAAGCCAGTAAAACGAGTAGCGCATATGTTAAGTGTTAGATAAAAATCTGGTGAAAGTACTAGAGATTACATAACTCGTTTCAATAACGAGAAGCTGGAAGTCATAGATTATGAAGAAAAGACAGCAATCACCGCCTTGATGAGTGGGTTGTTGCCTAACAAGTTGTACTACATTTTGGCCAAAGACCCTCCTCGAACCATGTCAGACCTAATGAGAAAAGCATCCAAGATTATGAATGCCGAGGAGGCCATGTCTGCGAAGAAGAATATGGACACCAAAGAAACCAAAGTGGAAGATGATAAAGCGAAGAAGAAGAGTATCCAGCCCCGAGAAGAATCAATCTATACAAGAGGAAAGGAAGACCGAGCAAGAGAGAGATCTAGATCTCCTCGTCGGGCAGAAGAAAAACAATAAATGAAGAATGTGTGTTGATTTCACCGATCTCAACAAGGCAGTGGATGCTACTTCGGGACACGAGCTGCTCATGGATACTTACTCTATCTACAACCAGATCAAAATGAAACCTGAAGATAGGGAACGACATACCAGCAGCTGATGAACAAGGTTTTTGCTAAACAAATCAGTTGCAGTATGGAAGTCTATGTCGACGATATGCTGACAAAAAGCAAGAAAGCTGCTGATCATCTAGTTGACTTAGATCAGACCTTTGATCAACTGGATAAATTATCAAATGAAACTCAACCCGACGAAGTGCACATTTGGAGTACAAGAAGGAATGTTCCTCGGGTACATCATCAACCAGCGAGACGTTGAAGCAAATCCAGACAAGATCAAAGCCCTTTTAGGGTCGCGATCTCCAACGACGAAGGAAGAGGTGCAGAGATCAGATACCCAAAGCTGGAAAAATTGGCATTGGCATTAATTAAGGCAAGTAGAAGAATGAGGCCATGTTTCCAGGCCCATACCATGCATACCGACATGCCATTAAGACAAGCTGTAGCAGATTTTACTGATCTTAATACTCCCGAGAAACAAAAGTTTCTCGCTGATCAACCTGTGGATGTTACAGGATCAACAAATTATACTCCTTTGGTTAGGAGGCGTACACTTGCGTGATCAACTTCGGTTGGTAAAAGAGCTTGTGGACAAGATAGTTCGAAAGAACCTGATAGTTCGAGCGTGATCAACTTCGGTTGGTAAAATAGCGAGAACAAATTATACTCCTTTGGTTAGGAGGCGTACACTTGCGTGATCAACTTCGGTTGGTAAAAGAGCTTGTGGACAAGATAGTTCGAAAGAACCTGATAGTTCGATCGTGATCAACTTCGGTTGGTAAAATAGCGAGAACAAATTATACTCCTTTGGTTAGGAGGCGTACACTTGCGTGATCAACTTCGGTTGGTAAAAGAGCTTGTGGACAAGATAGTTCGAAAGAACCTGATAGTTCGAGCGTGATCAACTTCGGTTGGTAAAATAGCGAGAACAAATTATACTCCTTTGGTTAGGAGGCGTACACTTGCGTGATCAACTTCGGTTGGTAAAAGAGCTTGTGGACAAGATAGTTCGAAAGAACCTAACAGTTTGGACCCACGACCAACTTCGGTTGGTAATAGGGCGAGAACAAAATATACTCCTTTGGTTAGGAGGCAATAGTTCAAACCCACGACCAACTTTGGTTGGTAAAAGGGCAAGAACAACATTCTTATAACGCCAATCTCGGTTGGTTTGAAAACAAAATATGCTCTCAAATGCCAACTTATGTTGGTCGGGAGGTAATATTATTACAAAAGTTCCTCAAAGAACAAAATATTCCAAACTGAACCAAGTATGGTTGGTCGGGGATAAAAACCCACTAACTGTATTTGGTCGATGAGGAGAAAATATTTCAAATAGAACCAAGTATGGCTGGTCGGGGATAAAAACCCACCAACTGTAGTTGGTCGACAAGCACAATTTATCAACCTTGGTTGATTGGAAACATTTTAAACATTTTTATACTCATTACTTATTATTAAGTGATTGAGCAACATTGATACTTATAACTTTTTTGGTCGATGAACCATATAATATTGTTATGCAAGCACAAATATAAAGTGTTTGACAAATACAAGACAATAGCAATACAAATTTGCGAACAAGAATGAAACTCTTTCATTGAATTCAAAATGAATTACATAAATTTATTACATTGATATTAAATTGTGTACTAACTATTACATTGAGATTCCTACTCTATTGGTTTCTCTCCCTCTACTTTAGAAACAGGTTCCTCGCCAGCAGGTGAATCATTGAGATCTAGGAAGTGCTCGATAAAGTATTTGTTCATCTTGGGGGCTTCTATTACAGATATATTTGTTCATTGGGTGGCACACCTTTATAACATCATGCAGTCGAGCATCAAATTCAACTTCACAAACTCACACGGAGGCATATTCAGAAGTTCTGGAGTTATTATGCACATACTATTGAGGTTCAGAAGTCAAATTTAGCATCTATAGCACTGAGATCTTTACTACTAATTCCCCGACGAACATTGAAGAAGATGTGGCAAGAAAATGTTTCGAAGTCCACCACTAGCTTGGTACTAATCAGATTGCAGAGTTGGGTTCAAAAGCTAGTATGTTACTCGACAAAGTATTTGGAAGAATCAAGCACGTGAAGTTAGCACCCAGCTGCTCGGCACAGGAGGCAGTTGGTCGGCTAGCAAACCAATCAATATACTTGAAGATTATGATAAGCTACAAGCTGCATCATATGTCGTCCAGGAGATAATGCACTTTATGTTGAACAAATCAATAAGGTAGATCAAGAATTTCACGAGCACCGAGCAACACTACAGAATAAATACTCCATCCTTTCAAGTAAACCATCAAGCATGAAGCATTGGGGGCTTCTGTTGATACCAAATTTAATCTACTGACGTGGACCAATCATACGAAGACACATGGCTGTCTACGTGGCAACAATAAGCACTTCCGAGGTGATCATACACTTTCGAGGAATAGACCTCTCCGAGGAACGCATACACCCCGAGGAACCGACCCCTCCGAGGAACTCATACTCTCCGAGGAACAGACCTCTCCGAGGAACTCTTAAATACCAGGAAGCTCAGGCGATCCGAGAAACTCTGGCGGTTCGAGCTGCACCTCGACCACAACATTAATTGCCAGATAACCAACAGTTCAACTATTCATTGAATGCTTATCATCTTGACGCACACATTTGAACAACATTAAATGAATTACCTTTTCATATGTGTATCATTTAATGTAACACCCTTTCATGTACAGCCTAAGGGCTATAAATACCTTGTATCACCCTCATTCAAGGGGGACCAGAATTTCTTGATAAATCTTGTAATCGAGAATTCCCAAACACTCAGCAATAACATAACAGTGGACGTAGGCCATTCTTATAAGGCTGAACCACTTTAAAAATCTTTGTCTCATTTTATTTATCTGTGATTGAATAATTAGAGCGATCTAATTTTTTACATCAACAATGCATAAAAGGGAAATAGTAATCTAGGCGAGGGAAAATAAAGCTATATTAAGAAAGTGAGTAAAAACTATAGGTTGCGTCGAATATCCCTCACCCGAGTTAATTAGTATAAAATGGTTACATGGGTCGACGATTTATTACAAATGCGTCTCGTTTCGACAGTTAATTAAATCAAGGGTTGTCACACCCTAAATTTGCATAAAAGTCTAATACGATTTTGGTGTCAACAAATACCCCGGAAATTACGCACGCAAGGTCGTAAGCACGGAGCATACATGATATACCCCGTCAAATCCCCTAGGCGTAATAACTAGGTCAACACACTCGAAATAGATCCGTAAACTCCATCACTAAAGCAAAGCAACACGTCAACCTTAGGTGAGTTCAATCCAAGACAACCTAAACTAATTTAGCCACTAAGCATGATAAACAACAATAATTAAAGCACCTAATTAAATTACACTACAATTTATCTAAGCAAGAAATAAATGGAAAGCATGAAAATATAGGTTACAAAGCTTGAGAACAAAAATGGACATTACATTAATGGAGAAGAACATGAATAGTGATACTTACATACACAAATGGGTGTAAACCCAAAGAGAAGAGAGGAGAGGGAAGCTCCACAAAGAATCCCCAAAAACTAACCTAAAAATGAAATATATCCTCCAAAGAAAAGCCCCCAACAATCTATTTATACCCCAAAACAAACCCCAAACAAAACCAAGCCAAAAAACCCAAAATAAGTCAATTTTCGTCCATATCTGATGGGACCGGTCGACCTCATGTTTGGTACCGGTCGACCGCACTTTTGGAATTTGCCTTGGGCTGGAGGCAGCCCACTTTTCCACTTTGAACCAATTTTGAGGCGTTGCACGGAAACGCCTATAACTCCCTCATACGGAATCGAAATGAGGCGTGGTCGGAACCGACGCGAAGCTAATTCAATTATCTACATGATTTTGTTTTGAAACCCTCCAAATTATGCAGTATGAAATTACCAAAATGCCCTTGAAGTAGAAGAAAATACTGAAACCTTTCGGAAATGGGCATAACTTCCACATACGGAGTCAGAATGACGCACGGTCAGTGGCCACGGAAAGATAATTTGATGATATACATGTTGGTAACTTCATTCCAAAAAAAATAGTGAGTTTGAAAAGACCAAATTTCCCTTGAAGTAGCATTCGATGACGGAACTTCTCCGAAATGCAACCGAACCTCACTTTTTGCGTTCCAATACCTACAAAAGCACAAATAACCCCTGCAAAGTATGTATATATCCAAATCCAAGGTTGTCTGGTTAATGAGCATAATTATAGGCATTTAGGACCGTAAAAGTGCTAGAATGCATAAAGATAACGGGCGGAAATATGCAATATTCGATACGAATCACACCCCCTAACTTAAACATTGCTAATCCCTAGTGATGAAACAAGCAAAACTAGTCCACAGAAGGAAATACAAAACGTATATATGCATCGAAATATAATTTCTACTTTCGTAGGGAACACGATTGCATTTAGCATATGCAATAAGCCGTTAAACCCCTAGGTTACCCTAGTGGACGAGTGTCGTCTCGTGAGGGTTTTCGGGGATGATACCCACAAACATCATATGGTTTCCTCAAAATATGCCCAAACCAACGTGCGACAAGCCCAACAATGGCGAAAAGGATTTCATACGCATTATTAGCAAAGTGAATGAATTCACACAAAAGTCCAAATTATTAACATTATAGAATGCACCTCATAGAATTGAAACCTTAAAATGTGGGAGGGGAGCGAGCACATGCAAAGTGTGATTTGGCGAAAAACTTATATAAACCGGATAATCATTAAAGCAAGCATATATTCAATCCTCACGGGCATTACACTCATCAAGCGAATTCACTCGAAACAGGGAGGTAACACACGGAACATGCGGGCTAAAGAGTAAATGTAAATGGAAACTAGGCCGCACACATGTCATAAAAGAAGAATGCTATATATAAAATGAAAATTTGTAATCCCAATGAAAGATACCGCTAATTAAAGGAGGCGAAATGCATTTTAACAGATTATCAAAACTATTTAAACTTTTAAATTATATCAACCTAAGATCACATAGGACTTGTATAGGGTTATAATGTAGGCTAGGCTTAGGTATGAAATGAAAGGAATGTATGTACGAATTCAAAGTGTTCGGGATGAAAACTCGGGATAATGGGAAAATGCGGGCAATATCAAAATTGGAAAACAAGTTCCAAAACGGCATTAGATATATCATCGGGAAGAGTAATCAAAGCTTATTGAACTATATACAACATATACAAACTTTCTCTTTCTTTTTCTTTTCTTCATTTTCTCATTTTCTCTTTTGTTTTCTTTTGCTTTTTGCTTTCTCTTTTTCTTCACTTTCTCACATCTTTCTTTACTTACTTTTCTCACTCTCATACGCCTAAATTTCAACCGACATCACAACAACAACATTCAATCCCAAGTAACATTCCAAACAAAGGTATGGAAAGTGATATGTATGGTTTATAACTCCAATTTAGAGTTGGTTATGGGAATTGGGTTATGAAACGAAAGGCTATATTTAGGCTCAAAGAGGTTAACGAGGGTAAACATATAAGGGTGAGGTCAAGGCTAATATGGGTGATATATCAAAGAGGGCCTATTATCATTTCGCAAAGTTTACGCAATTCTCGAGTCAAAACAATGTATGAAAATCATGCTCAAGTAACACATTTCAAGTATGAACTCAATTAATGAACGGTCAAATGAAAGAATAGTGAGATTACCAACGAATTCAACGTTTTCAATGAGAAAAGAATAGTGTATACACTCATAAGCAAAAAAAGGTACAAAGCTTACTCGGTGTAAGTATATACAATGCAACAAAAGATTATCGAGTTATAAAAATCTTAAACCAAATCAATATAACCATAAAAGTGCATGTGCTCATGGGATTAAAGTTTAATTCATGAAGTTATTCATAATATCAATAAGTGAGACTAAAGTCTAATAACTTCTAAAATCGAGAACATGCATCATTGGGTTGTCTATTGGATCGGGCAATTATTGAAATTTATCATTGGAAACAAGGGAAAAATGCCCAATAAAGGAGAAAAAAGAAAGAAAATATTTTTGAAATTTTCAATTTTTTTAAGAAAAGCATACGAAGTAACTAACATGTGAGCAAAAACATGGACTAAATGAAGAAATGGATAGAATATCCCACACCCCTAACTTAAAACTTGACATTGTCCTCAATGTAAATTAAGAACCAAGTCAAAGAGAGGAAAATAGTGATATTACCCAAAAATGGAGCGATCCCCATAAGAACAAGTCCAAAGAATCTACAAAACAAGTTAGTACCGAGCATAGCAAAAACAAATAATAAAAAGTTAACTAAGTACACTAGAATAAATTAAAAATAAAGAAAGAATAAAAAGCTATCTATATACAACCTACTATTTAGACTCCACACTAACTGTACACTAGAAGTCTAAATAGGTGAGGGTCCACCATAAAAACGAGTTGACTTTGGAGGATAACCGGTGTACCCCCACATACAAGCATGCCTTCTGATAAATATGAATTCCGTTTTAACAACGGAAGGCATGTGTAAGGCGAAAGAAATGAACCATCGTCAATTAAAAGTTTTGGTGGGATGATGGGGGGTTTGGATTGAACGGGTGACAAAAACAAGTGGGGACCGAGAAAAGCCAAAAATCCTCCCAAAGATTTTGAAGTTGGAATAGGAGATGGCGCACACAAAGGCAAATATGCAATCGTGGAGGGCGACTCGAGCAAGTACTCCTCATCGACGATAGGATTTAAAACATTAAAGTTTGAAACTGAATCATCGGGTACTTGTGACGGTGTCATAACAGAGAATGAAAATGGGGATGAATGAAATTCAAACTCATAAGATGAATCATCATCGGATGAAGTTGGAATTTCAAAGGAAATAATATCATTTTCAATGAAATGTTCTTCTTTGGGGGCCAAAGAAGAAATCATTTCATTGCAAATAGATATTACGTCATTTTCATCCTCACTTTCAATATCTATTACGCGATGGACAAAGTCTAGAATGGTTTGTTCCAAAGTAGGCACAAGTACCTCATTTGGTTCAAAACATTCCTCGACTTCGAAAGTCTCGGAAGCAAAATCGCCGTCGGACTCAAATAATAAATCCAACTCATGTTCCCACGAACGATTTTCTTCCCGATAGAGATTTTCCATTTTCTCATTTTCATACATACGCAAACCCTCACCGAATGTCATGGGTCGAGGTGCGGATGCATGAAAATGGGAACTTTGATAATTACCATCGGACTTAAATGAAAACTCATTAATATAGGAATTTTGAAAACTATTGCAATTTGTTTCAAAATTCCTATTATAAGGAGGTAAAGGCCCAAAATCATTATCATCAACATCAAAATTCCAATAACCTAAGTTTTGACTTTCGTTATACTTGCCCAAAGTAATATTTGAATTTGTTTTACTTTGGGATGCTAAGTATTTACCGAAAGTCCTAGGCCTAGAATTTTGAGAATTATAACAAGGATTACCGAAATAATTGGAATAGGACATACTTACCCCAATAATGGCTCAAGTGGCGAATTCCACAAAATAGGTGCGCGCGAGAAAAATTCGAGCGTTTCTAAGTGCTCAAATGTGGAAGTCCTGTAAAAAGGTTAGCAAATAATACAAATACAAAGAAATAATATGAAATACTAAATCAAATAAATTCTAAAACAAACTAGTCCCCGGTAACGGCGCCATTTTGATTAAGTGCGAAAAGTGTGCGCGTGTAAAGTGCATAGTCATTGTTTTCGTTTCGCCAACTCAATACAAAAACCTAAGTTACTACTACACTAGCGAGGCAAGCACAGCGGTAAGTCGGGTATCGAAAATCCACAGAGACGAGATGTTAGAATTTAAGTGATTTAATACTCCTAAAATAAAAGTGTAAAAGATGATTATACACAAAAAGGGAAAAGATGCATAAAAGGGAAATAGTAATCTAGGCGAGGGAAAATAAAGCTATATTAAGAAAGTGAGTAAAAACTATAGGTTGCGTCGAATATCCCTCACCCGAGTTAATTAGTATAAAATGGTTACATGGGTCGACGATTTATTACAAATGCGTCTCGTTTCGACAGTTAATTAAATCAAGGGTTGTCACGCCCCTAAATTTGCATAAAAGTCTAATACGATTTTGGTGTCAAAAAATACCCCGGAAATTACGCACGCAAGGTCGTAAGCACGGAGCATACATGATATACCCCGTCAAATCCCCTAGGCGTAATAACTAGGTCAACACACTCGAAATAGACCCGTAAACTCCATCACCAAAGCAAAGCAACACGTCAACCCTAGGTGAGTTCAATCCAAGACAACCTAAACTAAATTAGCCACTAAGAATGATAAACAACAATAATTAAAGAACCTAATTAAATTACACTACAATTTATCTAAGCAAGAAATAAATGGAAAGCATGGAAATATAGGTTACAAAGCTTGAGAACAAAAATGGACATTACATTAATGGAGAAGAACATGAATAGTGATACTTACATACACAGATGGGTGTAAACCCAAAGAGAAGAGAGGAGAGGGAAGCTCCACAAAGAATCCCTAAAAACTAACCTAAAAATGAAATATATCCTCCAAAGAAAATCCCCCAACAATCTATTTATACCCCAAAACAAACCCCAAACAAAACCAAGCCAAAAAACCCAAAATAAGTCAATTTTTGTCCATATCTGATGGGACCGGTCGACCTCATGTTTGGTACCGGTCGACCGCACTTTTGGAATTTGCCTTGGGCTGGAGGCAGCCCACTTTTCCACTTTGAACCAATTTTGAGGCGTTGCACGGAAACGCCTATAACTCCCTCATACGGAATCGAAATGAAGCGTGGTCAGAACCGACGCGAAGCTAATTCAATTCTCTACATGATTCTGTTTTGAAACCCTCCAAATTATGCAGTATGAAATTACCAAAATGCCCTTGAAGTAGAAGAAAATACCGAAACCTTTCGGAAATGGGCATAACTTCCACATACGGAGTCAGAATGACGCACGGTCAGTGGCCACGGAAAGATAATTTGATGATATACATGTTGGTAACTTTATTCCATAAAAAATAGTGAGTTTGAAAAGACCAAATTTCCCTTGAAGTATCATTCGACGACGGAACTTCTCCGAAATGCAACCGAACCTCACTTTTAGCGTTCCAATACCTACAAAAGCACAAATAACCCCTGAAAAGTATGTATATATCCAAATCCAAGGTTGTCTAGTTAATGAGCATAATTATAGGCATACCGTAAAAGTGCTAGAATGCATAAAGATAACGGGCGGAAATATGCAATATTCGATACGAATCAAACTCTTTCTTGGAGTATGTTGATGATAAAGAAAGAAAATTCTGATCAAATCCTTCGCTCTTATGAAAGTCGGCTAGTTTCTTCTCGTAGTTAGCATAAAGAATCGCTATTGTTTCATTATGGCTTTTCTATAGGTTAAGAATCACTATAAATAGTGTTGTTTACCACTGTTTAGTGAAAAAGGCGATGTGGACTTTGATATGCTTCCTTGGCTTAAGCAATGCGTCTTAGTCGAGCAACTCTTCAAGATCATCCTCATCTATCTCTTCATAACCAATGCCAAATAGCTGATTACGCTTTTCTTGAAGGATGTTCTAGATGATAACTAAATATGTCAGCCTGGTGTTAAACTAAAAAATATGTGGTTGGATACAAGTGTTTATCGAATGTAAGGGATTTGTAAGAATTTAACCAAGACAATAATATGAGGAATATAACTTCATTTTATTATAACAATAATAGGAGTTTCATAAAGGTACTACATTGTAGGAAGCAAAAAAAAAAGATAAAGCATAAAACTCCTAAAATACAAAGATCCACCTCGCACCTTCTCTTTATCAAACTCAACCTCATCCTATGCTCGCTTGGTGACCACTAGCTGCTGATTATCCGAAGACTTACCAACCTCCTCATCATCATCCATGTCCTCATCAATTTGAGAAGGAGTGACATGATTGTGCAAGCAAAAGATCTCATACCCTTTAGCAGTGCTGACGTTAGCAAGTGCAGCTTCCCAGCCATCTTTAAAGGATGACTCCTTCAGATAATGAATTTTCATAGACGCATGGGAAAATTCTGTGTCCCAGCCCCTGGTGAAATCATCATCCTTATCCTTGAAAGCTTTGGCCTTTGCCTCTGCCACCTGGGTTCTGTCCTGGTTAGCAACCTTCCCGGCATCCTCAGCCTCATTTTTGGCAATGGTCGTAATTTAATTAGCCAAAATCTTTTAACTTCTTCTTCTCGTCCTCATGTGTGCGATCAATAGCTTCTAAAGATTTATGCATTCCATTGAAGGTGACCTCAACATTAGAAGAAGACTCTTTCAATTTATGATTCCTCCTCAACAATTGGTCATAATCAATCAAGAACTTCAAGATAAATGTTCAAAAAAGTAAATTAGCAAAGAAAACTGAGGAAATATGATAACAATTATATATTGGACAATGAAATTACTAAGGAGAGATTGTGATTTGCTCGATCAACCAGCCTTATGTGAGCGGGATAGGATGTAATTGCATCATCAGCAGGGAGAACTCCAGCACCAATTAGCTCACAAGAAAGCTCAGGGTTGAACGCAACAGACTAAGTAGTACCCTTGCTCTTATCAACGGGTTTCTTTCCAACCATCTCTATAAGAGAAGTTGGATCCTTCCTTAATCGCTTAGATGGAGGCTCATGGTCCTTTACTGAGGATGTGTCTAAGAGGACAGTATGACTACAACCCCCAATTTTAGGCTTTTTGCACTCTGGGGGAGGCGACCTAGTCCCGAAGAGGACATTAGGAATCTTTCGCTTCGCCATGTATGAAGATGAAATGTTGCTTGGTACTAGAGCAACGTCTAGAGGCTCAAAAGATGATGTGGTGCTCTCCTTAGAGAAATTTCCCTATGTTCTATGAGAGAACTCATAACCAGATCCTGGGGTATCAGAGGAGGAGGAGGAGGAGGAGGCATGGTCCTCCAAACTAATGGGGATTTAGCGTATCTCCTCAGTTGGTCTAGTTATAAAAGAAGTTGTAGAACTCTGTTAGTCGAGCAATAATGAAGCCGACCTGGGATGGTCTTCATCACCACTTCTTTGTTGAACCGACCAAACAACTTCCAAATTAGTAAAATCAATCTCGAAGATGCGAGGGATTTTCTTCTTACTTTTCTCTACAAAATTGAAATCAGAGACATATAATTATCTATGGAACTAAAGAAAAAAAAAGATGGAAAAGCATTCAAAATTTGTGTGCGTGTGACGACCTATTCCTTGGCCTTCTTGAGGGCACCTCAAGCCGCTATAAATAGCACCCTCAGGAATAGGGTAAAATTGCCAATTCTTTACAATTAAACTGTGATCCTAAGAATCCGTATTGGACCTCATCTTCAAGTAATAAATGTTCTTGTTTATAGTACCCCATTGGTAGAAGTATATTAACTCCTTTATTCCAATGTATTCCCCTTATTGCTCATTAATGCGGTGAACCCACCCCATTAATTGTCCTCCAAGTGTTTGGGTAAAATTGGGTAGGAACCACATCGAAGTACTGGAAAAACTCCAGAAACAAATAATTGGGGTGGGGTGGGGGGAGGGGGATAAGTAACCCCACACTCAGTGATTAAAATAGTGGGCAACCAATGGCCCGCAGCTAAGGCACAGTGCTCACAAGTCCCATTCAGCAACGCAGTTTTTTCCTACGTAGGGATCCTATGGGTAACATTAAAAAGATCTAATGAACTCTGATCCAAATTATAAACCATCTTTTCAGCAAAAATTTACAGAAAAATTACAGAGAAAAAGGAGTTCTTATATAGAAAAGAAATAACGAAACTCTCATGAATGACAAAAAATCTTGGAGAGGAAGAAATAGATTTTGAATTAAGGATGAAATGAGCAGAGGAGGGAAATGATTCTTTATAAGCAGGATGGCGTCTATCTAGTTGCACAGAGATGGTATGATTAAAATTATATGCCATTTCATTTTGACGACGGTTCACTACCCAATGCATTTTATTATTGGCGTACCCTCGGAAGCTTTGTTATTTTTTCCCCTGCCCTTATTTACGAAATTTCCACTGCTTCAAGAACAAAAATAATTTCCCATTAACATCAACTTTTAGAGATCGGCCTTAAACAAAGCACCTCAACAGACCGAATCCACAACCAAAGGTTTGCGATCAAGTTTCCATGGAACGGATAAACACCTACCGGTTAATACTCAATTCATTCATTCCATAAGAAACTGATCGCTCCAGTCTTAAATGAAGTATTGAATGCTTTTATTGTACTGTAAAATTATAGTGTGACATGGACTACTGAAATTGTGGCACATGTAATCATTGGAATTTTGTCATCACATTATTACATTGGTCGGCTCAGTATCTTTTCTTGGTTGGCTGCCAAGCCAACCACTAGTAATTAAGACTATCGAGAATATATGTAAGATACACGTTGGAGTACGTACAATCTCACTATACACTCACATGGGTTAATCCTTTCAACTACCTACGATTATCTCATCATTAGTTGTAACTAATAATGTAGAATAATGTAACTGCCTGACTTATAAAGGCATTCTACCTCCTCCTCTTCTCTCTCCCTATATAAATGGCATCCCTTATCACATAAAGGGGAGATAAATAAAACAACATATATAAAATCCTAAAGATATTCTTAAGAGCTTGTATTCATTCCCAGTACAACATTACATTCCACATGTGGACGTATGTACCTTATTGGGTTGAACTAAGTTAATCTCTTGTCTCATTCTATATGTCTCACTTATCTCAAGTCTTAATTGTAAACTTTATTAGTTGTTTTTTATTATTTGTGACTCCTAGCTAAGACATGAAAACATCATAATATAAGATTTAGATGTCAGGGACCTGATCATATAACCATCATCCAAAATCCCTGGTGCAATCGATCCTAGTGACGAGTCGACGTATGGATTAGGGACCTGATCATATAACCATCATCCATATACTCCACCTCAGGAAAAAGCCTAGTAAGACACACACTCTTAGCAGGCACGCATCCCTGAACGGGCTCTCCTGCCTGAGTAGTAGCCCCCTCCTAACCCCTCCACTAAGTATCCTCCTCCAGCTCTGTCACCCTAGACTATTGGGTAAAAATACGAACGGTGGGTATCCCCCCCATCTTAACCCTCCCCTAGGTTGTCCCCTCCACAACTTGGGCCCTCTCCTCGGCAACCAACGGCAGATCCCAAGTACTTAAATCTCTTAGATTTCAAAGAGAAAATGTTCTTAAAAGAAGGGGTATTCTCGCTCTTCTAAGATGGTTTGAGGTACCCACATTATCCCGTCCTAGTCGTAGGTATGCCTCCATTGCATCATTAGGACCTAATAAATCCCTTGACATCGGTGGGTAAGTCCTCCTTCAATACTTAAGCTTCACCCTATCTCCACTACCCATGGTTGTCGCCTTCCCCTGAGCCCTCGAACTCTTTATCGGACCTCCCTAGATACATCTACCTCGGGATTGTATTTTGATCCCTTGAACTCTCCACTAAGAACTCCTCATGTACATCCCTAGCCATCTCCGGCACTGTCTCTCAAAGCCCCTCCTCGATCACCAAGAGCTCCTCATCTTAACCTTCATCGGCCCTTTTTGACACCCTCTCTGGAGCTACCCACTCCCCTTCCCCTCCTACAGGCACCTCATCCATCAATACTACCCCAACTCGGACTAAAAAAATCACCCTAGTCACGAGAAGCGACATCAACATCACCCGTTGTCCTGTAAAACCCTAGAAATCCAGGTCACTCTATAAAAAGTCCTTCATCGGTAAACCCTCTAAAAAACCTGCTCGTTCGTATCAACTAATCCCTCTGCATACCTTATACGGTAAGGATGTGCGAAGTTACTCCCACAGGTGCATCCCACATATACTCACGAGTCACTTTCTCTCATAGATATAAGACGACCCCATATGACTCATCCATCAACAGTCTTCTCCTAGACATCGCCTCAATCGCCACCCCAGTTCCTGATATGTGGCGGGTCAAGCCCCAAGTCACCTGAAATAAGAAAAAACACCAAAAGAGAGAAGCAAATCAGTATGAACATATAAATATTGAATCATAAAAGAAAGAGAACCAGTATGTGCAAAAACTCTAAAATTAGTTACATGATCAATGGTCATCCCACTGATTAGCGCTTTGGCTGCATCCATGGTCATAGATGGCCGTGTCCTCAAATTCCCCCCATCATAACGAGTAAAAAGAGGAAATATACCATCCATCGATGCCCGGACCCAAGACGGATCAGTATAAGTAGCCACATTAGCAAAAACCATTATTGCAACAAAATGTAGAAACAAGAATAAAGCCATTAATAGTATGAGCAAAAATATATATTTAAATAAATAATGGAACTCATAAAAAAGAAAGGCCGTCTATGACCGTGACAATTCTGGGGGTGACAACTATTATTGTCACGGACGTGTCACGGTCATCGACCGTGATAAGTTCATTAGATTTGTCATGGACATGTCACAGTCTATGACCGTGAGAAGTTTTGTCACGGTCATAAATCATGATAAACCCTTGACTTTTAATAAAAAATTGTCACGGTCATTGACCATGACAAGTTTCCTTTGTCACGGACTTGTCACGATCAATGACCGTGATAATTCTGGGTAGAATTGAAAAAAAATCTGCTGGGCAGTATGGCCACTGCCACTGCCCAACAGTATATTTGTACCTGTTATAGCAACGTTGTACCTGTTCAAACATCATATATCCAAATAAAATAGAGATAAGCAAATATACATTCAAAATAATATGCATCACGATATAATCGAAATAGAATTCAAATGTAACAACTTAAAACAATTCAATTAAAATAATATCACTACATATCTGGGGTAAGGTTAGCTCTGAGGAGGGGAGTAGGCCACACGATATACGAATTGACACAACCAATAATATACATCGTGCCGCATTGTTCGCGCAACCACAAGGGGGAGTTATCCTTCCCGGGTATCACATTTGTGACGATCACCTTGGACTCGATGTCTTGAAGCAAACGTCCATGAACTGGCATACCCTGGACGGTATTCGAGTCCCTCAACCCTCGCCCTATCCGCTGGCGATCAAATATATCCAGTAAAAATACGCTCGACCAACCAAGTGTCGACATCGGTCGATCGAAGGGAGACAAATAGGGGAGTGGATCGTCAAAGTCTGCACGTGTCGGGGATGAAGCAGCGAGGTCTACATCCTCGTCATCCTGCACCTCCTCATCCACCACCTTCTCCATCCCTTTCCCCTTACGGATTCCACCCAATGAATGCTTCATGAATGAGAATATATCTTGGGCCGTCGCCTCCAAACGGGACAGCTTCGCGTCATGTGAGTCCACCGTTCAAGCCAACCCAGTGTCATTCATCTCCAATCCGATGATCATAGATTTGACGACCAGCGAGCTCACCCCCTTGTCCTCCCCTTGCGATCAGTGCCAAGAACTTGGCTGAGTGCGTCTGTGGACAAAGATGCCTTGTCGGCATCAGACTGCGACTCACGCACTTGTTTAATCTTTGCCTAAAATGATAAAAAGCACATGATTAGTAAAATAAGTAAATAAAAAAATTATAACATAATTAACAAAAAGTAAATTGTCGAATTACTTACAATCGTGGCCGCGACGCGCGGGGACACCTCCTTATCCTTCCCCTTCTTCGTCTGAATAGCCACATAAGTATCGAGCCTATGTGGCCTACCCCCAGGGCCACTCCCTCCCCCTGAAATAAAATAAAGAAAAATTAGTATCGGCCCCACAAAGTAAAATTATGCAAAATAATATATTTCTGTAGTTGTAGAAAAATTAAATCTTACCATCATCCTATGCTCCACCTCGGCATAAGACATCCGACCGGAGTAGTGCACGTCCATCTTTTTTGCCCGATTTTCCCTCCCCGATTGGCGAGATGCCAATTGTCTGTCCTCGATCTCATTGTCAATGAACTTTTACCATTATGCCAATGAGATCGGCTCCTTCAACGGGACGGATTCATAGATTTGGATAACGAACTCTCGGTGCTTCCCAAAGTACCGGGTTCGCATATTTTTCTTCCACGTCTTGTGTTGCTCCCTCTACTGCTCCAAGACGGAATCGCGTAGCTTTGGATCTAGGCTGAATTGTTCCTATCCAACAAATACAATGTTAATTTAGAATAAATATAAATATAAATATAAAATGAAATTGAAATCGAAATCGAAATCGAAATCGAAATATTCATATAAATATAAATGCAATACCTGTAGTGCCAACCAAATAGCTAACTTGAGCTCATTTGGCACCTCCCTCCAACTAGTGTACCCCAGGCCGATGATCATCTTTACCAGCTCGAGGGATCTCGCTAATAGCCCAGTTTTGTTCTCGATGGCCATCCCCAATTTGCCATATTTGGGGAGCCTAGGGGCCGAGGAGCCCTCGTCGCCTCCGCTACCACCGAGCCCAGACGACATCATCATAATCAACATCATCATCCTCACCTTAATACCTGAAGGAGACATTTTCTGTAAAAAAATGTTGTTATTAGTACAAATCAAAACGAATTAGAAGAAGACATGCAAATATGTACAATTACTACAAATCCAATTGAATTGTTACTGTTTAACACCTCAATTCTGAATTCCAAAACAACAACATCTAGCTCATAATATGCACAATTACTAAAAATCCGAAACATCCCCACCGCCACCCCTACTGCCCACACACACGCACACTACACAAGAGTGAAAATGATAAAGGGCAAATCAATTTAAAGCATTAAAAATGGATTAATAAAGTACAAATTGGAATATTTATTACAAATTGAAAAATTATTTCAAATTCGAGTTATCATAAAAAATGGATTGATATTCGGAACGAGCATCCAAGTCATCCACACTACTATTTAGACGCTTTGGCGCGTGTAGGACAATTGACCACGACTCGCTATACTCCGAGTAAAACACTTGGTTAACCTTTTGAAATGCACAAACAAATGACTTTTGAACGGGTCTAAGGGATATTGAATGCGTACGCGTAAGAACTAGAAGGATAGTATCTATGCGCACTATATGTAATTTCAAGTATGTTTCATTTAATTATCATACTATATATATATTGTTCGTTATACAAAATAATTTTCAAAAAAAGTTAAAAAATCCCACCCCCATATGGACAATAATCCATTGGTCATGCCACATTTAAAATTAACCAACCCAACATCGATCCACTATAATCCAACCGCAATGGCAACAACAAATGTGTATCCCGTACTCCTTCTAATTCATCTACTCAATTAATTCTTTTCATCAATTAAACCAACAATTAAAGTATACAATTATTAATTTACTAATTTATAATGAGGGGCAATCCTACTTGCATATGAAAGGGGCACTAATTATTAATTTACAAAAAAAATTAACAACCAATCAGTATTAAATCAATCAATTATTTTATAAGGGGTACTACAATATGAGGGGCAATATCTAATAAACCAATAAAAATTTAATTAAAAAAATACACACACGCACATATACACACACAGGCCCACACCCCCTGCCATACCCCCTTCCCCCCGCTGCCGCTGTCCACCACACACACACACATATATACACATGCACATATACACACACACGCACATATACACACACACACACATATATACACACACACGCACATACACCCCCTCCCCTCCCCCCCATAAGCATATATACACCACACACACACACACACACATGCATATTTACACACACACATATACATAAATGGAGGAGAAATAGAGAGAGAACATACCAAAGTTGTAGAGAGAGAGAGTGAGCAGTCGCTAGAGAGAGAGAAATGGAGGGAATATAATCGGTGGGAAAAAAGAAGAGGTAGGGTTTTTTACTGACAGAATTGTGACGGACATGTCATGGTCATTGACCGTGACAACTTTACGGTATTATCACGGTCATTGACCGTGACAAGTCCGTGACAACTGTACTTGTCATGGACTTTTCACGATCAATGACCGCGATAAAAAATACGTATTTTTTATCACAGTCAATGACCGTGACAAGGTTATCCTCTTAAAGGATGCCAATTTGGCCATTTTGGTGTAGTGCTCTCATAAATAAGAAAAACCTATCAAATTATTTGTACAATGCCTCCAGTACATGGACATGGATCGGTACATCTCTGCCAATCCCAATTATCCCTAGGCATATCCAGGAATTCATAAAAAGTCCATCAAAAAGGGCAACCACCAAATGTGAAACCCACCTGAGGTCCTCGGCACTAACATCTTCTTATCACCAACAAAATCAAGCACTTAGCATATCGGCGAGCTGCTGCCACATCCAAACTTGTGTCCTCTACCACCTCCTTCAAATAACGTGACAAGGTATTAGCCTCTATAGAATCTCCTCGGGAGGGAGGCACTATCTCAAGAGCGACAGTCAAACCCTCACTGTTCGGTCCTTAATCAACCTCACTTTGTTAAACAGTAGCCTAGTAAAAGAAAAAAAATTCTAAAAGGGTTATAGTCATCTCCCCTATTGGAAAATGGAACGAACTAGTCATATCCCACCTACGCTTACCTATAGACGCAATAATCAGCCCGCTCTTCCTAAATGCTCGACGATCAGGCAATCAAATATGGAGTCAAATCCCCAGCATACAGAAGGGAATGGACAAAAGGAGGAGCCCTCACCCAAGCCCTAGCAGAATGACCCACCGATCCTCTAAGCTTCCCCCCAGGCTACAAAAGAGAGGTAGCACAAAGATCAAAACATATTAGTTATACGAAAAAGATAATGTTTATATCTGATATTTATGAATCACCATATGTTCACAAGTAATTGCATAAACCTCTGTTCCAGCTAACCATGAAGGATAACTAGTAATGAGGTGGTCCTGCATCCCAAAATACGCCTTTGAAACCCCACATTTATACATTTGGTTCCCATATCAACCTAAAATAAAAAGAGGTTGGAATGTTTTGAGTCTTTACTATGATCAAAGTTTAAAATCTGGATACCCTATACCCCTACGGAGCTCTCTCCCTCTCAGTGGTTGAATCACCATACGTTCACATTTAATCACCTAAATCCCTATTCCAGCTAACTAGGAAGGATAACCCGTAGTGAGGTGATATCGCATCCCGAAAGATGCCATCGAAACCTTGCATTTTTACATCTGGTCCTATAGCGACCTTAAAGAGGTTGGAATGTTTTAAATCTTTTCTTTGACCAAAATCTAAAATCAGGATACCTTATACCCCTACGGATGTTTCTCCCTCTCGATGTTTAAATCACCATAAGTCCACACTTAATCGCCCAAACTTCATCTCTAGCTAACCATGAAGGATAACTAGTCGTGAGGTGGTCCCGCATCCCAAAATACACCATCAAAACCCTACGTTTTTACGTTTGGTCCTATAGCGACCTTAAATAGAAAGAGGTTGGAATGTTTAGAATGTTTTCTAAGACCAAATCTAAAATCAGGATACTCTATACCCCGACAGAGCTCTCTCCATCTTGATGTTTGACTCACCATACATTCATACTTAATTGCCCAAATTTCAGCTCCAGCTAACCATGAAGGATAACTAGTCAAGAAGTGGTCTCGCATCCCAAAAGACGCCATTAAAACCGCGCACTTCTATGTCTAGTCCCCATAGCGACCTTAAATAGAAAGAGGTTGGAATGTTTTGAATCTTTGCTAAGACCAACATCTAAAATTAGGATACCATATACCCTTACAGAGATCTCTCCCTTTCAGTATTAGAATCACCATATTTCACACTTAATATCCTAACCCTCGATTCCATCCGAAAGCCTCAGGAGCTTTCTCCCTCTAAAGGGTTCGGGTTCCTATCCCCATAGACTAACACACATATTACTCCCGTCTCTTTTCTTTCTAACTCTTGTTGATCATTAATAATATTATCATAATAATTACTAATTAAATAAAACGATTATCATCACTATCATCATCATTAGTATTACCATTATCATCATTATTGTCATCATTTACTACTATTATTATCATCATATTTACCAACATTACTCTTCATATCATATCATTATCATCATTATTATTTTATTACTTCATTTTTACCATTATTATCATTTCCCCCACATTATATCATTATCATTTTCTATTAAAAATCCTTAATACTACCCTATTATCATTAATTCATTATTATCATTATCATGATAATTATTAAGTTATTATTATTATTGTTATACCACATTATCACATTACCCTCATTATCGTTATTACCATCACTACCATCCTAATATTAACATACATCATTTTCTATTATTATCATTTCATCATCACATTTTCATAAAATATATACGCATATATCCTCATTCTCGATCATACCTAACCAGTGCATATTCTTTTATTTTGGGGGCCTCAAACTATTTTTACATAAAAACGAATCCTATTGTCACCACGATTCGAGTTGTGATTTTCCATTATATCCGTGTATATATATATATATATATATATATATATATATATATATATATATATATATATATATATATACATCATACCATACAAATATGCGACAAACCTCCAAAAATATGCATTAAAAACCCTAAAGCTTACCTGTGGAGCGTCGTCAGAACGAACTCCTAACACTTGGTGAGTATCACACACCCGAAGGACAACCTCGCTGTCAGCCACATCCACAGGAAAGGGAAACCACATTTTCTAGTAACCACCACTATAAAGTGGGACTGATATATTAGGGACGATTTTGAGTAGCCTTCCCTAAAACAAATTATTAGAAACGACCAAAATATTCGTCTTATATACGTGCATTATTGGGGATGGTTAGGCTCAACCATCCCAAATATCGCATATGGTCCTTTAAACTTTTAAGGAATGGGTTTCTTTTTTTGGCCTTCTCATTTAGACGACTCCATCTCCTCAAAAGGATGATTACCCATTTCTCTCTCTTTCTTTTCCTCTATACCCTGAAGCTCTCTCCCTATCTAGATTTGGCGACAAATTGAAACCCTCATCAATCGATTTTGTTGTATCTCTCTTGGCTTGCCGGCTATTTCTCTCTCTATTTGTCGGTGGCAAACCAAAACTTTCATCAAACCTAAAACCCTCATCAATCGGTTTTCTTGTATCTCTCGCGACTTGTCAGAAGTTTCTCTCTCTACTTGCCAATACATAATTTACTTTTAAGCATAAGCTTTTTGAATCGCAAACTTTGTTGACTATATGTCATGAAATTTAGAAGTATTAATTGACTCTAAATCTTATTTTTAGGGGTCACTTTTGAAGAACTAGGTTGAAAGAGACAAACACATTATTACTAAACTTGTTTTGTGAAAAAAAGGTGGAAATATGAATTTTTTTGTTACTAGACACGGTGTCTTTGTAAATGATTAATATACAGCTATAATTTCAAGAAGTAAAGATGTTATTTGGCTGTTCGCATTCATCAAAACTGCCTTGACAAATTTTAAAAAGGATTGGAGAAAATCGAGGCTCACAACACTTTTGGTAGAGCATATATAACTAAATTATTCTGTAATTGTTAGCCAATTATGCATTGATATTTGTGTTATGTATTGCCAATTTAATTATATAGATGTAGTTTTAGTTCGACTGGGTCCATGTAATAAAAACCCTGTGTTTTTTAAACATTATTGTCTGGTTGTGTTAAATATATCTTCTGAGGCATAAAATCTTAGTGTGAAACAACAAATAACAACTACAATGCAAAAATATCTTGACGGATGGTGAAATACTCGTCAAAATATTTACATATGTTAGTAAAAAAGAATCAACTAAATTTCGTAAAAATATATATGCATACTAATAAATACTACACATGGTAAAAAGCACGTAGTCGTACCGTATCCTTTTTTTTCTCCTTGTGTTTGGCAAAATGCATGAATTAGTAAACTCTTACTAATCAGTATAACAATAATTTATGTGGCACTTGGAATTAGTTTTTTTTTAATTACCCAATTAGTATTTAGGTCATGTTTATATTGATTTTCAACGTTCTTTTGATACTTCTAATCATTTCTTTTATGTTTATTGTAGACTTACTTTTAGATTAAATTGACTTCTACAAACCATCTCACCTTAAAGCGAGACTATTTACCATGAAGCCTAAATATTCGTTGTTATTATTCTCGGGAGTTGGATTTTATTGGTATGCATTTTTCCATTGTCTTTTAGTCTTCTCACAATATACACACATTCCATTTATTTTTTCATGTTTTGAACCTGATAGATTGCAAACCATATTGGGTTATTTTGTTGGATTTTTTCTAAACTAAATTTTATACAAACTGAACCAATTTAAGTTTTCCCTATTTTACTTTTGACATGTTTGAATCTTTTAATAATTTTGTTTGGGTGTATTTGAGACTTCTAGTTGGAAGAAATTGGCATCCCTAAACTAGTCAAAACTTAGAATAACACAATTTACCATGAGCTATACTAAAAACTTGTTGCAATTTTTGAGTTTAACTCAGTTTCTCTGTCTTTGTATCATAGGCCCCTTTCAAGAAATCAAGCAGATCTTATGTAAGTATCGAAAACAACCACGGTTAGTCATGCATATCTCATCTTGTACATTGAATCGAACCATTAGTTTATTTTTGGTTTTCTGCCTTTAGAGTAGCGAAATTCTAAATTCTAATACTATCCACTACAAAAAAGATTTTATTCTTCTCCAAATATATTGTCAATATCTCAATGTGATTCATGTTTGTATATAATATTTTAGTTCTATAGTAATGGCTTCACGGGATGATGCTCATTACTACATATACCAAAATTTTCATGTTTATATAAATCTAAGAAATTGACGGGTAGATTAGTTAAATGCAATTTTGTGTTGCTCATGATTTTACAAATATAACAAAATATAATTTTGAATTCAGAATTCTTTCTAAGGTCTTATAATTATTATATTAATTTTTGATTATTTAATTCTTAGGAGTTTCCTTTATATAAGGATATGCAAAAACGTACATAATTATGGGTTGAACTCATTTATTTGTGTAGATACGATATTACTGAAATTTGATAAAGTTTTGATGACTTATATTCGGTGTCATTCAATAATTAGGATGATAAAGGTACCTTATTGAATGAAGATATTTACATTTATCTTTTAATTAATTATAATAATTTCAACACTTTTTGAACAACTCTAACTTAAAGACTATTTTTATATGGGTTCCCTCTTTTTAGGGATAGATTGATGAAACATGGTGTTGGTATGAGCATTTCATATAAATTTTAGTCAATCTAGGTCATTACTAATATTAACACATAATTTTACATATATATTTTAGCTTTGATATGATTTTCCAAAATTGGACCACATTTGCAGGTACGAGGTGGAAGATATGGGTGTGAAGTATGCGGGACTATAGTTGGAGCCTAAGAAGCATCGCAGACAATCTCGTAAGAAGATTAACCATTAATTCCTAGATGAGCTGGATGATGAATTAGATGATAATGACGAAACCTCATTAGATGAAGAGGGTCCCATTTTGAGGGAAATGAGGAATGAAAACTTGTAGGAACCATATATTGCCATAACTATCATACTATGCTGTAAATAGTATTTTTCCTTACCCCTACCCCTCTAATTTTCACACGAGTACAAATTGTAGTGTAAACGAATACGAACTTATACCTTTTTATGTCAAAATTAGGCAAGTTACTTGCATGATGGAAACTAACTGCTAGACTTTACTCAGAATCTAAATCGATCAATCCCATCTGCTTTTATTGGATTTTAATAATCCAATTGCACTCGACTGGATTGGACTAGGTTTAAATTCTTAAAATCGATTATAATTAAATTAGATACTGATTGGCATGGTGTAAAATTGGCCTTATCCATTCCACTTATATTAGGAAAGTTAATGTGAAGCGTGATCAGTTCTTACTATACTAGAACATTGGCCCTTTACATTTATTTTAAAAATTAGAATGGTGGATCTAAGGTACTCGATCCGGAAGCACTAATGAAGAGGAATCTCAATTGTTTGGTCATAGTTGGATGAAACCAAATAGAATACTGTAATGAGAGAACTTCCACACTTATAAATGATTAATTATTATTTAAGAGTGTATATATATACACACATACACACACAAAGCTCCCTCGTATGCATCATGTAAGTTACCCCTATCCTTACCTCCAAGCCTACCCTTATCCCATGCAAGATGAATGTGTGACCCTCTCAATGTCCCAGTCAAAAGTATTCATCAATAAATCATCAATTTTAAAAACTGAGAATTGAAACCAATTAGAATATTTTAATGACATCACTTCCACACTTGCAAATGATTAAATTATTATTTAAGAGTGTGTATACACACACAAAAAAATAGGCTCCTTTTTGCAATCTCACAGAGCCTTGTTTTTATTGAAGGTTAAAATTGATGTATACTTATACATAGATATTATTGAAATTTTAATAGGGTTGAGTAGGATATACAGACAAGAGATGTCCTAGACAACCCCGTCCCCCCATCGATGTGTCTTTTTTCTATATCTATCAACCAATGGGACTGCTTCCTAATGGATGCCTAATATGGGGCCAAAACCGACCAAAAATCGAACCTGAGAACGTATGTGCTCGCGTTCAAATGAGAAAATTATATATTAAACCCTTTTAACCCAAACAAACCCTAAACATGCAACAGTATGTGATTGAATAAGATGATAATCTAAGAAAGAATATTCAAACACATGCAATTGAGGAAAAAATGCTCCAAAGGGGCAAAACCATTTATTTTCATTATAATATTGTAGCTATACAATTTCGGATTACAATGAAAATACATGTGACTAAGAATTACCCTCAGGTGTCGGATTCTGTAGTCGCGGCTGGAACTATCCCTTTCCAGTAGGGCTGCAATGGAGAAGAAGAACGGTCTTCTCCACAAGGGTGTGAATAGAAAAAGTGCGTTCCTGGGTTGCAAAGTGATTCACAAAGGATTGGAAATTTGTGTGAATCAAAAAACCTAGAGTCTAGATGCTCAATAGGTGAAGACTTAGGGCTTTCTGTACTCTGGAAATCGTGTGTATAAGTCTTAGAAAACCACTTCCCGTAGTGGGATTAAATAAGAGGACTTGAACCATAAAAATCTGACCACGATCTGAAAACGATCTGTTTAAGATTATCCCAGGCGGACCGGTCCGGATCTGAGGCGGATCGGTCCGATTGACCGGATCGGTTCTTTTATTCTGAGGCGGATCGGTCCGGTTGTGACCGGATCAGTTCGGTTGTTCCTACTTCATCGGTTTGCTTGCGGTCCGGGGTATACTGGATCTGCAGTAATTGGATCGGTCCGGTCTGAGGCGGATCGGTCCGATTGACCGGATCAGTTCTTTTATTTCAGGTGGACCGGTCCGGTTGTCAGACTTTGATTCCTCTTCTTCTTCTGATATTCGGATCCGTTGATGAATGTATGAAACTTGAATTTCTTCAACGGTGTAACGACGTACGACATATAAATTGTTAATGGACAAAAATGTCCTTACAGAATCGAACCGACCTATTTATTTATTATTAAACTGCAATGTGTTAGTAAGGTGGTCATGGTTCATATCCCCTTGGGATTGTTTCACACCCATTTATAACTTATCTTTTGTCTTTAATAAAAATAATAGCTCTAGTTAAGAACAATTTTAGAACTAGAGATTCCTAACAAAATGTAAAGTTTGAGTTTTAGGAAATAAAATGACATCTTATTTGAAACTCTTGACATGAATACATCTATATGCATGGTTTTACTGGGTTACACCTGGCAAGATATTGGGATGTGCCACATAGTTGATCTCAGGTGGAGTGACATGGTCCTATTAACAAACTCGAGATAGATTCTCTAGTGCACTATGGTGAAGCTCAAATTGGAGGATTGCGCTTAAAACATGACAACACAGTTGATCTAAAGTTTAGCAGGAACTAGTAAAGGCCAATAATCTCATGGTGGATCCACTGATTCACCATGGTGACATTCGTAATCGGATTCAGATTGAGATGATAACTTAGTTGATTAAAATTGGAGGCAGTACAATAGGTACCTACCAATAGATTATAGATGAGCAAGGGTTTTATACACCCTAATTCAATCCTTGAAGATTGAAGTGTTTGAGGATAAATTGGAGAAAACCAATACTGAAGGCTATGTGAAATAAAAATGCAAAGATAGTGGTGATTGATTGACATTACCCTATCATGAATACTCTTAGTTAATAATGTGAAGTAATGTCTAGTAGTTCTTGGAGAGATGAGGTTTTAAAGAGGCGTGGACTGAAGTTTCAAGTGTGGTGTATGCAAGAATCCTATTATGTTGAGGAGATAACTCCAAGATCAATATAGCCTACCAAAGGTGGGAACCAAATATTCCCATGTTAGTACACTAACATGGATGAAATGTTTATAAAGAAGCCTCTTTAGACAAAGATAATGATCTCTTACTTACCCTAATAGTACCCAACTATTTTGTATCTCCAAGGAGAAATCATAAGAGTTCCCTTTCAGTATTCCCTTTGAGATAAGGAATATAGAGGTATATGTTTCTAAAAGATGAGATTTTGAAGAATAATGTGAGATTTTAGCATTATTTCCTTCCCCTGTGTCTAACGAAATAGCTATTGTGGTAGCAGATATAGTGAAAATGGTAATTATGGATTCAGAGAAAATTGAGAAGTGTAGAAATGTGATCTAAACTTGAAAGGGATTTACTTGAAACGTAAGAATAAAGAACACTAATGTAAGTATAAATGTAAATAAAAATTGAAGTATAAAAAAATATTTAACAAACTGAAAAATGGGTCATGGAAACTGTGAGAAAAAAATCATAGCTTATGGTCATTTAGTGCTCCATGAGTACTAAGTTCAAGTGTAAGTGATCACATACAATAATAGATTTTTACTCAATGAATGAATTATCCAAAATCTCTATTTTTTATAACTAAACATTCATTGTAATAACTCATAAAAGTAACACTATATATCTTGGATTAGAACAAACAAATAACAATAATACCTTCCCATAAAAGGCCATTTTAGATGGCTACCCACAGTGTGAACAATTGATATTGATTCACTTCTTTGCACTTATTTATTTCTCATTTCTCTGTTCTACCAAATACCTTAAAACCATTAATTATTTATCCCCACTATATAAAATAAAATAAAGCCATCCATTGTATGCATGGCATATCCTACATCAACGGCAAAAGCACCCTACTAATATGGTGGACACCACATCAGTTGACATGAGGGAGAAAATAGATAATGTCCAAATAATGAAACACACCAAATAAGTTATGTAGGGGATTTTATGGTTTCTTATCTATTAAACTATTTCAAATCCAAACCACTTAAGGTGGCCCAATATCATTCACAAAATCTATTATGGTGAAGCGAAAAAAATTCTTCATGTATTTTGATTATCAATTTTGAGTTATACGCGAGAGTATTGTAAGAGGGTGGTCCCCTTATAGCCTGGGGGTATGGTAATACTAGTTGAGGCGTAACCCCTATAGGTATAGTGATAAAGGATAACCTAGAAACTCTTCAATAAACACAAGTAAGCCCACAATATTATATATTATTAACATTCGGATCAAACTCACAATACTCTCGTGTATAACTCAAAATAATGATAAAAGGAACTCAGAAGTAACTCATTCAAAGGGAGAGAGAAGTAAGCACCCTAGATACACCTTGGCAGGAATCTAACACACCAACAACGACCGAAAGATCTCTGGTTAGCTATTAAAAGCTTTGTAATAAATGACAATGGTGGGTGAGCAAGAACTCTAGTTTGTAATAACTTCTTATGATCTCTATTCTCTCTTTAGAAATGATCTCTAGAAAGAAATCCATCTCTCAGAGGTGGTTGAGGCCAATAAATAGCCCCCTTACCACTCCCGAGATGCCTTAGTCCCTTACAGCTGTGAACAGACATTCCCCCATACTTTACGTCATAAATATTAAATGCCTGATGGACCAATCAGCTCTACGTCATAAACATTAAATGTCAAGACAAGCATTTTGCCTAACTACCGTGTGTCAGAGGACTGTCACCTATAGAGGTAGTTCACCAAACCGTCTGACATCCTCCAATACCACAATGGTTTACTCGAGTTTGGATTTGATAGTGATTAGCTGGCTAGTGACATCACATAAAGTAGATGTAACTTTAGGTAAGGGACTGTTTGGATCAAGGTTCAACAAATGATGGAACTCAGGGCTACTATGCATAAGCTTTCAAGGTGAAAAGGTTACTCGGTGTTTTACCAGGTTTATCTAAGATGGTCAGGATAATCCCTAACGTTGCCTTACTTCTCAATCCTCCAAACCAAGTCCCTCTGAAGTTCCCACGGCGAGGTCATTCGATAGAGCATGTAAGCTCTCCTAGTCCCTGCTAGGCCTGGTCTCTCGCGAGTATCATTTGTTCTCACACTAAATATTATAGTTATTACATCATTGTGATCAATGTTAAGAATTTAACTAAATAACAAACAAGAAGTAAAGGGTGAGTTGTATCACCCAATCTCCTCGCTGAGCTATCTCGATGCCTTCATGCTGCGTCCTTCCCTTAAGCTTCTTCTATTAGCTGAGGAGGCTTATCTCTAATTCAAAGATTATCTTCAAGTCCCCTATATTTTCCCCTTCGTGTAGAGATTTATTATGGCAACAAGAAATATCTGCACGAAAACTTCTCAATCCGATGAACCTTAATCTTGTGGGAAGATAATTTTTTACCTCTATGTCTTCGTTGCAACTTCTGTCGTTATCTCTGCCAGGAAAAAAAGTAAAATTCTCCCCGATGTACCTGATCCATAGCTTAGCATATTCTCGACCAATGGCAAAGGGACATCGCTAGTTTTTTCTCTCGTTACATCTCACTCATTCTCCCTTCTTAGTTGGAGGTTGGAATTCTCTCAAAATATCTGAGGAAAGTGCCGACCCGTTTTGGCTGTTCACCGTTGAACCTTAAAATTTTCCTTAGTTTTTCTCATTCCGTTATTCTTCCTCATTTTATCTTATTCAAAAATTAAAATTCTCCCTGATGTACCTGAGCCAGAAGCAGCTCCCAATGGGCTTATAGAGAGGGGGCATCGTGAACTTTTTGAACTGCATTGCGTTGGGCCTTTCCTATAATGTTAAAATTCTCCCCGATGCCTCTTCAACCCGTTTTAACTCTGCTTGGGTTTTCAACTTGGGCCCTCTATTTGATGTCAAAACTTAACTTCTCTTGAAAGAAACACACCTTTACCCAAACGTTACCTCATTAATGACGTGATCCTGTCTTTTCAACTGTTAAAGCGTGCCCCAAAGTGTCACGTGTCCCCTTGCAATCATTTTGATAGCTTGGCACATGCTTTTGTCGGATACTCAAACATTTACTTGATTTCAAACGATTAATTCTCAACACTTAGTCACTTTTCCCATCTTCATCTCTTAGTCACTTTTCCCATCTTCATCTCTTTGTTTGCCTTAGTACTTACAGAGATTTTTTAGAGAGAGAAAACTGCCATCCACTATTGTTGCTACTAGTTTTTCTTCATCTTCTGTCTCCTTTGCCATCTGTTTCTTTATTCTCTTGTTACTCCGCCATCTTCATCGCTCTTTTTTCCTCTCTACAAACCCCCGCGCCATCTCTCATGGCTTCTTCAATCTCTCTTTTTTCTCCGCCTTCTACCACCACTACCGCTACTACAACCCCTATGGATGCCACCGCCTTGGTGGTTGCTCACCAGGAACAACTGCATTTTTATCAATGTTCTCCTTTTTTATGTTAGGATGATGATTACTCCTCCATATGTAAGGTGCTTGTCCTCCATGCTAAGTGTGACGCCTTAACACTTGGCGATGACGATGATAAAGTGGAAGATTGGGGTTTCTTTCCCCCAGAGGGAACTCTGCGCTTCAGTTTAGACAGTGGTGACTTCCCCTATTCCCAGATTGATTTAGAAGGTCCAGGAGGTTCCCTGGTCAACTTTGTTGTTTGGAACTCCCATATGCAGAACACTTATGCCGATGCTTATCGGGAAAAGTGGTTTGGTAACTTCACCTTCTCCAAACACAATATTGCACTATAAGTTTTAGTCTCTCACTGGAATGTTATAACCCATACTTTCATTGCTACCTGGGGTGAATTCACCATCACGTTGGAGGACGTTTGTAAACTATTATGGCTTGATCCCACAAGCGCCATGCCTTATTCTGACGAGGCACTAGACTTTGAAGACCCTGCTGATCGATTAAAGTTGGATCGAATTTACCGAAGTTGCATCGGGTCATCCAACAAAGAAACTTTCACTGCTCTCATTAATTACTTCTTCCTAGACCCCTCTGGGAAAGATGGTTCTTCTTCTATTGGTAAGGGGCAAAGTACATCTCTAGAATGCCATCTTACATTCTTGTCATTCTTTCCCATTTTGTGCTGCCTGGGAAATCGAATAACAAGCCCATGAGGGACCTTATAAACATATCCATTCGTTTGGCTGGGGGGTAAAGCTTCCTCTAGAATCCATGGCCTTGGGGTCCCTCTACACTTAGCTGGACAGGACCCATCTGGATATGGAAAGGTCCCTTGGCCGTTATAATCTAGCCAACTTTACCAATACCCTACTTCTCACGGGCTTCCTTTATACCCATTTCCCTGCTATATTGGCCAACACCATTTGTCCTCCCTCTGATAAATCCATCAGGACCCATCGCTTGTATTGTTACCATAAGAAACAGAGTCATAAGGAAATATTGCTAATCTTTGATAAACCCAAAATCTTTGTTATGAGCCCGTACGGTGAAGAAGTTATCCACCACACTTGAAATTTTTTTCAACACGGGGCAAAGGTGGTCTAACCAACTAATGCGGACCTCATCACTAAAAACCCTTCACTAGCTGTGGTTCTTCTATTCTTCCATGGGTACTTATCTTCTTACATCGAGTGGGGATATACCTCTAAGCCTTACAACCCCAACCAATACAGCCGCCAATTTGTCTTTGACCAAGGGGCCCCTCACCTAGTTTTTCAGTTATCCCACCCCAAAGTCACCTTTAGTGAGGACTTCTCCTTCTATACTTCTACTGTTACTTGGGAGGTTAGCTCAACAATGGTTGGGAAAGTCACCATCCCCAGTATCACAATATGGGGGATGTGACTTAACTATTTGCAACAAAGTACTGGTCGATGTAATTGGCTAAGATTTCTTAGTTTGTTCAAGGTCCTCTGGTATATTCCGCAGTTCTCTTATTCTCCGATTCTGAATTGGGTCTTAAAGGCAATTCTTTTATTGGGGTGGATTTCCCTTCAAGCAGCACCCCAAAAGACCCCCCAGTGAGTTGCATCCTCATTTCTCCATGATCCCTACTGCCACACCTAAAGCCAAGAAATCTCTTATGCCCAAACCACCCCTGACCCCGAAGGTCCTTCTTGTGAGGGGCCTTTAAAACCTCCCTCAAAGAGATCCAAAGCTTCCAAGAGTGGGACTTCCTCAAAGTCTAAGTCCCAGCCTAAGTCCCAAGATCCTTTAAACGCATTCCTAATTGCCTCCGTTCCACTTGGCATCCCTACAGAACTAAGTGGGAAAATAAGATCCAAGCGTCGAGCTGAACTAGAGAGGGTGCAATGGGCATTTCAAGAAGCCACCCCCCGATCCATCATGCTGTTGTTTTCCCTAGTATTATCATAGATCCAATGGAGGGGGTATCAAAGCGTAGGAAGAGTTACAGATCCCCCTCCAATGTCAGTATTTCTGGGGCTAGAAAGAAAACCTTAGGTACAAAAACCCATAAGAAATGTGCCTACGAGGTGTCACCACCGTCTGTTGCCCCTCCTCCATCTATCGTTGAGTCTATCGCCTGAAAGATAGTCTTGACACTGATCTAGGTCAAACTAAGAGGGCTTTGTCAGTTACTTTATCGCCTTCTTCACTGATGGTCTTATCATCTCATTCTTCCCCTGAGCAAGAGGTAGTTACACTTAGCCATTTACAATATGATGTGTAATTGTGTATTTTCTGACACCTAGAGACTTTGTGTAGCAGATTAAAGAAGAAAGTCCAAGTCCTCTAATAAGCCCCTTCGTGGGAGGACGCTTTGGCATTGCCTCAGCCGATGCATCTCCTCCTCATTCTCCCATGTATAGGCTGGCCTATTCTCATCGTTCTGTCTCCAGGCATGCCGAGGAGGTTGCTAGGAGGGATGTCGCTTCTGAAGAAACCCTTGGAGCTTCTTTGCCGCCAGAGGAATCTCTATTTGCTTCATCTGGGCCATCCCCATGGTTCCTCTGGATGTTTTTCCAGTTTCTTTTAGCCTTCTAGAGGTATTAACTTGATTGTCCCTCTATTTTATTTATTTGGCTTTTGTACTAAGTATTTCTTTGACCTTTAGGTTGTAACTACCCCTGATTTGGCCACATCTCTCGTTGGGTCAATTCTGCAGTTTCCTTTAGTGAGGTTTGCCATTGTGTTATCCCCCTTTACCAATATCACTGAGGTAAGCTCTTTTCATGTTTTTTTTCATTTCTATATTATGTTACTTGTGCCTAATGCCTTATTATTGTGTTTAGATTTCCCTAAATTTGAATTCACCATCTTCGTTTGGAGCCCCTCGAGTTATGCAGACTACCGTTGGGTCATCTACTCGCCCAAAAGCTCCTTCATACCCAACCAGGGCTAATGCCCCCTTGAAAGGGCAAACGGTTCCTTCTGCTTCCTCCCCTATCCTTGCTATAGTGCCATTTTCAGAAGTAGGTGATTCTCCAAGGGCTAAGGTTCCTCTGGCCCAAGGTTCTTCGGAGGCTCAGGGGGAATTGATTTGTCTGCTACGATCTTTATCGTTGCAACTATCTCTCTAGCTACCGTTCTTACTCCAGTCGTTCCTGAGGTATTTCGCTATTTTCTCCCTCTTTTTGGCATGAGTATTTCCGTTATGCCTTTAAGGTTATTTTAACAATTTAAAACACTTGTAAAAAAAAATCTCAAACTCCACCTGAAATAGTGTCAAATTCCACCTATAATAGTTACTTAACAATGAAAAACACTTGTTAAGATTTTGGTCAAACTCTACCTATAACGGTGAGTTAACAATGAAAACCACTTATTAAGATTTTTCGTCAAACTCCACCTATAACGGTGACTTAGCAATGAAAAAAACTTGTTAAGATTTTTCATCAAACTTCACCTATAATGTTGACTTAACAATGAAAGCCACCTTTTAAGATTTTCATCAAACTCCACCTATAACGGTGACTTAACAATGAAAACCACTTGTTAAAATTTTTAGTCAACTCACTTTTTTTCACATCACTTTGTAAGTTGTGATGGATCATGTCATCATCCTAGCATCGACTTAGCGTGTTCCATCTGTTGTTGAATCCCTTCCTGAAGAGTAAGTCCCCTCTAAGGACTCAAACCATAACAGACGTGGTTCAACTACAAATCTTCCAGTGGATAGCGAGTCAGGATGCGAGGTTCCTTCCCCTGAAATGGAATCTCCTGACTTCTATCTCATGGTCGTTCGTCAGTTTCCTCAAATTTTTATGATGGACCGGTCTATCATTGAGTGTATTTCCCATCATCATCCTAAAACTTTTACTGTTGATTACGTGCGCTCCAATGTATTGGTGATGAGCCATATGTTATAAGGTCTGGCGGTCGTTATTGTTGAGTTCGTTAACACTCAAACGTCTAACCTTACGAGGGCACTCATCAATCATTATCTCATAAGTTTGAAGGAGATGGGAAAGGATGGCTTCTAACTGAATTAGTTGATTAAACATTTGAAACTTCTGAAGAACCATGAGTTGGAAAGCCAGAGGGAATAATACCTGAAACACATAGAGGGCCAACGGTCTGAAGAGAAAAGGCAAGCAAAGTTGGCCCCTCTGTTAGTGGCAGTCGATGACAGAGTGAGGGATGCCGAAGAAGACTTTGCAGAGGCCAAGCTGGAATGAGAAAACCTGTTAATCTAAAAAACTTAAGTGAAGACCAAGCTTGAAGGCTGCGTTGCTTCTCAAAGGTCATGCTTTGAAGCTTCTTCTGGTTTGCCCGGGGACTTCTTCTCCCAACCCGATCTATGGTTTCTTCTGGGCTAGAAGTCCCTTCTTTTGTATTTACCATTTTTTCTTTACCCGGTGTAATTCTTATGCGGTAGTTCCCAATTTTGTAATCGTTATAAGTCATATCAATGAAAAATATTTAGTATTTTATCATCGTATGTTGTCTCGTTGCAATGTTTCTGTTTATTGTAAAGTTCAAATTCTTACAATTTACAAGCATACTCCCTATTCTTAATCTCACTACAAAATAAATAACTCCCAAAATGAATTGCAACATAGTTTCAATAAAAAACAAATCTCTAACTGAGGTTACTCGTTTAAACATGGTAAACCTTCAACCTTTTATAATTAATCTTGAATGGTTTATCTTCTTCCATCTTAGCGATTAAACAATAACCTGAATCATGAGCCTCCTTCACGTTGAAAGGTCCCTCCTAATTCGTAGAAAATTTAGGTAATGGGAGACCCGTATGTGTTTTACTATTGCTTTCAAAACCAAATCCCCTTTGTAAATTTTCTTGGCCTCACCAAGTTGTCATATGCTCTGAAAAGATGCTTCGTGTACATTTGGAAGTGTTGCATCGCATTATCCCTATGCTCATCTAGTGATTACAACTATACATGTCTGCTCTAAGGGATCATACTGCTTTGCAAGGCATATTGGGCTAAAAGAACCTCCAGTTATACCGATAAAATTTCTTCAGCCCCAAACACAAGAGAGAATGGTGAGTATCCTATAGGTTTCCTCTTCATCGTTCGATAGGCCCACAGGACTGCTGGAATCTTACCATCCCATGATCCTGGGAAGTCTTCCATCATCTTGGCCAAGATGTTGACCAATGTCTTATTATTTGCTTCGGCTTGACCATTCCCCTTAGGATATGCCACCATTGAGGTATGATGGACGATAGAGTATTTGTTTGTGAGCATCGTTACTTCTTTGTTGACAAATAGGGTCCCATTATCAGAGAGGATAAACTTTGAAATTCCAACTTTGTAAAGCATTATGTTGCTCTTTTGAGTGGTATCACCTCAGCCAACTTTGTAAAGCATTATGTTGCCACGAGTATCCAGAACTTTCCCCTCGAAAATGGGTGTATTTCCCCTACCAGGTCAAATGCCCAAGTGTGGAATGGGTAAGGAGAGGCCAAAGAATGTAAGTCCACCGAAGGATCATGGATCATGTTTCCATGCAGCTGGCACGCCTTGCATTTTCGTACAAACTCAGTAAAATCTTTCTCCATAGTTGGCCAATAATAACCCAAGGTCATTAGTTGGTCATATAGCTTTTCTCCTCCAATGTGATATGGATAGTGAGCTTATTTCAAAACTTATGTTGCCTCTTCCTTCATGATTCAACTCAATGGTCTGTTAAAGTACCCTCTCCGATAGAGATGATCATCCTGGACATAGAACCGTGGGGCCCTTCACTTGAGTCCCATCGCATCTTTTTTCTCCAGAGGCACAAATCCGTCTTTCGTAAAATTGATATGAGGTAGCCTCCAGTCTACTTGAGTTTTAATGAAGTGGCATTCAACTCCCTGAAAGAAGAGTTAACATTTATCGTACCTTCGTTGCAACTCTGCTGCATCTGGCATCATCGTTGGCTAGAAGTACCCCCTCCCTCTGAATTCTTCTGTATAGAGGAATCTCAGTTGTTTTGCAGTTTTCATCATGTGTCTTCTTTAATCTTTGTTCTACTTCTTCTAGTCTGACATATCTCGACAACCATCCTCCCTCGTCCCTAAAGTAGAGGTTTTCCTGATTGTTAAAGTACTATGCTAGCTCTTTCAGATCCATTTTTCCATCCCCAGACTCTAACGGCTTCCTAATCTCGCCCCTCTAATCTGAATAATCTTATATTGGTAAGATAGATTGCACAAATGATGGGGTTATTCTCCATTGTATCACCACAGTAGTTGTATCAATTTTCACAGCCAACTTCTGAGCAATGGTATCATAGGCATCAGTACGCCTATTCATCGCTCTGAGATGCCTTCTAATCTTGACCTGGTGGAACTAGTTGATCAACCATTTAATGATCATTCTATAAGGCGTTAGGCTGAGGTGCTTCAATGCATATTCCCCGTTCACTTACCGAACCACCAAGTTCGAGTCACCATTAATGCATAGTGAACGGATTCCCCTTCGAAGGGCCTCTAGAAACCCTAATACCAATGCTTCATACTCTGCTTCATTGTTGGAGCAAGGGAAATCCAACTTATAAGAAAGGCAAAATTCTTCCTTCCCTTTAGAAAGGATGACCCCGCCCCTCCCTTCTTTTTCATCGAGGAACCATCGAACTGCATTGTCCATTATTTAAGGTTGGCATCCAGGAAATTTTCCTGTAAGTCATCCCTTAGAATGCTCTCTCGGGGTGGCTCGAATATTCCAGATGGAAAAAAGCACTAGTAGATGTGTGTATGCCTAGCTCTTGATCGTGTGAGGGACCATACATTTTAAATCATATTCTGAAAGGATGAGGAACCACCTAGCTGCCCTTCCAATCAAAATAGTTCTTGCCAACAAAAACTTAATTCGGTCACATCTTGTCACAATGTGGATTGTGAAAGATAGCAGGTAAGGTCTAAGTTTTTATGCTACGAACACCAAGGATAAACAATGTCTTTCTATATTACTGTACCTTGCCTCTGGTCCATGTATGATCCTGCTGTAATACCCCGTACTTTTGGCTATATTTATTTATGGGATTAATTAATTAAATGCGTATTAATTGGAAATTAATCCGGGTTATAAATACTAATGTGATGCGAATTGGTATTTGATTATGTGCATATATGATTATATATGTATTTGGTGTTATGAAATTTGTCGTGGGATTTATATACGGCATTTTAGAAATTTTAATGAGACGCGTGGGACCGCCGCGTCACGGTTTAATATTTTGATAATAAAAGTGAATTTAAAATCTATAATCCGTATGGTCGTTTTGAGTGCGCCAACGCATCCAGAAGGGTCGAGATAGTCAGAAAACGCTAGCCGGGGGTATAGTTTGGGTCCCGGGGTATTTTTAGGCCATACCGGCAACTTAAAGGGTATTTTGGTAATTTCACGTTTTGAGGAATTAAAAGTGACGAAAATTTGGTTAATTAAATCTGATGTGGATAAGACCCACTAGGCCCATAACCAACCCTTATTAACCTAGAAAGCTACGTAGGTTATCATTTAGTCTTCCAACTCTCCCAAAGGAAACCCTAGCCACCATAGCCACCTTTGGAAGAAGAAAGCTTAGAGAGGAAGGGAAAGAGGAGGAATTCTGCAGAAAATCTGCAGAAAGAGCTTACAAATCCAACACCAAATCCAGAGACAATCAAGGCAAGTGATTTATTCCATTTAAATTTCGAAGAATGCTTCTTCCATGTTAGATTATTCAAAAACTTTATGTGTTCTTGGAAGATAATGAAAAACCCATAAGATTGGAGTTATTAGTTTAAATTTTGGGATATAGGTTGCATGTAGAATGTTACTGGAAGATTATATTAAGAGAATTACTGACTTTTGTTATACCAAAAACGGATTTAAAATGAAGTTTATGAATGTTCTTGAGATAAATTGGAAAACTAGGTTTTTGATGAAGATTGATCCATATGTAGCCTTTAGATGTTGAAATATTGATTTATGGACGTTAGAAATGTTGTAGGATGATTATATGGCATTACTATATCGTTATATTAGAGAATCATGCTTTAAAAATAAGTTTTGGGATGTTTTCAAATCTGTAAAACGAAGCAGTCCGTAGCCATACCTGTTTGATCGATCGATCGACATTCATCAGTCGATCGATCGACTCAATCGATCGATCGATATTCATAGGTCGATCGATCGACCTTCCCAGAATGAGTGAAGTTTTCCTTAATTTGGTTTTAATGGTAGTAACCCTCGGAGAATATGTTTGGAGACTTTATGAATACCCTCACCCTTAAAGAAGACCAGTAGGTGTGATTATTATAGTGGACTTTATTTAGAATGCAATTCGAGGAATTTTTCTAGATTATTGAAATTCGATAAGTGAGATAACGTTTGGGTTAATAGTGTAAAATTGTGTAATTTGATGAAATAAGGTTTGGGGCAGAAGCAAAGACCTTAGGTATAAAGATGTCATATGTAGGAATTATGGGAGACTTAATATTCTATTATGGATAAGTTTTAAGGATAAGGGACTACGGCGTGAGACGTGTCGGCAATTTAACTTTATATTAACGGGAGACTTGAGATATATATGTTTGGAATAATGGTATTATGATGTAGAGTATACCTTATTAAAATACGATATTACTAAGATGTATGTTTACTTAGTATTGGTATATGGATTGTGTGTATGACATACCTACCATACTTGCTATCACGGGAGGTTTGCGTTCGCTTAGGACCCTCTAATCCTTGTGTGCCTACGGGGGGGATATAGACTGGTACCTTGATGAACATAGGTCATAGAAGGACTTATTGTGATATTAATAAGTCTGCATGATCATGGGAGCGTAGGTATGTGCGTGACCCATGTGATGGTGACTGTGTTCGCCTCCACTATTTGTGATTTGTGTTATCTGAACTATTCCTGAGAGATTCGGAATATGTGATCCTTATGTACGTGATGTACCGGGATGGATAGCAGAGTATGTGTGCACTACAGCTTAGATTGCGGGGTGCTTGTATTGTATATTTATGATATGAATAATATACATTATAATAATGGGAATCCTCTTGTGAATGTTGTGAAATAGTACGGTATTGTTTCGAAATATATAATGAGTTAACTGATAGTTATATCAATGGCATATTTAGTAACTGAGTTTACATTAAACCTCTATTTAATTACGAGCATTTTTATAATAAATGAACCGAGTAATATGAATAGAACCTTTGGCAGTCTAGCTAGTTATGTTGTCAGTTAGCTAGTAGTATGGGTCGTTATAGATGGGTACTTACGTTAGGAGTGCACAGTTAGACGAGAGGTGAGAATATCATGCGAGTGTACGTCCTAACATGTACTTTGCATTTAATGTTTTAAATGTTTTTAAAGCACTTGCAGGTTTTTAAAATATAACTCCACATTCGGGCTCTGACCCGTTTGCTTTTCAAATCTCTTTTTCTTTGTAAAACCATTTTAGGTGCCCAGCCACAGGGACACCAAGCATAGGATTCTCATTCAGGTGACGAGCTGTAGCTGTTTGTGGAAGCTACAGGGATTTGCTTATAGACGCTTCTATCTTTTGGATTCCAGAGTCACTATCTATCAGTTGTAGGGCATGTTGCCCATTTCTATTTAGAGCATCTTTTACATTTCAGTTTTCAGACTTTAGCATGTATTGTTTCAGTTTATTTATTTCAGTTATGGGATTGTAGTGAGGGGTTTCCTCCAGACTTTATTTACTCTATTTGTGATGGTTATTCATTTTACTTCAGCATGGTGAATGGTGTTATTTATTTCTTCATTACTTTTGTTGCATGTTAATCAGACTTAAATTAAAATTTGGCAACTTGCTTTTTAAATACTAGGTGGTTAGATATAATAAAATGTTTTCGACAGTGATGCTATTAACTGAGCCAACTTGGCATTTTGAATTAATTTTATAAAGGAGTAGCTACCCGGTGTTTAATTAGTCGGGGTGTCACACCTGCTCAAGTAGTAGACTGGTCTCTTTTGCCCATCAATTTCTTATGCCAGGAGAGCTCCAACAACCCTTGTTATAGATGTGAGGTAGAGTTGAAACAATCTCCCTGTTATGGGAGGTATCGTCGTTTGTGGAGAAGTGAGCATCTTCTTTAGCTTGGTCAAATATTCCTAGTGAGCTTCCTCCCATTTGAACTTCATGCCCTTTCGCAGCAGCTCCATCAGTGGGTGAGTTATTTTGTCTAGTCCTGGTACAAATCTCCTAAGGTAGGAGACTTTACCAAGGAAACTCTTAAGCTCTTTCGTCGTTCTTGGGCATGATATCTCCAGAATCGCTCGTTGCTTATCTTGGTCCATCTGCACTACTTGCCGATCTGCCACAAAACCCAGGAACTTTCCACTTGTGACTTCAAAAGCACACTTCAACGGGTTTATCTTCAAGTTATATTTTCTGCATCGAATGAACACCTTTCTTAAATCTTCCAGATAGGACTCCTCCTTCTTCGACTTGATGACCAAATCATCCACAAAAAAATCCAAAAACTTTCAGAAAGAACTCATAGAATATGTCCATTATTGTCCTTTGATATGTTGACCCAGCATTCTTTAACCCAAAAGGCATCACTGTGTATATGAAGTTGCCCAATGGGGTCCTGAACGCCGTTTTCTCCGCATCTGCTGGATCCATCTTGATCTGGTTGTATCCCACATACCCATCCATAAAACTATATATCTCATGACCATCAGTTTCATCGATCAAGCGATTAATAGAGGGCATAAGGAACTCATCCTTCGGGAAACCTATGTTCAGATCTCTAAAGTCGGCATAGATCCTTATCTGATTCTTATCCTTCTTCCCCACTGGGATGATGCTTGATAACCAGAGTGGGTGTTGTATCAGTTTGATGACCCCTGCCTCTAGAAACCAATCCACCTCCTCTTTGATCTTCAGATCCAGCTTAGGCTTGTAGGTCCTCGTTGCTTACTTCACCGGTATGGCGAAAGGCATAACGATAAGTTTATGGAAACTTATTTCTTCATCCAACCCCTCCATTTCTATGTATTTCCATGAAAAAAAATCCCTGTATTCTCTAATTAGCTCAACTAAGGCCCTTCTTTTCTCCTCGCTTAGGTCCTTCAAAATGAAGATGGGCCTTGCATCTTCTCCTTCATTGACCAAATCCACTTGCTCCAGCTCTTGCATTTATGGCTTCGGACGATCCGTTATGTACCCTCTCTCTTCTCCCATGTCTTCTATAAACTCTTGTATATTAGAGTTATCAATGACCATACACTACCCTTATTAGTCTATCAAGAAACATTCATACACCGGGTAAGCCTCTAGAATAGCTCCTTTGATCGCCTGCTCACACCTTCAAATGAGGTAAATGACCCTTCCATCCTCTGTAATTTTCTTCTTGTATTCCCTGCTTATCATTACAACCATCTTCCTTTTCCTTTCTTTAGAAACTTCTACCAGTCTATTTCCTGATATCCTGCTCAACATGCTCTGTCATTGGACCTTGTGCTTTATCGGATCCATCATGAGCCTTATTCTATCTCTAAGTTGTTTCGAGCTATTTAGGGTCTTGGGACTAGCATGGTGAACTTCCTCGACTGCTACCCTTCTTCCTGCCCCTTCACTATTCTGACCGTTCACAGGTCATATCCGTTCTTTAATAGAGGGAACTCTTGCTACCTCCATTCTTCTCGTTAAGACCCTCCTATGTTCTTCTAACTCAGTGTAGAAAATTGCATCTACTAGGTGAGCTTCTTAGGTGGCAAAGGATTTCTTCATTGCACGTATGATGATTTTAGTCCCTTTTAGTTGGCCTTCGCACATTGGTGGTATGTCGAAGGGACTAGTCCATGATTGTGCATCTACACCCTTCCTATCAGAAGGTGTTACGAAGTAGCACTCTCAATCACATGGAATTTGATGTGAGAAGTAAGATTCCCCATCACAATCCCAACATTCATGTATCCAATTGACTTGGATGATTGGTTATCATAGTCAGAAATTACCAGAGGCATCAGTATCAACCTTGCCTCAGGAATGTTGGCCACCTAGAAGGAATTGATTAGCATGGTGTTTATCGATTCTCCCCCATCCATCAAGTCTCTTGCAAAACTCATCCCGTTAACACTGGCAGTTACGCACAAGGGCTTGTTATGGAGGAACCTCACAACCCTGTCAGCGTCGCTAAAGGTTACTTCGGATAAAAACTTGCTTACCAACCTGTCCATTGGTCCTCTCTACCTCAGAGATGGTACTGCCTTCTTTCATGCAATATCCAAGATTTCTTATGTTATCTATAACCGACTCTCCTTTGGCAATCCCACTTAGTCGAAGAACCATGAGAACTTCGATGATCGCGAAATAGCCTGACATTCTACCCCTTGATCCATCTGATCTCCTTCTAGGTTGTATACATCTTCTATATCCCTGGCGCTAGCTTCATCGTAAGCTATTACTATGTTGGCCACTCCCATAGTACAGTCCTTCAACGCATCTTCAAATTTTTCTCGTTAAATCTCCAGTTCCCTCGCTTCCCATTCAGCCTCCTCATCATAAGCAATTACAAGGTTGGCCTCATGTGCTGGTAGTAGATCTTTTATTGAAACCTAAAAGTTCAAGCACAACGTCATCATCTCAACATTATGAGCAAGAGATAGCCGAATTAGACAAAGAGGTTGAGAAACATGGAATTTGCCATCAAGAAGAGCCTGATCATGTTCGAATCGAGGTTCGTGCCGAGACAAATGACAAAATCAATAAGACTAAACAGTTTTTTCTCAATTTAATGCAGCAAGCTGGCTTTCACGCTCCAGATGATGCATTACTTAGGTATTTTCTTAATAATTATAATTATTTTACTGATAATTTGCATTAAGATAGGTCGTACGGGCTGATGAATATTTATTTAAATGAAATTAATCCATGTGCTCATTTGTGGCTTTTGTTGTTGTTGTTGAATTGAGTTTTAATGTTAAAATAAGTTGGTTTTCATGAATAAACAAAGGAAACTCCATCGAAATTTTCTAAAAATAACAATTGATTTAATAATAGTTAACATGATGATATAAGGATTTCCATAGTCGAATATTGGACTAAATTATATTTATTTTCTCTTCCACGGGTTTGGACATTATTTGGTTCAATATGGATATCATTTGGAATAGGTGTTAGCCATGTATATGACTTTATTGACAAATTTCACCACTTGTCTTTTGTACATTTATAAGTTAGGTGGTTATTTTTTGGGGTTATTATGTTTTCGAATTGATTATTTGATATTCTTGGGGATGATTGTAGTTTGAATCAGATAGATTATGTTTTAGGTTGGTTGTTTTACTTTTTGGAGATGTTATGTTGGGAACCTTGAATGTAAAGGAATTAATTTTTTTCTTTTTTGAATATTTCATTCATGTTGTGAGTTCGTTGATATTTTCTTCACGATATTTATTTGTCATAACTTGTACTTTTATTGATACTAGCATGTAACCCACGCGATGCGCGGGAGTACATGTGTAAAACAAAATATATTTGTATTTTCATAGTTAATGTAATTAATAAAATTGAAATGACGGATGATGTAGCATAATAGAAATTTAAATGCGTAACTAAAAGAGGAAATTCAATATATTGAATTAAGTGGAACACATAATGCATTTTTTATTGAAATGAAAAAATGTAATGAGTAGTAAATAAAAAATGACAACGACATTATGATAAAAAAGATTGAAATTGTTCTGGTCTTGAGCATTAAATTAAAAAGACAACATCATGATGATTCTAAATAGAGAAATTGTTCGGCAATACCTAAGGTTGTGACTCCCTCAATCCTTGAATTGTATTCCTTTACCCCTGCAAATTAACAAAACATAGGTGAAATAAGTGTAGTTTATTTAGAACATAATATAATCTAAAAAATGGATATAAATTAATGTAATTAAACTTATATAAATATACTTGGAATATTTGATTCTCTTCGAAGATCTTATATGGCTGCCGTCATCGCTATTTATCGCAAGACTTTCATGAATGGATATGTTAGCATCCTGCATTTGCAAAATTTTATGTTTCTTATTCACAGCAAACAGAAAATTAGAAAACTACTCCTTTCGATAACTCAGACAAAATGAAAAGAATTACCATAAAAATTGAATTGTATAAGTGGCGATTCAACTCAACTGAATATGCATTGACCATGTATTTTCTTTATCCATGGAGTTGAATCACAAAATACATAAGTTATATGGAGAGATTGTAAAAATCAAATGCTCTTAATAGTACTTTGCAATCCGGGAGCTCTATTTCTCGCAATCATGATATCACATGGCGCCATGTGACCAAAAAAAGGCGTTTCTTTGCTAAAATGCCACTATATAATAAACTAACTATCAGTGTACATTATTTCCAAGGATATTGAATGCTGGAAAGAGGACTGGTGGTCCTGTACAACTTATGCTTAGGCAAATGTGAGTGGTGAAGTTACAGTAAATTGTTTGAATTGGTTTGGAGATTTAGTGGATCCTGTACATAATTCTGACACGGTATAAGTTCTCTAAGTTCGCCTCCATAGATGTTAAGTACTTTTAACCATTGCATTATGTGCCTTTTCTAGTTTCAAAGCTTACCCGGAGCGCAATGTACCGAAAACAGCATAAGAAGGACAATGCTGATGAAGTTGTTAGGAAGAGGCACAGAACCACCAAGAAGACTTACTCAAGTTCTATAGTTGGTGCTACCTTGGAAGTTATTTAGAAGAGAAGATGAGAAGGAAGAATTATGAGATGCCACCCGTGAGGTTGCTATGCGTAAAATGAAGGAGAGGATCAAGAAAACAAAGGATGATAAGAAGACAAAGAAAGTAGAGGTAACGACAAAGTCACAGCAGTGAAACAAAAGTAATGGCCTAAGTTTGCTGCTCCTAAGGGTTTGAAGATAGTAGTTGATGTTTCAAAGCGTTGTTTTCTTTTATGCAGTTTATACTGCTTTTGTCGTAATTGATGATTACAATTGTTGTTATTCTAAAATATTATGTATGAATCTCAACATTGTTTTGTTGGGCCTATTTTTTGAGTACTTTAGAATGTATAATTTAAATTTTTTGTTTGGTATCAAGGAGGGAACAAATAATTCCTCCATTTTGTAGGAAAATAAGTAAGATATATATGTTTTATTAATTATATTTCAATTTAAACCAACATTCAAAAAAGAGCTAGGCGGTCATGTGGCAGATGCCTCACAACGCCTAAGCTGCTAGGTGGGGATTAATTGGTTGCTATATGAACAATACATCATATGGTTATCTATGACCAGACTCTCCAATAGAACTCTTAATTGTAGAGTGGTAACACGACTCTAAAATAGTGAATGAGAAGAGTAGTGTGGAAATTGATCTTAAGAGAATGGATGAGCAATTAGTGAAGTGGTAAGTTCATTCCTAGGTGAAAAGAAAAATTGTTGGGATTCAGACTTTGTATTTTCTACAGTATTACGTATCCCATGCCAAAGTCATACATGAACGTTAATCAGGATTTTGAGTCAGACTTTGTATTTCTACAGTCATCTGAATCACGGGCCAAAGACATACATGAACGTTAATCAGTATTCCAAAAAATGCCACTTTATTACCAAAGCAATTTTCTTTTCATAGGCTAATGTTGAATTGATATTCATTCACTATAAATGAGTACAGATATTTTCAAAAAATTGAATCATAGTCCAATAAAAGTTCTGTATAATGGTTTGTATATAAATGAACATTTAAGTTACTTCATTTTGTATTTGGTTCAATGCGTATTAGACATACGATTTATATTTATGAAAGCTGCCTAATTATTAAAAAAATTATAATGTATATACCCGTGAAGTCGACATTTCAATGTGCGATTGTTGGGATTCCGATTCAGTAGTTCCTGTGATTTGCTAAAATACGCAAGAAGTTCGTTAATAATAAATTCAATCGAAATTTATGAGTTAAAATTTATGTGTAGAATGTACATACTCGAGCATCAACGCTGCTATTGAAATTAATCTGCGCTTCCCATTCCTAAGTTCCCGCTATTTGCTGAAACGCAAAATACGTTAATAAATCAGAGATCTTTAAACCTTTAAAATAAAGTTATAATGTTGACACCTAAATAATCTAAATAAGTTATTCGGCGCAGATATAATAATTGTATTTCTCCATCAACATGTTAATCATCTTTTTCAGAATCAAATTGAAATTTTAGATGAGCAGCTTACCTTTGAGGCCGACTTTTGTTTAAGAAGTTTTTCCACAAAATCCTCCGTAACAATTTTTGTAGTTATGTAGTTCTACCACCCAAGGACCAGGTTGTGGAATGTGAGTTTCAGTTGAAACATGTGCGTAGTCCTAATCAAATTTATGAGTTGACTTGGTACGCTCCTTTGGTTTGTTTGTTTTTTAAAAAAATTTCGTTTGAGATTTTTATTTGTATATAAATTGTAATTTTCTTGTATATGTTATTTGTTGTAATTAATATTCTTACGTTGCTTTCTGATTTGAGAACTTCTTCAATTGGAGTGAGTAGCAGGGACTCTGCAACTCTGTCGAAGAGCACGAATGAAGTGTACGATGAACTATCCTTGACACATACTTGTAGTTTATACCTATATCGAATAAAAAAATATCGATTGTAGTAATTGTATTCCATATGTAAGAAGAAATGTAAAATCTTTTAAATTTAAATGTTTTATGTAATTATATTTAAGGCATACTAATTTTCAACTTAATAATTTGATGATAAATGAACCATGGTTTTGGATATTTAACATCCATATTGCATGTTTGACACCAATTTTTATTTCCAACCCATTGAACCTTTTTGCTGCAGAGATTGCACGAATTGTAGTACCAACCACGTTCAGTTTCAATATATGTTATCGTTGCTTTGCAACAAATCCATTTCACCTGTTATTGAAAAACAATTAGTAAGAATTATGAAGTATGATATGAATATATTGTTATTCATATAAAAATTTATGTTTCACCTCATCTCTTGATGGTGCACGTAATTCCAATATATCAGCGATGCTGAAGACCTCTATTGCTATCTGGCTCCCACTTAATGGATTTGTAAGATTTTGGCCGGTATAGTTGATATTATGCATCTCTCCAGGCATCCTTATGAAAAATAATTTATTAATTATTTTATGTCATAGAAACGTTAATTGAATAAAATTGGAATTGGAAGGTACATACATCGCGTTGAATTCATTTACTTCTTGGATGGGAATATTAATGTAAACTTTGGTACCGCTTGTTGTGGAAAGTGAGTGACAACCTATAAAACATATTATTGTTAATATTTTTTCAAAATCATGATGTATATAAAAAATATATTTTAAAAAATGACTAATAAATAATATCAAAATGTATGAAAATTACCGTTAAAGAGGTTCATAGTACACGACGTTACTATTATTGTAACTGAAGATGAGCAGTTACGGCAGTCCTCCTTTGTAATATCATTAGCGTTGTCTCCCTAGAGAGTAGCACCTATTCTTTCTCCTCTGCAATTAGTTGTGAGTTATTAATATTAATTATATAATTTCTACTAAATTGAAAAGTTTGTTTAATATGTGATTTAAAGAGGAGTACTTAATACATCATATTGTCAAGCTTTAAGAACCTTTTCGTCATCACCCTTTCATACGACGTTTGAGTAGGTGCTGGTGATATGGGAAAAACTATCCCAGTAACATCTAATTTGCATTTTTGAATTAGTAATGTAAATGTATTTGTTATATAGAATTTATATAATCTATGATAAAGCAAGCACCTGTCAAATCAGTGTCGTTTTGAACCCAAGATCTTAAAGAGCTGAAGTCGACTAAGTTGAACAAATGCCTTTTTATTTCGGTGTCTACAGAAGCTTCTTTGATGATAGTTGACGGTAAGAATTGCAGCATGTAAGTGTAACTGGTCTGTAGTTTATTTTGTTTTCAAGGACCCTAAGGTTCGAAATATAATATACCTTTCCTTCGATGAGTTTGCTCTCGTATTTGTCCAGCATGTACGGTCGAATTGAGGTGTGAATATCATGACCCTGTGTTAGGCAAAATATACGATTCATAAGATGAATGTCAATTGAAATATAAGCAGTATTTAAGATAGGGATAAGACATCTGTACGTTCACATCAAGAAGCAAAATGTCAAGTGAAATTATTTGGTTTCCATATCCTTGGAAGGCATACTTTTAATGTCCAATCATCTCTTCCTTTGCAGAGATCGCATATTTTGTGGTAAGTTTCGAAGGCCATTAAATACATGTATTTGTTTTAAAGCTATTTATATATATGATTGCAATGTACAAAGGCAGTGTAATGTATGAATTTTTGCAAAAATAATATACGTATATTATATGATATCATAAACGGTAGTTGTAATTATTTACCAGTTTACAATAGGTATAGCATTTCTTCATACACAATAATTTTCGTGCAGTTGTAATGGTCATTATTTTCATTATTGATGAAAAACTGCAAACTCGAACTACTCTTTACTCTTGAAACAACCATGTAGAGTTGGCCGTGACTAAACACTGGTTTAGGAAGGTATATGCACACTTGATCAGGTGTTTGTCCTTGACTCTTATTGATAGTCATTGCGAATGAAATTCAGACTGGGAATTGGCTTCTTTGTATAATAAAAGTCCAAGTTGAATCAGTTGCGGTCATTATTATTCTTGGTATGAAGACCTTGTTACTTATGTGGGATCCTATAATTATTTTTGCTTCAATGACCATGGGATCCACTTGCGTTATTATTAGCCTAGTTCTATTGCAAAGTCCAGTTGATTGATTGATGTTTCTAAGAAGTATAATTGTTGAACCGACCTTCAATTCTAACTCATCATTTGGAACTCCAGTGAACTTCAAGGTGTTGAGGAATTCTGTTGGGAACATTACATCTTTGTCCTGAATATTTCCTGACAACTTGGATACAGAATCTGAACTAAGGTATGTCTTTATTTCCCCAGGTATTAACCGAAGCATGTAATCGTTAACTTCATCAACTGTTTGATTAGTTGGTGTTAATACTACTCTTCCCCTCAAATATGCTGGATCTTGATAATTCTTGAGGAAATCTGGATATGTACTAGAGACGATTCATGGAGTGTGGTCTCAGTTTGTTCAATAAGGAAATCGTCAGGAATTTTAATCCAACAGGGTTCCTCATCTTCATCGAAAGACTCCATTGGTATTTTCCCATCACGTATAGATACCCATTCTGTAAACGCTGCGGATTCATGTATGCGCATGTTTTTTGTAAGGTTTGAAATAAAACATGAGTCCCAAATGTAGGGCTTGTTGATAGAAGATTTAATTATGTTTTCTCTGCTCCCTTTGCGCACAATGGGTAAAGTTTTCTGAAGTCTCCACCTAAAATAATTATTAAACCTCCGAATGGATTCTGGAAAGAATTTTCATTATCCGAACACAAAATATCTCTAAGAGTTTTATCAAGAGTTTCGAAAGCTTGACGATGATTCATGGGTGCTTCATCCCATATTATCAGACTTGTCCTTTTTATTAAATCTGCCAGTTGGGTTCCCTGATGAATATTGCAAGTTGAATCCGCATTGGTTTAAATGGGAATTGTGAATCTTGAATGTGCAGTACGGCCTCCCGGAAGTAACAAAGAGGCATTGCCCGACAAAGCAACGGCTAAGGAAATTTTTCCTTCAGACCTTAAACGTGCAAGGATGGTCTTGTATAAGTAAGTTTTCCCTGTTCCCCCAGCCCCTAAACAAAGTAAAGTCCTCTTTTCGTTTCATATACAACTTTCATTACAACATTATATACGTTGAGTTGTTCAGCGTTTAGACCGTTGAATAGATTGGCGTGTTAATCCTCCATCTCCTTTGTATCGTAACATAACTCCTCTCTGAAAAACGATTCCCACGATCATGTATTAGAGATGGGTCAGGCTTTGGCATTGGAAGAAAATCAGATAATGCCTTACCATTTTTCTTTAGAATCTCATCTATTTCATATAGGGCGTAATTCCGAATTTGATCTTCGCTCAAGACCAAATTATTAAAGTTTAACAACTTCTTTTGCTGATATAATATATCTTCTGATAACGAATCCCAATGTGCTTCCCATAACTTTTCAGGATCGCTAACTTCACAAAACATTAGAATTATTTCGAACAGTTCTCGTAATTGATGGCCAGTTGACATTAAGAAGCTTGCAAAATTGCATCATGCCATTCTTCGTCATCTTTAAGTAGGCCTCTGGCGTAACATAAAGCTTTGCAAGTTGGGTATATAACCCCGTCAAAAGTCCTCACCTCTTCGTAACTCCTTACTTCTCGAATAAGGTTCAGTAACAATCTTAAGTAAAATATTTCTCTAGATGCTGGATGTGCATATACAATACGACCACGACATGTACCTGACTTTCTTCGTGTCCATCGCTTCTCTAAAGATTTCCAAGTCCACTCTTTTGTAAATTCCGCATATGTTAGCTTTCTTGCATCTTCATACTTGCTATTTGCAACCATCTATTCCATAAACATGGTATTCTCTACGTTAATTATATCAATCACAGTGTTAAAATGATCTGAATCCTTAAAAGTAACCATTTTTTCTTCGGGCAGATGGAATGTAATTCGTTCAACCCCAATGCTTCGATATTGTATATCAAACTGATATATTCTCCAACACGCTTCACATGCAGATAAGTATCGAAAATCGAGGAAGTTTTTAATCTCATCAACTTTTGCTGGATGCTCTTCACCATTAGTAGATGGTCTCGCTTCAGCATGATCAAGTACAACTCGTGCTCTGTCAAGTCCTTTGTTGATATATTTGAACAAATATTTAATTAACCTTGACTTGTTGCACCATTCGACATTTATACGAGGTTGATATTTTACAACCAAATCGAGATTGTGTGGTACCACAAATCTGTTGTCAACCTTTATGGCGACTTGTTGCACCTTCCATTGTCTCGATGCCTATAAACAGGTAAACCGTTATCATCAAATGTTGTTCTATTGTAGTACTGCTTTGGGAAGTGCTTAGAGAAAAATTCGTTTATCACATATGGCGACTTTGGATTAGCATGTCCACATGGGCCATGGATCATGAATTGAGATACAATGCCATATCCAACGGGATCTAATTTATAATCTGGTATTTCTGCAGATATTATTTTGTCAACATCTGATGGGGTTGGTTGCTAAGCATCCGCGTGCATGAAAAGAAGTATGTGTGCATGTGGTAGACCTCTTTTCTGGAATTCAATCGTGTATATCGCTGAAATGGTTGAAAGGAGTATTTGAGGTATCAATATTTAATATAAAAATATATAGACAACGTATTAGTACTTTATATTATATATGTTATTGTGACACCCCGCCTAATTAAATATCGGGTGATCATTTCTTTATTAAATTAACTCAAAGTGTCCGGTTGGTTCATTCTTAGCATCACTGTCGAAAAATAATTTTCTTTATTAATCACCCGATAAATAATTAAGCTAAGTGTCAAAACATTTAACATTATAAATTAAGTACGATTGTTATTATTAATTATGAAACCATTTTCACGAATACAAATGATAGTATTCAAACCAAACCATCCAAATGAAAGTAAATCCCAACTAAAATAGAATAATGAAGTAAATCAAGAGTACAAATCTCTCTGAACTAGATAAAACTGGAAATGGACGACACATGCCCTAGGTAATGATGACTAAATAGATGACTGAGAAGGCAAGGATGAAATCGTCTACTACAAGGACCTGCAACTCCCACACTAGCTGCAGCACGTCAACAGTTCAAAGATCTAAGCCTGGCGCCTCTGTGTCTGGGCACCTGTAATACATACATACATACATATATATATACATACATACATATATATATATATATATATATATATACAAGAGAAAGGAAAAAATTACAGGAAACGGGTCCGAGCTCGAGTGTAAAACAACTTTAAAAATAGTTTAGCAAGTATTTAAAATGCTTACCAGTTGATATTACATACATGTTAGTACCTCGACACTAACTTGTGATTTCTCACCCCTTAACTAGTGTGCACGTCTAACGTACTAATGAACTAATCTAGATGAAACTAACCCAATTCACTAGTCCAATACACTAGTCTAACCAAATTTTCCTTCACCAAATTATGTTTCAAGTAATCGCATGATTATAGTATATATCAAATAACCTTTTCTTATAAATATATTAAGTCAGTTATATATATATATATTCATCTCAATATAGACTTAAGTTCGCAACCACTTATTTCATTTACTATGAATTATTCAGTTCGTATCTACTTACAAGCATAGTAGATTAATCATAGGTATATATATTTATCACTCATAATATATATATTAATAGGTCACCCCACATAAATTTATGGCGTTGGCATACTCTGCTATCAAGTCCCCGTATCTCTCGTACAAAGGGAAATACTAGTTCGTAATCACTTTCGAACTGTATTAACACAAAACACACATATTGGAGGCGAAGCATAGTTCCAAGTCACTAAGAGGTCAGCACATACCCTCGCGTCTCTTAGGACCGTTTGACTATCATTCTCGGATAGCCTATATCAAGGATCCTATGTTCTTCAGTACGAGTCAATATCCTCCCATAAAGGTCACATCAAAATAAGACTATCCCAGCGGGGAAACCTCCATGATAGCAAGTAGCGCGGTCATGATTAAACATAGATATTCAAATAATATATATACATGCACTCATATATATATTTATTTTATTCATCTAGGTATGCTTACGACACATAACATATTCTAGCCATGTTTAACATATACCGCTCGAGTTTTACGTATAAGTAAATCTCTCTTTGTATTCTCTTAATTATTGCAAATCCTTAAGTACTTCTCGACTCTCGAAGTGTATCCTCTCGATAAACATAAAATCAGTAGGTGCACCCTCACTACTCTATTAGTCTAAGTCTTTCTTAATTCTCACAACACCTACTATACCGTACGCACGATTTCCCACTAAATTTATATTCCCTAAACCCCACAGTTAAATCTCATATAAACTTGTCTTACCTGGACGCTACTTATACCCTACTGGTCCTTCTCATATCCCATTAAGATATTTAAATTAGGTACAAAGGTCGTTACGCATTGGGATTGAATTAACATAAAAAGGGGAAGAAGTTTCAGTTTCAAAGAGGGGTCGATCAATCGATCGACACGGTCGGTCGATTGACATGCTTGAGTCGATCGATCGATCAAGCAGGTGTTGGCCTAGTTTCTACAATTATATCCTACGCGTTTCATCCAATCTAAATCCTCAAACCTCCATTAACATGTCCCAAGCTCCCAACCAAACCTCCCGAATATTATGTAAACCAATATAGAATATTTCTAACGTAAAACATTCGCAAATTCACCAAGAATCGTCATCAAAGGGGATTAATTCAAGAAGTTAACATTTAACATTAGTTCATCCAATTTTTTCGAGAATTCATTTAAATTTCCAGATTCCATCTCTACTGTGCATCAATTTCGTGGATACTATATTACATATGACAGATATCCATCCTAACATGGTTTCTACTCCAAATTTGCAATAAAACCTCCCAACCCACATTTTATTTTCAAGAAAACATGAGAGAATAAATTCATACACTAGCATTGATGTGTTATCAACTAAAGAACAACAATATAGATACTTTCCTGGAAATCGAAGGTCTGATCCGATGAATTAGAATGGTATAAGAATGATCCCTTCTTTCGATCTGCACTTTGGCGGTGGAATTGATGAGAGTGGTGTAGGGTTGGTGGCTTTCCTCCTTAGAAGCCTTCTCTCTTCTCTCTTCCTCAGCCTTTTTGCAACTCCAAGGTTTCTAACCCTCGAGAACTCAAACTCCCATCAGATATAATACTCCAATTTTCGTCCATGATTAAGGCCTAAAATGGGTAATTACCAAAATGCCCTCCTGAATTACCGGTTAGGCCTAAAAAGTCCCGAGACTCAAACTAAACCCCTGGGTACAATTTTTTGACTATCTCGACTCTTCCGGACACATTGGGACACTCGAAATGACCATACGGGTTACTTATAATTACTTTATTTTTATTCCATTAATTTAGTCCCGACACGACACATGCGCGTCCCGACTTAATTTCTAAAATTATTGTATTATTTACTCGCGACGATTTCTCATATATTACTTTACTCATCTAGTAATATTCAACATTATTCTTACCAATAATTAATAACTCTCGTCACGCTAGTAACTATTCAATTTAAAAATTCAGATTAATATTAAATTGGGTATTACAGTTATAAATAGTTTTTGTGAGAAAAATTAAAGATACCTGCAAGTTCGCAAATTCGCAAATTGACCAAGAATCGTCATCAAAGGGGATTAATTCAAGAAGTTAACATTTAACCTATTTCATCCAAATTTCTCAAGAATTCATTTAAATTTTCAGATTTCTATCTCTACCGGTCATCAATTTCATGGATACTATATTACACATGACATATATCCATCCTAACATGGTTTCTACTCCAAATTTGCAATAAAACCTCCCAAACAACATTTTATTTTTAAGAAAACATGAGAGAATAAATTCCTACACTAGCATGGATGTGTTATCAACTAAAGAACAACAAGTTAGATATTTTCCTGGAAATCGAAGGCCTGATCCGATGAATTACAATGGTATAGGAACGATTACGTTCTTCCGATCTACACGTTGGTGGTGGAATTGATGAGCGTGGTGTAGGGTTGGTGGCTCTCCTCCTTGGAAGCCTTCTCTCTTCCTTAGACTCTCTACAACTCCAAGTTTTCTAACCCTCGAGAAATCTAACTCCCATCAGATATAACACTCCAATTTTCTTCCATGATTAAGGCCTAAAATGGGTAATTACCAAAATGCCCTCACGGGTTACCGATTAGGCTTAAAAATGTCCTGAGACCCAAACTAAACCCTTGGGTACAATTTTCTGACTATCTCGGCCCTTCCGGACACATTGGAGCTCTCAAAAAGACCATACGGGTGACTTATAATTACTTTATCTTTATTCCACTAATTTAGTCTCGACACCACACATGCGCGTCCCGACTTAATTTCTATAATTACCGATTATTCACTCACGACGATTTCTCATATATTACTTTACTCATCTAGTAATATTCAATATTATTCTTACCAATAATTAATAACTCTCGTCACGCTAGTAAATAATCAATTTAAAAATCCGAATTAATATTAAATTAATTTATCCCAATTAAATTTAATTAATCCTATAATTAAAGGCCATAAACATACGGGGTGTTACATACTTCCTCCCTAATAACGGAATTTCGTTCCGAAATTCGGAAGATAAGGCCTACCTGGTAAAATAATTTTGGATACTTTATCAGTACGCAAAACTAATTTCAGAGTAAGGCGTTATATCACTATAGCCCCCGCCTCACAACAAGCTTGTTTAACACACTCAACACTTTATCAGTTATAGGGTCACACCTTAAATACGACACTTCACATTGTTCTTCTAACCGACGACATTCGAATGAGACGAGCCTATACATCATTTCCCCCATTATCTCAATATTATTGGGAGGCTGCACCTCACTACGTGTCAACTACTCGTATTTATCTAAATACAAAAGTCCCATCCTGAGAGAAACTATATGAACATCTGACTACTCTTGTCAGTTCTTCGAATCTCAATTTCCGGTAATGTAACTCTTACGACAGTCAGAAGCCACCTAAGATAGTGTGTGGTTATTCCACTATAGTCATCGGACTCTAACTCTATCAATCCAAAATTCTGATTATCCGCTCGCCTCTAAATAACTCGAGGGAGAATAGTTAAGGTTTTTCCACACAAAATTTCAATAAGCAGTTTGTCCACAATAAACAGGTACGAGTGTTTACACACTACATAACCATTAGGTAATATCTTCTCCCAATTATCGTAATATGCTTCACTTACCAACTATAATTGTTGCGGATATGAAATGTCCACAATGAGTCCAAAATTACATTCGTACCGCTCCACTAGTCGTTTATCACCTTTCTCCTACTCCTCGGGCTATAGGTGATGCAATCTGCTCAAAACGAAACGTCATCCCCATTGCTTCCTGAAATCCAGTATTGAAGGTGGGATTAAATGATCTCATTCTAGTTCAGAACAATATCGGGAAGGACCACTTACCGGGGCGATCATTCTTTTCAAAGAAAGACTAGGGCATACTGTCTAAGAGTGTATATCACCTAAAAGAATAATAATTACTTTCTTTTAGGTAAACTTGTTCCACTCATTCAAAGTAACTCGTGACCTTACCCTAAGGTTGGCAACCCATCAAAGAAATTTACCAAATTGATTGCCCTCTTCCATTACAGGAATCGTCGGCTTGCTATAAAATTTTCTGGCTGATCCTCTTGCTCCAACCGATTTTTATTTATGAGTGGTGAACGTGAGGACTACTCACTCTGTCCCTCTCAATATCGACTTCCACTTATAATGTCTCTCATTAAGTGATAGTTAATACTCCCCTTCTTTCCTCGGCGTATACTGAAAGTTTCGACCCGTGCACTTTTCTTCACAATGTGCACTACTGAACTTTTTATACCTTACTAACATCATCATTCTATTTACGCGCTCTCAACATTTGATTAGGTAAAACTCTACTCCGAGTGTTCTTCATAATTGTTAAATTTTACCCTTCTTAAGGAATACCCCCTTTTTAAATGACTTCCCACAGCCTTTCAACCAAATTTGGGTGTGCTATCGGATTGCACACATATATATGGATTATCGTCCTTCTCACATGATGCTTATTCCACTTTACTATTTTTATTTCGTAATATTAGTCCCTCACGCATATATTTCACATATCTATACCCACGTCCCTTTAACTAGGACGATTCTAACATAAGCTAACCAGGATTTCCACACACCTTATAAACCGTGCACACTGGCATAAACATCACATACGTATCATACACAACACTCAATTATTTTTTGCCCCTGTATACACAACGTGGCTATAACCCTTGGGTATTCCCAATCACCCCAGAAATTGAAATTTTAAATCCTCCTTATCATCATTCCACCTTTCAACTCCTGGTGATAAAACAAAACTTTAAGTGTTTCCTTACCACACAACCGACTCCACTGGCCTTAAATAATAATTTAACTTCTAACTTACAGTTATAACTACTTGCTCCTATAACGATCGAGGTACCCGACTCATGGACTAATGACCAAACATCTCCCTACTTCTAACCATACGCTAAGTTTCATGCGTGGGATGTCTTGCAAAGCGAAATCCAAACAAGGAACCCCCCGATACACTACTACCTAGAATTATCGATTATCGAAATCTGTTAGGCCCTCCGTCCATAACATGTACCCCTATATTCCCATCTCTTGGCATAAAATCTACATCTCCTCCCACAATTACACTTAAGTAAGGAACGTTTCGCCAATTGCACTATCGCTCAGCATTGGTGGTAATCACATTCCATAAACCTCGTACATATACCATCGGGACTCTCAAAATCCTTTCCCTAAATATATGAATATAAATCTTAACTCTCGTGTCTCTAAAGGATATATATAACAATGTGCTCTTCCAATCACCAAATCCTAAGCACTAACATAATAATGAGTTAAATCTTTCCGCTGAACAGTAAGCCCAATATTCATCGAATTAAGACAATAAAGTCCATGCACACCCTGGGACTAAGCATTTCGATACCACTATACCCTTCTAAGTATCTATAATCTATGATATAAATGCGAGCCCTACCCTCTCGTAGGTGAGGCTTCGCGAGAAAAAAATATCATGCATTATGATAGCAACCCCGATAGACTTGCGATATTTGCCCACTATCAGTCTAATTATTACTATAAAATATAATCAAGATAATATCATACTCATATAATACATCACTAAAACTAGTAACCTCAATAAGGTATATAGCACTATCAATACACCCATTCATCCTCTGCAGATAACACTAAAGGTAATCCCGCTATATCAGGGAAAACATTCACATAATGATAACATTATCGATATACACATTAAGCTCGTCTCACATGCGAATCTAGCAAAAATCAAAATATAATGACTCGTTCGTGTCACATAAAACACGCCTCATTCTTCGAGGATAAAACTCATACTTCTACCTTGCCAATCACCTTGGCTGCTCAAATGGTTTTTGGACTAACACGCCTGTCCGAACCAAATCGAAAACCCCATTAACCATTGCCCTTGATAGGTACCATACCTTGTCCCTTTACTCGCTTCGAGAAAATCAACGTATGTGGTTTTACTCTCCACAAAATACCTCTATACATAATCCATTTATCATCGATCATACTGACCCTTTTAGGGTTGTCCTTCTCTCGGACTTTGGTAGGCTCGAAGCCTGATGGCTACCCCCATTGTTCCCTTAGCTTTTTTGACCCTAAGGAACACACTACTAGATTCGATAACCCTTCCTGAATTCACCATCACTTGGTAAGGATTTAGCTACCCAAATCATTTAAATGGGTCCCCTGATGGGTCCACCCCTGACAGAGTTTCACTAACTGCATTACATCCAGTCTTACTCTCCAAATAAATCTCTCGTTTCCTTTAGCTCCCTTCACAAAGAAGCATTAACATCTCTATTGACAAATCATGACATTTTCACCCTCTGAATCGGTCGTCCAGCAGAATTCCCTTTAAGTGTTATTAACTATTCTTATGAGTCTATCTCCCACTTGAAATCCTCTCCTCGATTTGTATCTACTTCCGCCAATATAAGATTCTCTAAAAGTTTAAATTAATTTTCACAAATGGACCTTTGTCCGGCCCTCCCATGATGAGTTCAGAACAATGTTCACATCTTATTCTGAACATCTGATGAAGGAACGTGCGGTCAAACTGTACCTAAGATCCTTCCATTGACATAGCATTCCACTTCTAAATGTGGTGGCTGACTCCCACCATTATGACTTGCTCTGACAAGTCAAGAAAATTTTACCCCAAAATTTCACCTCCACTTAACCACACTCCGCCATACGCCCAAGCCTTTGGATATTTTACCTTCGTTGGTAAACACGCACAATTCTTGCATTTCTAGAACTTCCACTAATGGCTCTCCTCAATGCTTTGTTTGAATCTCTCCCAATCCTACCACGTTGGGTAAGTCTAATTTGGCACCACTTTCGACTATAGCAGCACTTAAAAATTATATTTTGCACCCTAGACGTCTTTACAGTCCTGACTTCTCATGACATAATAGGGGTGACCTCAACTATGGTCACCATCCTCGAATATACTCTACAACCACAACTAAGCCCTGCCTCCCGCTATCCGCCCAACGGCCCTCGTCTGACATACTTTATTGTTCGAACACGTCCGAACGTAAATAAGATTCACTAATATACATATGTTATAGCAGCAGAACGGAATCTCACTATAGAAATCAACAATCCTAAGCATAGGGATCTACATCAAACAAAGCAATGCTGGAAGCATAATAAGCCACACAGATCATAAGGACACTAGAACCTGATGCTCTGATATCACCTGTGACACCCTTCCTAATTAAATACTAGGTGATTAGTCCTTTATTAAATTAACTCAAAGTGTCAGGTTGGTTCATTCTTAGCATCACTATCGAAAAATAATTTTCTTTATTAATCACCTAATAAATAATAAAGCTAAATATCAAAACATTTAACTTTATAAATTAAGTCCGATTGTTATTATTAATAATGAAACCATTCTCACGAATACAAATGATAGTATTAAAATCAAACCATCCAAATTAAACAACCATGCTAGATAAATCAACCCAAATAAAATATCCAAAATCGCAGGACAAAGTAATAATCACAAGTAATCCCAACTAAAATAGAATAATGAAGTAAATCAAGAGTACAAATCTCTCTGAACCAGATAAAACTGGAAATGGGCAACACATGCCCTAGGTAATGATGACTAAATAGAAGACTGAGAAAGCAAGGATGAAGTCATGTACTGTAAGGACCTGCAACTCCCACACTAGCTGCAGCACGTCTACAGTTCAAAGATCTAAGCCTGGCGCCACTGTGTTTGGGCACCTGTAATATACATACATACATACATACATACATATATATATATATATATATATATATATATATATATATATATATAGAGAGAGAGAGAGAGAGAGAGAGAGACACACACACACACACAAGAGAAAGGAAAAAATAACAGGAAACGGGTCAGAGCCCGTGTGTAAAACAACTTTAAAAATAGTTTAGAAAGTATTTAAAATGATTACCGGTTCATATTACAAACATGTTAGTACCTCGATACTCACTTGGGATTTCTCACCCCTCAACTAGTGTGCACGTCTAACGTACTAATGAACTAATCTATATGAAACTAACCCAATTCACTAGTCTAACCCAATACACTAGTCTAACCAAATTTCCCTTCACCAAATTCTGTTTCAAGTAATCGCATGATTATAGTATATATCAGATAACCTTTTCTTATGAATATATTAAGCCAGTTATATATATATTCATGTCAATATGGACTTAAGTTCGCAACCACTTATTTCATTTACTATGAATTATTCAGTTCGTATCTACTTACAAGCACAGTAGATTAATCATAGGTACATATATTTATCACTCATAATATATGTACTAATAGGGAACCCCACATAAATCTATGGTGCTGGCATAATTTGCTATCAAGTCCCCGCATCTCTCGTACAAAGGGAAATACTAGTTCATAATCACTTTCGAACTGTATTAACACAAAACACACATATTGGAGGCGAAGTATAGCTCCAAATCACTAAGGGGTCAGCACATACCCTCACGTCTCTTAGGACCGTCTGACTATCATTCTCGGATAGCCTATACCAAGGATCCTATGTTCCTCAGTACGAGTCAATATCCCCCATAAAGGTCACATTAAAATAAGACTGTCCTGACGTGGAAACCTCGGTGATATCAAGTAGCGCGACTATGATTAAACACAAATATTCAAATAATATATATACATGCACTCATATATATATTTACATTATTCAGTTAGGTACGCCCACGACCCATAACATATTCTAGCCATGCATAGCATATACCGCTCGAGTTCTACCTATAAGTAAATCACTCTTTTTATTCTCTTAATTATTGCAAATCCTTAAGTACTTCTCGACTCCCGAAGTGTATCCTCTCGATAAACATAAAATCAGTAGGTGCACCCTCACTACTCTACTGGTCAAATTCTTTCTTAATTCTCACAATACCTACTATAAAGTACGCATGATTTCCCACTAAATTTATATTCCCAAAACCGCACGGTAAAATCTCATATAAACTTGTCTTACCCGGACCCTACTGGTCCTTCTCATGTCCCGTTAAGATATTTAAATTAGGTTCAAAGGTCCTTACGCATTGGGATTGAATTAACATAAAAAGGGGAAGAAGTTTTAGTTTCAAAGAGGGGTCGAACGATCGATCGACACAGTCAGTCGATCGACATGCTTGAGTCGATCGATCGATCAAGCAGGTGTTGGCCCAGTTTCTACAATTCTATCCTACGGGTTTCATCCAATCTAAATCCTCAAACCTCCATTAATATGACCTAAGATCCCAACCAAACCTCCCGAATGTTATGTAAACCAATATAGAAGATTTCTAACGTAAAATATTCACAAATTCACCAAGAATTGTCATCAAAGGGGATTAATTCAAGAAGTTAGCATTAACATTAGTTCATCCAATTTTATCAAGAATTCATTTAAATTTCCAGATTTTTATCTCTACTGTGCATCAGTTTCTTGGATACTATATTACATATGACAGATATCCATCCTAACATGGTTTCTACTCCAAATTTGCAATAAAACCTCCCAAACTACATTTTATTTTCAAGAAAACACGAGAGAATAAATTCCTACACTAGCATGGATGTGTTATCAACTGAAAAACAACAAGATAGATACTTGCCTGGAAATCGAAGGTCTGATCCGACGAATTAGATTGGTATAGGAATGATCCCTTCTTCCGATCTAGACGTTGGTGGTGGAATTGATGAGAGTGGTGTAGGGTTGGTGGCTCTCCTCCTTAGAAGCCTTCTCTCTTCTCTCTTCCTCAGCCTCTCTACAACTCCAAGGTTTCTAACCCTCGAAAACTCAAACTCCAATCAGAAATAACACTCCTATTTTCGTCCATGATTAAGTCCTAAAATGAGTAATTACCAAAATGCCCTCTGGGGTTACCGGTTAGGCCTAAAAACGTCCTGGGACCCAAACTAAACTCCCGGGTACCATTTTCTGACTATCTCGACCCTTCTGGACAAATTGGCGCACTCAAAAGACCATACGGGAGACTTATAATTACTTTATTTTTATTCCATTAATTTAGTCCCGACACAACACATGCGAGTCCCGACTTAATTTCTATAATTTTTGTATTATTCACTCGCGATAATTTCTTATATATTACTTTACTCTTCTAGTAATATTCAACATTATTCTTACCAATAATTACTAACTCTCATCACGCTAGTAAATATTCAATTTAAAAATCTAGATTAATATTAAATTAATTTATTCCAATTAAATTTAATTAATCCCATAATTAAAGGCCATAAAAATACGAGGTATTACAGTTATAAATAGTTTTTGTGAGAAAAATTAAATATACCTGCAAGTACACGTCTGAAGTGATTTTTCTTTGTGAGGTCATTTAATAACACATCAAGCTTTATTTTAAGTACTCTTGACACAATAGTCTTTCAGTAGGGACTTGTCCAGTTGGAGATAAGAATGTGGTAATTTTTGTCCAATTCGAATTTGCAGTGAATGTGAAGAATAAATCAGGGTTGCTAAACCATCTACAAATCGCCATAGCGTCTTGAAAGTTTTGCGCCATATATCTAGAACCACCTGTGAGACTTGATGGAAGAATAATACGCTTTCCAACAGTTGATGCTATACAATCCCCTTGTAATACCGCATCTTTTATTCCTTTATACATTTCAGCTCATAATTTTGTTTGGTTTGAACAGACCCATCATAGCCTTTCATCTTCTATGCATGTGTATGCATCTACTACGTATTGTTAGAATAGTCGCCCGCCTAACAACAGAGTGTGGCCTTCATTTCTATGTTGTTGTAGCGTGTAAGCATAGTACTCTCTCATAGTCACACGTTCTCTTTTGGTTAGTTTGTTTCCAGGGGTATTTCGATACTTTATGGCTAATTGGAATCCATCTTCTCCGTATGGGAAAAGAAGCGGGTATTGCATTGCCAAGAATGAGGGTTGTATTTCACTTATTCGTTGCAATCCAAGGCATACGTGCTTAACGATGACATCTTTGCTCGAACTATCTTCGGTAAAATCTCCAATAATTAGTGCTGCAATCTCTGTTGCGCAGGGTAAATTGTAAATTGATGGGTCAGATAATTTTCTTTTTAGAATTTTATTTGTACGGTATGGGCATCGGATTCATTGAAATGATTTCGTGCCATCCTGAAGACTTTAGCAAGCTCGTTGTTTGCATCGATCATTAACAGCAAATCAGACACCACGATTAAATCAAGTCTCTATGAGTTGCAATCCCCGCCTGACGACCTCATTCGATTGCTTACCTCATTTTTAGTGTTGTAGATGTAAAGTTATGCAAACTTTGGAGGTTTTCTCATAACAGGCAGTAGTGAACCAATCTTATGATGATTTTGTCCACATATACGGTAAACATACGGAGCAGAATCATTGTTTATACGATTGTCTACGATTGCACCAGTAGATGTGAAAGCAAAAATTGAATTGTATGCTCTTATATGGTCTTTGAATTTCGAAACCCTAACTCGATCATTTGATGTCAAAAGCTTAGGCGGGTGATGCAACATGGGCAGTCTAACTTGACCAACCTGGAAACATATGCTGAATTTAGGAACTCTAGGTTTTTTACTCTTGTCATTCCTCTATTCGTACCAAAGAATAGCGTTACAATATGGGAAAGTGTGTGTAGGCATTTCAAAATCCATTGGTTGCCAATAAGTTCCTATATATTCAATAATACGTTAATAGTGAATATGTATATATATGTTGAAAGAATGTTTCATTTCAAAAAATTTAGTTGTTAAAAAAATGTTCAAAGTTTCTTACTTATCACCGACAAATTTTTTGGCATACGTTCTTTTTCACTTAGAGCATTAAGAGTACGTTCAACTTTTCCTAAGGTGTAGCCACAGTATTTGATCAAAGCATTTTCAGGACTCAAATTGCCAAGACAGTCGTTAACACTTCCAATTGTATAACCACAATAGTTGGAAGAAGTGTACATCGATTTCAAACTATAAAGACAATCTTGAACATTAGTCAATGTATAGCCACAATAATTTGAAGTATTCCTCTATTTCTCACTTGATATGCGCATATCCTTAGTATAAATAACAGTATCGTCATCTCGAATGATAGAACGTGATGAAATATACTTCATACTTATGTGTTCAGCGTCAACTACGTATCCATATAAAGAAATGTATAATTAAAGAAAGATAATTATAATTTATTCCAAAATGTGTTTACTCTTCGTACTATTTATCGGATATGAAATACAATTTTGTATAATAAATTTGTTGAACATAAAGTTTTTGTTGTTGAATAAATCATATTACTAAGGAGAAAGCAATGGTAATACCATACATGAACACGTAATCAAAATTCAAAAAATTATTGAATGATGACCATTTGCAACTGTGCTTATTACATTTTTTGAATGAAGGAAAACACCAAGCTATGAGAAAAGTATAGGACACAACAAAATCTCAATTTCAATCAATAACGACATAGTTAACAAAGGAGTTGATTGAAATGTGATAATTACATATTCAAGATGATATACAACAACAAATTATTGGAAAAGGATAAGACACGAGGAAACCTCAAGATCAATCAATAACGACATAGTCAACATAGGGTTTGTTTGAATTTTCTTCATAGCTTCCATCAATTATGATAAGCGGAAACGACGAATGAAGATCTTCCTCAAACATCTCACTGGAGTTCATGGGGACAATTTTCCATCGTTGTCAATTGTCTTGACTACAGGCACATTTGCAATGCATTTGTATATATCATTTAACTTTTCAAATCAAGCCTTTTCGATTTTCTCTTTAAGTATTCAACAAAGTCTTCATATTCTCTATCACGTAGTCTTTTTTAGAAACGTGATGCTCGAGCTGACGGATTATCAACATCAATCACATCTTTGCGAGCGTACAGTGCGTTTGACTTCAAAAGCATTTCACGCTCGTTCTTAGTCATTTTCCAAGATTCTTTATGTAATTAAAAATTTTCAGCTAATTTAATGCGTGGAATTATAAAGTATGTGAGTATTGAAATAAAAAAAAAATCAAATATGTTAAAAGAATGTTCGTTCCTAGTCATTTTCCAAGCTTCTTTATGTAATAAAAAAAATTCAGTTAATTTAATGTGTGGAACGTTAAAGTACGTGAGTTTTGAAATAAATTAAAATTTAAATATGTAAAGTAAATAAACAGTACCGTGAAATAAACATGTCATAACAATAAATGTAAATACTTTACAGACAAAAGAAATCTAAAATACATATCTAACATGTACTAAATTAAAGAATAAATAGAAAATATAAATATACATAGCATTTAAATAAAGATGCTAGATCAAATTATTTAGTGTTGGAATATGTTAACTGTAATGAAAATAGAAAATAGAACTTTAGATAGCTTTTAAAGAAAAGAGGCTAGATCAAAAGATTTATTGTTGAAATTTGTTAAATTTCATAACATAAGGACACATGCTTAAGCAAATAGTATCACATTCATAAACAGTTGAATTGAGCAGGTATTTCAAAATGTTACGACTGTATTGAATAATGCCTATGTGTTAGACTGATTTAAAATATGTAGTTAAAACTGATATGAGTAGTGGTATATGAAACTGTGAAGTATTTTACAACTTCATAGAAGATGATTAAGTTAATTGTTAAGATAATTTCCTAGGCTAATCAAACCAATTAAGACATTGTGAAACAGAACAGTGATAGAATGAAAAAGATTACTTACACAAAGAACTTGTAATAAATTATGAAGCAAAGTTCGATCCTATGTGAAAGGAAAATGGTCGTATTAATCAGAAAGTGGCAGGGGTTTACCAAAATGTGATTATGTTTAAAACATTATAGGAGAAGCTCTATTTGCAGCTTATAATAGAACTTCAAAGGCAAAGCAAACAAATGCATACAATGGTAAACGAAGCACGGATCGAATGCATGAGATCAATGAAAGCAAGGAATGTGAAAAAACTAACATAAACTAAATATATATGGAATATATGAGTTTATTTTAGATGAAATATGTCATTTATAATAAATTAATGTGCACACGTAACTACTAATGGGACATGCTAAATGTAACCGTAATGAATCCTAATAGGCTAAGCAAAAAAATAAAGACGTTATCAAACATAACAATGATAAAATGAATCAGATTACTTACACCAAGAACTTGTAAGAAACGAAACTCAATTCAATATCTCTTGACTATATTAGTAATTTTAAGTTCCAACCGTTATGATCTATTATATGCCTTATGAAGCGAAGTCCGATCCTATGCGAAAGGAAACTGGTCGTATTAATAAGAAAGTTGCAGGGGTTTACGAGAATGTGAATATTATTAAAACATAATAGGATAAGATGTATTTGCAGCCGAATCGGCTTTTTTGTTTAAATCTCAAATTTATAATTATTCTTGTATAAGAATCAATATATTGATTTGACAAATCCAAAACTTGTAGAAAAATTGTTAGAATGTATGCATTGCTACTAAAAGGTTATAGGTTTTGAATAAATGGAATGCATTACAACACGATCAATTGTTCATATAAGACTAAAACAATCTATTTATCGAACATCTAGGACTTTGTAAGATATAATATAGTGTGGATGCATGCTAAACACAATTAACATATGTAAAAGCTCATTGTCGTTAACACTGCCTTTGATTTAAGATTATTTATAACACTAATTTTATCTTTTAGGCCACATTTGTGTTCAACAATGAACAATAGGTATTGCCAAATTTAATATGTCAACACAGTGAGTTGTTACAATGATAACTGTATTTTGCATGAATTCATACTTTATTATATGTAACAAAGTCATAGATTTTCAATTAATAGGTCTTATATCTACAATTGATTGCGTTAATGAATTTCCCCACATCCTTGATGAAATCACAACTGATTCAATATAAACAATACGCATCCTTTTCACATTTTCTCATATCAAAACAGAATTTAAATCTTATACGTTCCCAAATGCATTCACATTATTTTCTCGTATTATTAACCATAATTTAATGCACGGCGTATCATCTACGAATAGAAAAATATCGGCACTATAAAACTGAAATACCTACTAAAATTAGGATTCCTAACAACTATAAAGTAAAGAGTCAGTAAAACGAAAATCCCATTAAAGGGGTAGCCTTTAAACACCCCTGATACATGGGATTAAAGGTTGTAGAAGATTATTATATTTCATTTGAAGGAAAGGTTAACAAAGAAAAAAGTAGTAACTGTCTTTGTATACACTAAATTGAAAAATCACTTGGTATTTTTACTAAGTTGCATAGTTTGACTCATCAATATCAACAAAAAAAAATGGGTTTGGTGATGTGGGGGGTGGGGGTGGGGACTGGGGGCGGACTACTACCGAATTCTGCGAGCAAATCGTAACCAACTGTGACTAATAGAGTAAAAAAGAAAGATCACAAAATGTAAAAAATTAGGCCTGGGTTTCAGTCAAGGCCTTCATCTCAATATGATTATAATCAAGAATGGGAAGATTAGGCAGAGCCTCATCAGACCCAAATCTCCTGATCCCAACAGTTTGGCAACAACAGAATAAACCATCATCACAATGAGAAGAGCAAACAAAACATGAACCACAAACACCATATCAAGAATCGCAACCACCCTCAACTTAGAATCCTCAAGATCACACTTAGTAGATCCCTCAACACCATTGTTAACGGATATTCCTCTCTTCATTCTCCAATGAATTGAATACCGTTGTAAAGATGGCAATTCGTTAATTATTTTGATTGGAAATTATGATTTGTTTGACAATTTTTAGCCCAGTTGATGATTAAATAAGCATCATGGATGATGTTTTGAATAGTAGGAACATAATTGGGGGAGTACTCAAACAACAATCTTTATACAATAGTTGATTTTCTGCATCCCTAGCATATTGAAATATATCCCCATAAGAATTCCTGCTCTAGATAGCTAAATCTCTTTAAAACTTGTTTTAATTTGAGGCTAGTATTATTCACTGAACTCCAACCATTAGCCGCTAACTCCTTCACATCTTCTCTATTGGTACAAAAATACATAAACTTAAAATGCCACATTCTTTAACCATCCAATATTTGCACAAACATAGGCAATAAAATTAAAAAATAAATTTAATAAACAAATAATTTATGGAGATCAAGCTTTGGCTATGTCCTCACTGGAGTTATAGGGAAGACGTTGCTATCTTTGGTATGTGATGTTCTCCTACTTGAATTAATAATCTCTATAATAGGATATTTTTTTAGAAACACTTTGTTGCACTACACCAAAATGGTCAAATTGGCACCCTTCAACCGGCCAGCCTTGTCACGGTCATTGACCATGACAAAAAAACACGCATTTTATGTCACGATCAATGACCGTGACAATACCTAGTCACGATCAATGACCGTGACAATCATATAGAGTTGTCATGGTCAATGACCGTGACATATCCGTGATAATTCTGTCAGTAAAAAAACCCTCCCTTTTCTTTTTTCCCACCTATTCTCATTCCCTCCATTTCTCTCTCTCTCTCTTTAGCGACTGCACACTCTCTCTCTCTCTACAACTTTGGTACTTTTTCTCTCT